>CM076971.1:48603911-48917982 GCA_039105355.1 Benthosema pterotum
TGCTCAAAATGCTCAAAACGATGAAAAAAAGCATGCTGACCAAGACCGTAAGGCTATAGCCTTGCTTTTTTGCCAGTTTTGTCTTTTTTCGAAAATCCTCAAAATCATGAAAAACGGTAAGGCTATAGCCTTTGCGTTTTTTCAAAATTTCAACATTTTTTTAAAATGCTCAAAAATGCTCAAAACGATGAAAAAAAGCATGCTGACCAAGACCGTAAGGCTATAGCCTTGCTTTTTTGCCAGTTTTTGTCATTTTTCGAAAATCCTCAAAATCATGAAAAACGGTAAGGCTATAGCCTTTGCGTTTTTTCAAAATTCGACATTTTTCGAAAATGCTCAAAACGATGAAAAAAAGCATGCTGACCAAGACCGTAAGGCTATAGCCTTGCTTTTTTGCCAGTTTTTGTCATTTTTCGAAAATCCTCAAAATCATGAAAAACGGTAAGGCTATAGCCTTTGCGTTTTTTCAAAATTTCGACATTTTTCAAAAATGCTCAAAAATGCTCAAAACGATGAAAAAAAGCATGCTGACCAAGACCGTAAGGCTATAGCCTTGCTTTTTTGCCAGTTTTTGTCATTTCTCGAAAATCCTCAAAATCATGAAAAACGGTAAGGCTATAGCCTTTGCGTTTTTTCAAAATTTCGACATTTTTCGAAAATGCTCAAAAATGCTCAAAACGATGGAAAAAAGCATGCTGACCAAGACCGTAAGGCTATAGCCTTGCTTTTTTGCCAGTTTTTGTCATTTTTCGAAAATCCTCAAAATCATGAAAAACGGTAAGGCTATAGCCTTTGCGTTTTTTCAAAATTTCAACATTTTTCGAAAATGCTCAAAAATGCTCAAAACGATGAGAAAAGCATGCTGACCAAGACTGTAAGGCTATAGCCTTGCTTTTTTGCCAGTTTTTGTCATTTTTCGAAAATCCTCAAAATCATGAAAAACGGTAAGGCTATAGCCTTTGCGTTTTTTCAAAATTTCGACATTTTTCGAAAATGCTCAAAAATGCTCAAAACGATGAAAAAAAGCATGCTGACCAAGACCGTAAGGCTATAGCCTTGCTTTTTTGCCAGTTTTTGTCATTTCTCGAAAATCCTCAAAATCATGAAAAACGGTAAGGCTATAGCCTTTGCGTTTTTTCAAAATTTCGACATTTTTCGAAAATGCTCAAAAATGCTCAAAACGATGAAAAAAAGCATGCTGACCAAGACCGTAAGGCTATAGCCTTGCTTTTTTGCCAGTTTTTGTCATTTTTCGAAAATCCTCAAAATCATGAAAAACGGTAAGGCTATAGCCTTTGCGTTTTTTTCAAAATTTCGACATTTTTCGAAAATGCTCAAAAATGCTCAAAACGATGAAAAAAAGCATGCTGACCAAGACCGTAAGGCTATAGCCTTGCTTTTTTTGCCAGTTTTTGTCATTTTTCGAAAATCCTCAAAATCATGAAAAACGGTAAGGCTATAGCCTTTTGCGTTTTTTCAAAATGTCGACATTTTTCGAAAATGCTCAAAAATGCTCAAAACGATGAAAAAAAGCATGCTGACCAAGACCGTAAGGCTATAGCCTTGCTTTTTTGCCAGTTTTTGTCATTTTTCGAAAATCCTCAAAATCATGAAAAACGGTAAGGCTATAGCCTTTGCGTTTTTTCAAAATTTCGACATTTTTCGAAAATGCTCAAAAATGCTCAAAACGATGAAAAAAAGCATGCTGACCAAGACCGTAAGGCTATAGCCTTGCTTTTTTGCCAGTTTTTGTCATTTTTCGAAAATCCTCAAAATCATGAAAAACGGTAAGGCTATAGCCTTTGCGTTTTTTCAAAATTTCGACATTTTTCGAAAATGCTCAAAAATGCTCAAAACGATGAAAAAAAGCATGCTGACCAAGACCGTAAGGCTATAGCCTTGCTTTTTTGCCAGTTTTTGTCATTATTCGAAAATCCTCAAAATCATGAAAAACGGTAAGGCTATAGCCTTTGCGTTTTTTCAAAATTTCGACATTTTTCGAAAATGCTCAAAAATGCTCAAAACGATGAGAAAAAGCATGCTGACCAAGACCGTAAGGCTATAGCCTTGCTTTTTTGCCAGTTTTTGTCATTTTTCGAAAATCCTCAAAATCATGAAAAACGGTAAGGCTATAGCCTTTGCGTTTTTTCAAAATTTCGACATTTTTCGAAAATGCTCAAAAATGCTCAAAACGATGAAAAAAAGCATGCTGAGCAAGATCGTAAGGGCTATAGCCTTGCTTTTTTTGCCAGTTTTTGTCATTTCTCGAAAATCCTCAAAATCATGAAAAACGGTAAGGCTATAGCCTTTGCGTTTTTTTCAAAATGTCGACATTTTTCGAAAACGCTCAAAAATGCTCAAAACGATGAAAAAAAGCATGCTGACCAAGACCGTAAGGCTATAGCCTTGCTTTTTTGCCAGTTTTTGTCATTTTTCGAAAATCCTCAAAATCATGAAAAACGGTAAGGCTATAGCCTTTGCGTTTTTTCAAAATTTCGACATTTTTCGAAAATGCTCAAAAATGCTCAAAACGATGAAAAAAAGCATGCTGACCAAGACCGTAAGGCTATAGCCTTGCTTTTTTGCCAGTTTTTGTCATTTTTCGAAAATCCTCAAAATCATGAAAAACTGTAAGGCTATAGCCTTTGCGTTTTTTCAAAATGTCGACATTTTTCGAAAATGCTCAAAAATGATCAAAACGATGAAAAAAAGCATGCTGACCAAGACCGTAAGGCTATAGCCTTGCTTTTTTGCCAGTTTTTGTCATTTTTTCGAAAATCCTCAAAATCATGAAAAACGGTAAGGCTATAGCCTTTGCGTTTTTTCAAAATGTCGACATTTTTCGAAAATGCTCAAAAATGCTCAAAACGATGAAAAAAAGCATGCTGACCAAGACCGTAAGGCTATAGCCTTGCTTTTTTGCCAGTTTTTGTCATTTTCGAAAATCCTCAAAATCATGAAAAACGGTAAGGCTATAGCCTTTGCGTTTTTTCAAAATTTCGACATTTTTCGAAAATGCTCAAAAATGCTCAAAACGATGAAAAAAAAGCATGCTGACCAAGACCGTGAGGCTATAGCCTTGCTTTTTTGCCAGTTTTTGTCATTTTTCGAAAATCCTCAAAATCATGAAAAACGGTAAGGCTATAGCCTTTGCGGTTTTTCAAAATGTCGACATTTTTCGAAAATGCTCAAAATGCTCAAAACGATGAAAAAAAGCATGCTGACCAAGACCGTAAGGCTATAGCCTTGCTTTTTTGCCAGTTTTTGTCATTTTTCGAAAATCCTCAAAATCATGAAAAACGGTAAGGCTATAGCCTTTGCGTTTTTTCAAAATTTCGACATTTTTCGAAAATGCTCAAAAATGCTTAAAACGATGAAAAAAAGCATGCTAACCAAGACCGTAAGGCTATAGCCTTGCTTTTTGCCAGTTTTTGTCATTTTTCGAAAATCCTCAAAATCATGAAAAACGGTAAGGCTATAGCCTTTGCGTTTTTTCAAAATTTCGACATTTTTCGAAAATGCTCAAAATGCAAGGCTATAGCCTTACGGTCTTGCACAGCATGCCGTTTTTCATCGTTTTGAGCATTTTTGAGCATTTTCGAAAAATGTCGAAATTTTGAAAAAACACAAGGCTATAGCCTTACGTTTTTTCATCGTTTCAAGGATTTTCGAAAAATGACAAAAAATGACGAAACCTGGCAAAATGCAAGGCTATAGCCTTACGGTCTTGCACAGCATGGCGTTTTTCATTGTCTTGAGCATTTTTGAGCATTTTCGAAAAATGTTGAAATTTTGAAAAAACAAAAGGCTATAGCCTTACGTTTTTTTCATCGTTTTGAGGATTTTCGAAAAATGGATGGAAAAGGATTTCGACAAAAAATGACGAAACCTGGCAAAACGCAAGATTATAGCCTTACAGTCTTGCACAGCATGCCGTTTTTCATCGTTTTGAGGATTTTTTTAGGGTTTTCAAAAAATGTTTAAATTTTGAAAAAGTAAGGCTATAGCCTTACCGTTTTTCATTATTTTGAGGATTTTTGAGGATTTTCGAAAAATGACGAAACCTGGCAAAAACGCAAGGCTATAGTCTTGCGGTCTTGCACAGCATGCCGTTTTTCATCGTTTCGAGGATTTTTGAAGATTTAAAAAAAGAATGACAAAACCTGGCAAAAACACAAAGCTATAGTCTTACAGTCGTGCACAGCATGCCGTTCTTCATCGTTTTGAGGATTTTTAAGGATTTTCGACAAAAAAAAACAAAAAAAAAACGCAAGGCTATAGCCTTCCCGTTTTTTATCGTTTTAAGGATTTTTGAAGATTTTCAAAAAATAACGGAACCTGGCAAAAACGCAAGGCTATAGTCTTACGTTCTTGCACAGCATGCCATTTTTCATAGTTTTGAGGATTTTTGAGGATTTCCGAAAAATAACGGAACCTGGCAAAAACGCAAGGCTGTAGTCTTACGTTCTTGCACAGCATGCCGTTTTTCATCGTTTTGAGGATTTTTGAGGATTTCCGAAAAATGACGAAACCTGTCCAAAACGCAAGGCTATAGTCTTACGGTCTTGCACAATATGCCGTTTTTCATCGTTTTGAGGATTTTTGAGGATTTTTGACGAAACCTGGCAAAAACGCAAGGCTATAGCCTTACGGTCTTGCACCGCATGCCATTTTTCATGGGGATTTTTTTGAGGGTTTTCAAAAAATGTCAAAATTTCGAAACAGTAAGGGTATAGACTTACCGTTTTTCATTGTTTTGAGGATTTTTGAGGATTTTCGAAAAATGACGAAACCTGGCAAAACCGCAAGGCTATAGCCTTATGGTCTTGCACAGCATGCCGCTTTTCATCGTTTTGAGGATTTTTGAGGTTTTTCAAAAAATGTCGAAATTTCGAAGAAAAAAAAAACGGTAAGGCTATAGCCTTACCGATGCCGTTTTTCATCGTTTTGAGGATTTTCGAGAAATGATGAAACCTGGAGGCAAATCTTTCCGGTGATAAAATGGCCATGAATGTAATCAAAAAGGTAGACCAAAGGACTAGATTCCTATACAGGATCTCCTCATTGGTCAACAAAGACACTTTGAAGACCATAACTGGAGCCCTGGTACAAGGTGTCTTTGACCATGCCTGCACCTCTTGGTACCACAGCACCTCGAAGACCTTAAAAACAAGGCTACAGATCTCCCAAAACAAACTGGTCAGGTTGTTACTTGGCCTCACACCCCGAACCAACGTCCCTTTGACAGTCTGGGTTGGCTTAGGGTTGACGACAGAGTTCAACATCTTGCAATGGGTCTGGTCCACAAGATTCGATACTCTACCAAAATACCCCTGTACCTGTCCAAATACTTTGAAAATGTCAATGAGGTCCACTCCCACAACACTAGAGGGAGTGCCACTAACCATGTTCAACCCAGATTTGGCACAAAAAAGTGTCTTAATTCCTTCCGCTCATATGTGACCAAAATGTGGAACGCCCTACCAACAGTCATTAAGACTTGTGAATCCCTTGACTCCTTCAAAACCGCTCTCAAGGGACACCTACAGATGGCTGCAATTCAAAACTGGCCTCTATAAAACAAAATTGTATATAAAATCCCCCCACCCACCCCCCTAACCTCTTTGTACATTTCTCTTTTCCCTTTTTACCTCCACTGTGATTTTACCTCCATGATTTGCTGCTTCTGACTTTACTGAAGTAGTTGTTTTGTTACGTATTTGAATGCCTTAATGAAATGAACAAGTTGGCCACTATTGTCAACAAGTGTATGCTTAACTAGTATGTCCGTTTAGCTTTTTTGATGTAGTTGTGTCATCGCTCAACTGTTCTACTTGCATAACCTCAGCGTTTGCATTCAGTAGCCTGGTTGGCAAATGGCCTATTTGCCCCTCATAGTCCATGTCTGACCCAAAGTCAGACGTGGACCATGCTGACTAAGGTCAGCCAAGGCCAAACTAAAGGATAACACAACAGAAAGAGAAAAATGTGTATGCGTACTATCCAGAAGCTAATCTAATATGAATGAATATCATAATTGATGTAAAGTCACCCTCCTGACAGACATTAGTGGATAATTATCTTATGCTTGAAACACACATGTTATACAAGGCAATCTTATACAAGGGGGGGGGGGGGTTACTAATCAGTCAGTGCTGTGTAACGATTGACTCTGATACATTTCCATTATGCATAGGTAAAAGCAATGGTTTATCCCACGAGTCACTATTGTTGCCGATGACATTTGTGTTAGTTTTATGATCACATTGAACAACTTTGAATAATTTCAATGGCATTAACTGATACTAGACACCTTAAACAACATACCAAAAATGGCTTATCTTTAAGTTAAGATGTTTTATTAACCTTTCTTTGGGGGCTTTGGTGCTGCCATCCTCTCCTCTTGGTGCAGACAGGAAGTAAACAGCTCTGGTCATGTGACAATTTCAGGGGAACAATATATATGACACTGCACATATATTATTGGGACCCTTTAACCTTTGCATTATATGCTTGAAACGCATGAATGAATCATCTGGTAACACTTCATAGTCTGATAAATGATGAAAATTATTATTGTACTATTGTAACCGGTGGGATTAAATTAAAATGGGTAATAAACCCATTGTAAATAACAGTGAAAAGGACCTTGTGTGCCACTTTTATACCCCGTTACCCCTTTTTTGGAGGCGCCCTAAGCTTGAGCCTCTTGGCCAGGGGTCAGCAACCTGCGGCTCAGGAGCCGCATGTGGCTCTAGAACACAACCCTAGTGGCTCCCTGACTGTAGCATTGTTACATACACACTGGGGTGATCTGCCAACATAATATAATCATTTCAGTCACTGACAGCACCCAACACGCCATGTGCTGTTTGACAGTTAACATAGTGCTTGTTGGCCATGCCACAAAAGCCCAGTACGTATGAGAGATCGAGCTTTAATCTGAACCACCCATTTTCAACAGCTTACTATATCATTAATATATCTTTGAGAGGTTGTGTGGACATGATAAAAATGATGTGTTTCCTAGAAAAGGAGGTCTGGAAAAAAAATCATTAACATGCCGAAACACAGCTTGATGACATCATCAAGTTGTGCTTCACCATGTTTTCTTTAAGGATTTTTCTTTTAGGACCTTTTTTCTGAGAGTGTACAAATGGAACCAAATGGACCCGCCAGGGTCCATTTGGTTCACATTTGTACACTCTCAGAAAAACATTTTTTTGCGGCTCCAGACAGATTTTCAATTTAATTCTTGGTCGAAAATGGCTCTTTCACCATCTTGGGTTGCCGACCACTGCTCTTGGCGATCACACTGGCACTCAAGCAGAAGTGGGTGCCTAGCTCAGGGGTGCTGCCCGTTGAATATTCCTTCTCTGAGTGATGATATCATCAAGTTGTGTTTCACCATTTTCATGACCCCCCCCCCCCTATGATGACATAGTGGAAAAATAAGTCACACAAAGCACTTATCCATTCTTGCAGATTTTATTTTATATAGTTGTAATATTCAGGACACTTTCGGGACGGTATAGCACCAGCATTGTGTTCTAGGGATGGGAACCGACAACCAGGAGAAGTAGCTCAAGCAGCTCAAGTATTGCACTCAAGTACAACCTTTTGAGGTACTTTACCGGAGCATTTCTTGAATACTTTATACTTGTACTCCTCTACATCTCAAAAAGGCAAATATTGTACACGGCTACGCTTATATTTGACAGCTTTAAGTACGAATACAAAAATGTAACAGCATCAACCACTAAAGCCGTTTCATATATGCAAATGGCCGAGCTACGAGTTATATGGTTATTTAAAACAATACAAAACAAAACCAAAAAAAAAAAGTACACACAACAAGCATATTGGCAAAAGGCATCGGTTATCAAGCGGATCATATCGATTCCCATCCCTGTCAAAAACAGGAGGTTTTGTGTTTTGTTTTCAATCAGGCAGGATTAGTGCAACACAGCATGTATGGATGTTAATAATATGGTAATACGTTAAGGAAACAATCGATAGATCAATACATCAATCCTAGCAATCTATGGATCAATCCGGACATCTGTGGATCTCATGCCATGATCGAAGACGCAGAGACCGCGGCCCAGGGGTTCTCAAACTTTGTAAAGCTTTGTGAATTCAAGGACCACCACAAATCACCATCGGTAACAGTTAGTTTGGGCCTCACTTTAAGAACACCGAATTAAAGGAACTCTTCAAAAAGACAATCTAGAACACTTGTTTTAGATATTTTAGATTTTAGCAGTGAGCCCAGTGTCTGGGCTCACTGCTAATGGACTGAAGTCATCGATAATACTCCCAGGACTGATTATTATTATAACTTAATTTTAGTTAAAGAGGGGTGCCGTTGATTTTTGTATTTTTCCAATTTTTTACATGTTTAAGAGGTGATGGTACTTCATTAGAACCCTTGGTCTGTTTTTTATGTGCAATGATGTCTTCCCTTTGTATTTAGGGTTTCTTCCTGGAGGCTAAAACCTTTCCAGTCAAATGTGCCAATGACAAAGGCTGTAATGTAGTGATATCACACATCAGCTCCTCCCCCTTTATTATACAACTAAAGCTGTGGGTGTGGCTTCAGTCACCAGCCATCACCACCCACCAGGCAAACCAAGCATACTTAATGAGCTGGTGGGGGAGTCCACATACAAACAACATTTTAACAAATACTGTACACCTTTTTGAGAAAATTCTTTCTCTTCATATAAAAAATAGTACCTGATGATCATGATTTAAGTTGGAAAAAAATTCATGGCACTCCATATTTAATTTAATTTAATCTAATTTATTTTTGCAAAAAAGGTGAAGTGTCCTTTAACCTAGCATCCATACAGAGGTTCTCAAACTAAGGGACGGGGCCACGATGGGTCAGTGAAGTGTTGAATGATTGTGTTGTTATTTACAAGGTTCTGCGCCAACAAATATACTGTAATCTGCATGTTCCAATTGACAAGACTTTTAATCCACATTGTGGACACAATATCAGCAGTACTTAGGGTTGCAAATGCATTTTCTGTGAAATAGCCATATTCACCAATTTAATGCAATGTAATCTTCCTTTGTTTGTTTGTTGGTTTGAACAATATTCATTATTTTTGCCGTCAGTAAAATATCCCTGTAAAAATGGGGCTCTCAATCATCTCATTATTCGCACTGCATATAGTAAGAAATAGCCATATTCACCAATTTAATGCAATGTAATCTTCCTTTGTTTGTTTGTTGGTTTGAACAATATTCATTATTTTTGCCGTCAGTAAAATATCCCTGTAAAAATGGGGCTCTCAATCATCTCATTATTCCGCACTGCATATAGTAAAATGTTGAAAACTTGTGGAATTCCCCTCTAAATAAGTTTGAGATCCTCTGTCTCTGTGTCTTGTCTCTACAATACTGATCATGTTTTTTTTTTTTACAGAAGCACCTCAGTATACACTAGGGGTCTTCAACGTTTTCTTTTTTTTAAGGCCATGGACCCTTTAGCTGAGAAATAAAGCAGCAACACCCCCTAACCCACACTACGCTACATACTGTACAACAAAGAAATCGCTTTGAAAATTATATCCTTTTCATGGCTTCATGTCATCAATTAATGTTTTCTTTTTTTTGTTTGATCATTTCATGAATCCAGCTTAGACCGTCAATACTTACCTCAAGTAAACTTGACCCTTTGGCTCTGTACTTGGTTCGCTTTTTTCTCCTCTACACCAACCCCTCCTTTTGCCGTAAAATAGCCGATCCGTGACCTTGTAGATCGGATATTTTCCGCTGATTTTCCTCTCGCAATAAGGGACGCTAGGGGTCAAGTGACTAATGCAAAAACATAATAATAATCCCCCCATGCAGTATAGGTTTGGTTTGACGCTGTGTGTGTGTTGTAATTGTTATTAATAGTGGTATCGTGTGAGTTAGTGCATTAAGACAGTTAATGGTTTTTGGCTTGATGTGAGTGGTTGTATTAATTCTGGTTTTCATACTCAAGGTTTTACGACGTACGCACGTTTATGGTTTTACGTGTGTGTGTGTGTGTGTGTGTGTGTGTGTGTGTGTGTGTGTGTGTGTGTGTTGTTTAAAGGATGACACAGCAGCAGGTAGCAGGGTAGTCAGAGCTGACGTGGTTCTCGTTGCCAAAGACGTGGTAGGCATAACTGTCTCCTTTCCACTTATAATGGACCTTAGTGATGGGAATCAGCTCTACGGTCTGCCTCTGGAGGGAGGGAGGGAGGGAGGGAGGGAGAGAGAGAATGAAAGAGAGAGATTTGAGCCACGGATCACCAATTGAGGATATCTTTAGACCCACAGACCCCAAAACTAAAGATTTCTTTTGCTTCTGTCCATGACCATTAATCTTCTAGTTGTGTAGACTTGGACTAATTCGCGTGATGGATATTTTAACTCTTGAGAGTGTAAAAATGAAACCAAATGGACCCGCCAGGGTCCATTTGGTTTCATTTTTACGTTCTCAAGAGTTACATTTGGTTAAACAACTTAGCTGGGGACCACCTGGAACCCTCTCAAGGACCACTGGTGGTCCCCGGACGACCTGTTGAAAACCCCTGCCTTACACTGAACAACGGTAGTATATGAATAGTTCAGCCTTATTTGTCTGGGATCCTTTTAAAACATGTCTGCTGCTTTAAAAGACTATGCAGACTAGGCAACTGCCTAGTCTGCCTCATGGCAAAAACGCCCCTGGGGAGGCTTGATTTGAAAACCAGACCAACCAGACCGTTCTCACTGTGAATGAATGGGTCCATCTAACCTGTTGCAGGATGCGCTTGTCCTGGGCGAACTTGGTCTGGTGATCTTGGACCATTCGCTCAGAGGCCTGAGCAATGCCCGGCACCGGGAAGCCTAGCACCGGATACACCTGAGAGGGAGGTCACGCACAGCAAAACAAACACACACAGTGGGGGAGAAAAAAAAGTCTTCAATTACAAGTAGAAATATAGCTGCAAGCAGCAATAAAACGGGATCAAGCAAGCAGCAATAAGGAGTAAGAACAATACGCACAAATAAGCCATAGAAACATGGAGCCTGAACTTCAGAAATACATCAGGTAATTATGGGAGCAGGGCAGGTTTTTGATTCCTGCCCTGACTGACTCACAATCTGGTGTGACTGAGTGAATGATTGGTGAGCTGTGAGTGAGTGGTGAACTGAGCTATGAACTGTCATTAGTGACAACATGGCCGAATAGTGACAGTCAAACAGCCTTGCCCAGCCATGAGGCCCATAGGGCAGGTGCCTATCTCCTGTTTCTGTAGCATGAGGCAGCTTGATGTACAAGTAACCCTCTGGACATGACGCTAGTATGACACAGGGTCTTACCCCCAATCCAACCCTTGATGCTGAGTGCCAAGCAGGGAGGCATTGGATCCCGTTTTTAGAGCCTTTGGTATGACCCGGCCGGGAATCGAACCCCGGCCTCCCAGTCTCAGGGCGGACACTCTAACCACAAGGCCACTGAGTTGCTGAATGAGTAAATGATTGGTGAGCTGTGAGTGAGTGGTGAACTGAGCTGTGAACTGTCATTAGTGACAACATGGCCGAATAGTGACAAAACACAACATGGCCGAATGGTGACAACCACCATTACATTGAGTTTTAACCCTGGGTTACACATAGAACCATGAACTTAGATGTAGAAGACCACATGAGATTGTGCATGATTGACTCATATTACTAGGTGTCCGTGCCGGGATTTGAACCCAGGAACTCTCATTTCCAAGTCATGCGCTCTACCAATGAGGCTACCCAACAGACACAAGACATACTGGAAACAACACACACACATTCAGTGGACTGCTTGGTAAATGGTAAATGGTGCATTTATATAGCGCCTTTATCCAAGGCGCTTTACATAGATTGTGCATCACATTCACCCATTCACACACACATTCATACACTGATGGCAGTGGGACAGGGACACATCGACACTAACTCTGCAGGAGCCCGGGATCGAACCGGCAACCTTGTGGTTACCATCCGGTTACTCTACCTCTGAGCCACTACCGCTCCTTAAATATGCACAAATAAGCCATAGAAACATGGAAGAAATACATCATGTGATTGTGGAAACACAGCAGGGTTTTTGGAGACTCAGACTTTGTATTGTCAGCAGTGGGACTTGAACCCTCAATCTTGTGTTCCGAAGTCAGGCACCCTACCGACTGAGCTATCCAGGCACAATGATTTGCTTAGTTGTTGTCATCAATGAAACAACCCAACAACACGCCACCAAGCAGTAAGCAATATGAACAATATGCACAATTCAGCAGTCCGAGGGTGGAGCTTAGTGGTCAAAGTGACAAATGGAAACAAGTTCCACATGCTTATTCCTCTCACACAATCTGGCACAATGTACTTGCTCCAGTGTTGCCAGAGAGAAACAAGCAGAAGAAGACTCTTCACAAACGAGCAACTTTCATTGGCTTATAAAAACGTCATTTTTTGATGAAAACAAATTTGCTTCTGAAGTTTTGTCCGGATGGGGCCAAAGTTCTCATGTAGCAGGTGTCATGCAAATTGATAAAAAATCCAGGCATAAAATCAGGCATGAGCATTTTTCAAACTGCTTAAAATGGCAGACACTCTGGGGGTGGAGCTTACCAGTCGAAATTACAGATGTGTTCCACATGAATCAAGGAACGTGTAGAAACAAGTCCCATGATTTTAAGCCAAACGAAGCCTGAGTTATGCTTGTTCAAATGTTTCAGTTTCAAAGAATTGCTATAGCGCCCCCATTTGAGCGATTGGAGCAAGACTGGTTTTAGTGTTATTTGGCATCCCCCTCTACCAAACTGTAAAAATCTCATAAACAGATTACTTTGCATGTGTAGATTAGGGATAATAGAAGAATTTTCACAAACAAGCAATTTCATTGGCTCGTAAAAACATCATTTTTTTCACTGAAAACAAAATTCACACTCATTTCATGTTTGTATGGCTTCAAAGTTCATATGTAGGTCATTGTTATGCATTTTGATCAAAGATTGTAGGAGAAGAGACATTTTAACTGTTTTACATATGATTAAAGATGGCGGCTCATCTAAAGGTCAGAGGTCAAAAGTCAGAATACAAAAGTTGTTTGACATAAGCAGACGCATAAGTGAATATAAGTTACATTTCTGTGAGTCGAGCAGTTCATGAGTTATGAGTGTTTAAAGTTTGCAATTTCAGTTGAGTGCTATAGCGCCACCATTTGACCAGTGGTCACAGGCTTCGCATCATCACCGTTTGGCATCACCCTCTACCAGATTACCAATTTTCGCGAAAACCGACTGCACGGTTCAGCCAGAACAGCTATTTCTGGCGGAAGAAGGAGAAGGAGAAGGAAAAAAGAGACAGAAACAAGAAGGGATCAAGTCCACTTCGTGGACTGCTTGATCCCTTAAATAGATTTTACGTGGCATTGATACACTGCAGCCCTGTCTTTGCTTTTTCCAGATGCCTTTCCCTCTCTACATTAATATATTCTAGGGTTGTCCCCATCACATTTTTTGCTCCCGATCCGATCCCGATCATTTGAGTTTGAGTATTTGCCGATCCCGATATTTCCCGATCCGATCACTTTTTTTTGCTCCCGATACAATCCTGATCATTCCCGATAATTTTTCCCGATCAGATACATTTTGCAAATGCATTAAGAAAAAAAAGAACTAAAACTCAATTAAATTGTCCCAAGAAAAAGATCTTATGAAATCATATGAAGTCCACCAAATAGCAGAATGATATAGCAGACTAGAATAGCACTCCTCACTCAAATGTGCACATGGTGTGCCTGCCATAGTGTCAACCCCTTACCCCTGTGTCTGATCGCTGGTTATACTGGTATATTTACCAATACTGAATGGTCTGATAATGACAAATGAGAGCCAATACTGATACTTTGGTACCGATACAGTATTTGCCGATACCGATATGAACCGATATGACAAAAAAGGGCCGATCCAATACTTTTCCCGATACCGATACGGTATTGGGACATCCCTAATATATTCAATCAATCAACCAAAAAATAAAATCAATCAATCAGTCAATCAATCGTCTACCATTATTCTTGTGTTTCTTGTGAATAAGTAAAGATAATTGGGACTTGTGAAAGAGAGTGCAGTACCGTACTTTCCGGGTTATAAAGCGCACCTGAATATAGGCCGCACCGGCCAAATTTTGCAAAAAAATCAATTGTGTACATATACAAGACGCACTGGCCTATTAGCCGTGGGTGTTTTAATGCTTAATTACCATATGTAAGGGTTCTTGCACAGATGAGATTGTCGGCAACGAAATGCTGTTTGAGAAGCATCCTTTTTATTATTTAAACGACTACAGAACTGCACGTGCTGTATGTAATTAACGCTAGAGCCATAGACCAGGGACGGATCTAGGCATAGACATGAGGGGGGGAATGCCCTCTAGACGCCCTGACTGCCCCACCAAACATGACGGAATGCAAACAATGAAAACTTCAAAGATATTTCAAATCAAATGCTTATAGCGGTAGTTAGACATTGACTAACTACAATTTTGGCACCACTAAACCAACTGCCATTTTCGGCTGCACCCCCGATTGAGAAATATTACATCCAGGCCTGGCCAGTGGCCATAGAGTGTAGCCGGAGATATGCAAACTCCGATCACTTCATGAAACCAAATGAGCGCTTGCGGGTCCATTTGGTTCATGAAAAAAGGTAGCCTAGCGTACATCTGGTTAACCAACTGTCCACCATTTAGCTGTGGACCACCAGGAATCCTCTCAATGTTTAAGACGCTCGACGAGGCGTCTTTATTGCCGCCTCCACGGACCCCTCCTCCTCCTCCTCCTCCTCCTCCTCCTCCTCCTCCTCCTCCTCCTCCTCCTCCTCCTCCTCCTCCTCGCGCGGCGGCGGCGGCGGCGGCTGCTGCTGCTGCTGCTGCCGCTGCCGCCAGCCTTTCTAAACCCGTTCGTGGATGTTTTGACACTTTTCCACGCAGTCAGGATCCACTGGCAGACTTGAGAAAAAGTTGCTTTCAGCTGGTGGTGCGCGCGCTGGTGGCGCCAGCTCCTCGGAACGACGGCGCGCGGACCACCACCGCGCGGACCACCACCGCGCGCCGTCGTTCCGAGGAGCTGGTGTCTCCGCCGCGCCGTCGTTCCTCGCGCTGCCTGGTCCACCGTCTAAACATTGATTCATTGATCCCAAGGCTACGTGCAGCAGATAGATTTCCTTATTTTTCAACCAGCTCGACTGACTTTAGCTGCGTTATATGTACCGGGCCGGCTTAAAGTTGGGGTGCAGTGTTTGGTAGCCGTAAACATCCATACATTGGCCGCACCGCTGAATAAGCCGCAGGGTCCAAAGCACGGGGAAAAAGTAGCGGCTTATAGTCCGGCAATTACGGTAGTTAATATTCATAAAATAAATTATTTCAAAATACCAATGGTCTATGGCAAAAGCTTGGATTTTTTTTTACTCTGTGCAATATTACAAATCCACCAGATCTCTCTGGGTCACTAGTGTCTGTCGTGAGGTATTTCATTATTTTTTATCTGCAGCAGTAATAACATTAAATGTTATTACTGCAGCTGATAAAAATAAACAAAAAAAACATAACAAATTTTGTTATGTTTTTTTTACTGCATTTGCGCTATGATATCCTGATGTAATTTTACACTGTAAAGCTGTCGAGTTGAATTGTTGAACCGTCGTTGAAATGTCTTGCCATCGTTCAGATAATGGATCTGTTTATGAATCCGATGTGCGTACAGACTATGTTCAAGTACACCACGTACTGTATTTTAAAAGGTATTATAGGCAACTTTAGTGTGTGCAAACTCACTGTGTTTGTAAACAGATTTGAATCTAACTCCACCTCACCTCCACTCTATTGGCTCGTTATGAAACTGCTGGAGACTGCTGAGCTGTGATTGGCTAAAACGCCACCTCACCCCCCACACACTAGCACCGCCTTCTCATGAGCCCAACATCAATTATTTGTTGACAAAGCTAAATGTGTGTGTGTGTGTGTGTGTGTGTGTGTGTGTGTGTGTGTGTGCGTGTGTGTGTGTGTGTGTGTGTGCGTGTGTGCGTGTGTGTGTGTGTGTGTGTGTGTGTGTGTGTGTGTGTGCGTGTGTACCAGGTACTGGTTGATCCGAAACAGTTGTTTTCCAGTCACATCGCTCAGCTTGTCAGGCTCCAGACCACTGTTCTGTTCCACAACAAAGTCCTCCAGTTGGTTAGTCCTGTGTGCAGAAGGAGGGGTAAAAAAAAATACTCTTGTGTCATCAAAGAGTCGGTGATGATGATGATGCCCGGAATTCAACCTCAAAGGCGAGAGCTCTACCAAATGAGCTACCCAGATACATCAGAGAGAATCATTTCAGGAGAGACTATGCAGCCATCGTTACACTTTCCCCCCCACTTACACATACTGGTTTCCCACATGATTTGTATTCTGTGTGTGTGTGTGTGTGTGTGTGTGTGTGTGTGTGTGTGTGTGTGTGTGTGTGTGTGTGTGTGTGTGTGTGTGTGTGTGTGTGTGTGTGTGTGTGTGTGTGTGTGTGTGTGTGTGTGTGTGTGTGTGTGAGTGAGTGAGTGAGTGAGTGAGTGAGTGAGTGAGTGAGAGAGAGAGAGAGAGCATACTGACCATTCCACTTTCAGGTTGATGTAGGTCAGTAGTTGTCTCTTCCCATCGCACGTCTTGCAGTCCTCGCAGCCTCGGCCCTGACAGTCCGAGCACCTACGCACACACAAAATCAATCATCATCAATTGCTGTTAGCACTGGCGGGCGGACTGAAGCCCCAAATCAGGCCCAGGGAATCATACACCAGTCAGGCCACTGACACACGCGCACGCAGAAAATCTTTGAGTTAAATAATTAATTAATTCCGATCTTTAATGTCTAGTGAAATCAATTTTGGCCACACTTAACAAATAACTATTTTGTGCATTCAAATTATGAATACACATATTTACAATGTAAAAACAATGATGCTCACAAACTGGATTGTACGTGGATAACTTCTTTTTGTAGCATAGAAACGCTACACTGGTAATTAGTGCTTTGGCCTGGGCCTGGCCTGCCTAGTCTTTTCTAAAAAATAAATAAATAAATACATATTAAACAAAACAAAACAAAACAAAACAAAACAAAACAAAACAAAACAAAACAAAACAAAACAAAACAAAACAAAACAAAACAAAACAAAACAAAACAAAACAAAACAAAACAAAACAAAACAAAACAAAACAAAACAAAACAAAACAAAACACTTTTTTGTAGGGTAGAAACGCTAGTTTGCCTGGGCCTGGCCTGCCCTGGACTTGTGCCCTGCCACCTAATGGCAGGCCACTAGGCCTGGATGATGGGGATCACGAGGATAACTCTAACCTTGGGATCGTTTTCATCTAAATAATGTCCAAAATACGGGAGTGCATACACATAAGTGCACTCATAAGTGCAAACAAAACTATATTCTTCTGGTGCGATTACTTTGGGAACCACTGTTGCAGTGTACTGTGGAATATAAGCATATGGCGTAGTACTTGCAGCTGTAGATGGCACACACACACACACACACACACACACACACACACACACACACACACACACACACACACACACACACACACACACACACACACACACACACACACACACACACACACACACACACACACACACACACACACACCCCTACCTCTCTCGTCCTGAACCATTGCAGCGACTACAATCCTCTTCTCCTTTCCTCCCGTCTCCACTACACACCCAACACCGTTTCTAGACACACACACACACACACACACGCGCACACGCACACACACACACACACACACACACACACACACACACACACACACACACACACACACACACACACACACACACACACACACACACACACACACACACACACACACAGTGTTTGTCCCCCATCTCTGTAGCACAATATGATTTTCCATATCATATGTGAAACACAGGCTGATCAATGATTGGTTGATTGATACTTGTCATTGTGCGTTTTTCTTACCGATCCAGAGCCGTCACATTGGTCACATCGCATTGTCCCACTCGCGTGACAGCTATGGCACTCCTGCACGCGCGCACGCGCACACACACACGGACACACACACACGCACACGCACGCACGCACGCGCAGACAAACACACAGACAGATGATAAACAAATTGTTCATTAGATATAATTTTCTATTTGCTGCATTCCTTGGCTCCTGTAACCATTTATACAGTTATCATGGAAGATGTATTGTCCCTGTTTTTGTGATATGCCTGCATGAATTATGCGACCGATACGTCCTCTAATCAGAGAGGTGTCTTGTGGGGACAGGTGGACATTTTAGTCGATATCTTGTGTAATAAAAACCCTCTGTAATATCAGCAGACACCTTGTTCATCATATCACCTACCGGGACACTTTTTGCGAACGCAAAACCACAGCACTGCAGTGGCTTCTGCGGCTTTCTGGCGCCCAACCAAAACACATCCATCTCAAATGATCAATGTGCCGTCATGTATACTATATATTGCTCTTGATTTTTGTCATAGATGTCCCCTGTTCTATATTTACCCCTGAGGTCCCCCTCCCCTCCCACAGCTTGCATCCATGACCGTGCAGGTTGTCTTCATTCTAATGCAGTTATTTTAGTAGTTTTACACATCACATTTTAATAGTACAGTATACTGGTAACCACCCATGCTTTGTATGTTTAATTCAGAGCTTGTTTATTGCCTTGATCAATAAGGCCACGTTTACACGGAGACGCTTGCGAGTAAAAACGATAAAATATTTTATCAGAAGTGCCTTTCGTTTATATGGTGACGGCGTTTTTTGGGCTTGAAAACGCAAAAATCTCAAACCACCCTTGAAAGTGGAAAAGTTGTATACGCTCCAGCGCAGCGTCTCCGTCTAAACATGCCAAGACGCAAAACGGGCTGTTCTGCTCACGTTGTCTAGGCAACGCAGGCGCTTTGGGCGACTCGTGTTGAAATATGAACAATATCAAATACAAATGTAAGCCGGTTACACAAATATTAGCAATGCGGCACGCAAAATAGGCTACTTATTGGAAGGTTAGGACATCGGAGAGAGAGAGAGAGAGAGAGAGAGAGAGAGAGAGAGAGAGAGAGAGAGAGAGAGAGAGAGAGAGAGAGAGAGAGAGAGAGAAGCTGACAGCGCGTCTCAAATGTGGTCTTGGATATCGCATAATAAGGTTGTCTGCACATCAAGAGGATACGATGGTAGAACGCGCCTCAAAAGTGCTCTTGTACATCGCGTAAGATACGATGATTGAGGCTTGATGATCAAATATTTGGTATGGGCATAAGGGCATTTAATACTATTGATTGCACCTGCGTTTCCAGCTCATCAATGCAAACGAAGCGCTGTTGACTACACATGTTTTAGTCGCTGTCTTACATGACAACAAGTTACGGGATGCAAGTTATATAACTTATTTTGTATATATTGTAATATTGTAATATCAATAGCCTCGGTGGACATGGGGGAGAGACAGAGAGAGCGCTGTGGTGTTTTTTTTTTTTTTTTTTTTTTTTTACCTGTGTTGTAAGTTATTTCACATTGCTCGCTGAGTGGCCGTGTGATACAAGAAGTTGTAGAACAGGAAAATCGCGAGGAAAATAAGAAAATAAGTCCATGCAGTATAGGAAAGTCCAGCGTTCTCTTCAGACGTTCATATTTTTGCTACTGTATGCTATAAGCTGGTCTGCATCTGATTAAATGAATGAAGGAGGATGCAGCATTCGTGCGGTCCATATCCTGAGTCCTGACTGCTCGCATTAGACCACGTGTCGCCAATATTGTGTCCCGCGGGGCTCCTGTTCATAGCCCCATCGCTGCATAGGCTAGTCTAATTATCAGTGATGTTTGGAACTTATGCGAGGTTTATAGATTTGATTTTACCACTCACAGATTTGATTTTACCACTCACGATTTGTGTGGAAAAATTGAGAAAGAAATGATAACCTCCGGGAAGACGGGTCCCGGAGGATTTCCCGGGAGGGAAATTAATTCAGTTGTACCCGGTTGTAAACCGGGATCCCGGTATTAAACCCTACGCCGAACCCTTCCAGGCCGACCCAGAGCCGGTCGCATAGCACTGCCGCGGAGAAAGTGCGCCCGGCGGGGGCACAGGGCAGCGCGCCCAATGGATTTCTACACACTTTTGCGTCACCGTATGCACACAGATTTCCTCATGAGAACGCTCGTCTAGACGCGAAATAATAAGTGAAGACGCGACGCCACTTTTGCGTCTTCTGTTCACATAGTCTCCGTGTAAACGTAGCCTCAATTTGATGGAAGTTGAAACCAACATCGTATACTGTTATAAGTTATTATTTAGGGTGGGACTAGTGGAGCAGACGGAAATCATTTTTTACGCTTGGCCGCGTGGTTTTTGGACCGCCGCTGCGCTCTGATGCGGAGCAGCGGGGAGGCGAGTACGGGCAGGAATGTGGAGTATTGGAATCAGTCCAACCTGATTCCTCCGGAGTCACATCTAATCCTACTCCTCCTCGCTCGGAGCCGGGACGATACAATAGGATCTGAGAAGAAATGCACCTAACTAAGACCTGCATCTCTCCCACCCACCTGGGGAGACTTCCCAGCCGGGCTCTTTGATTCCAGTGTAAATATCACAGATTTTATCACAGATACTGGTTCATGGTTTGGAAGCAGACCTTCAACATCACTTCCAAAACAAAGCCTGCCAGTATGCAGATACTGTGCCTTCAAACTTGAAAAGTTTAGTTTTGGGTCCAAGAGACATGTCATGTTCATATCAATAAATGAGTATGAAGTTACTCATTCATTGGCGCTTTGGTGATTCCTAAAATCGCCAAAGCACACATTCTTCCCAAAATGTCTGCTGTGCGATGTGTGGATTTCCCTCTAGCGAATAGGCTGCACTGGTATATGTACAGCCTGTTCGCTAGAGACAAATCTACGGTCTTAAAAAAGATCTCAAAATCTGAAAATGATTGTTTGCAAATCAGCACTGATCTCGTTAAATGACCTCTTATGAAATCCTTGGGACTGACTGAAATCAAACCCTGGGACTGAGAACTGAGAACCTGAGGACTGAGTCCCGTGGTGGGAGTTCTGCTCTGGTTTTAGGGAAATACGAAATAGTTCCGGTCCAGTTTTGGGGGGTTACTGGCCATGCAGTAAAAGTAAATGAATCCAAAAATTGTTGTTCAACCATTTGTAAAATATTAGCGTTCGTCTTCACCCTTCTATCACTGGGATACTACGCATTTTTGTGTCCAGTATTTCAAACAACTTAAGTTCCAAAAAAACTGAGCTATATCTTTCAAGCCCTGTGTTTTAGAGATACCCTCTCTTTCTAGTGTATGGACTAAGTCGCACCAACCAATCACCTTGATGGAAGAGGTGTAAGGCACGCGGATGTCCTGGACGTGATTGGTGAAGAGCTCAGGGGGCGTGGCCTGGATCTCCCACGGCCGAGGGGCCGTCTCCGTGTAGAAGTCCGCCGGCTCGCCTGTCAACCAAAGCATGACGAGAGCAGGGTTATTATAGTTATGGATTTTTCATTTTAGTTTAGTTTTAGTTAGTTTTGACATTTTATTTTCTAATTCAGTTAGTTTTATTTAGTTTTTAGAGTGGCTTTGCTAGTTTTTATTTAGTTTTTATTTTGGTGAAAATATTTAGTTTTAGTAAGTTTTAGTTTAGTTATAGTTTTAGTTATTTTTTCTGTGCTTTGGTTGTCGGTATAGCGGTATAGGTACAGGTATAGGTTGGTATAGCATTAAAAAATGCAAAAGTAGGAAAAGGTTGATATTCAACTCTTGATTTGAGTTTCTTAGTAGATTGGATGATTGCACTCTCCCACAAGAACACCATTTTTACCCCCAGTGTTATGGAACTCAGTAGTGGATAGAAGATCTAGAAGCATCTCCTCCTCATTCTGGTCATCAACACATTTTGGATTTAAAAGCTTTATAAAAACTAAACCTAAGGTTTTTTTGGGGTATAATTTCAGTTAGTTTTAGTTAGTTTTCTGAACCCACATTTCAGTTTTAGTTTAGTTATGTTTTTTTTTTGCATTCATTTCGCAATCACCGCGCATCATCGTCAACAACCTGTCGACACACTAAGAGTGCCTGCGGTAGCCGTTTTCACATACGACGTAAGCCAAATAGACGGTGCCAGTTTTAGAATATCAATTTATGCTCCAGGGAGCAAGCGAGCCGAGTTATATATGAAACAAAAACAAGGCGTGGCACTTGGTTTATCCCATATAAATAAAACGAGAACGTGCCCCGCGGCTGCATTGCTGGACACGACAGCTGTTGAATGAAGGATGCCACTTGCTGTACTGTACTTTCAGCAAAAGGCCTGTTAACACGTTCAGGAATAGGGAGGGAACTCTGGTCAATGTTTTAAGCATTGCGGTATACTTTAGTTATTATATAAAGGCAGAAATACAAGCTCAAAGGGCGGCATGCCATGCTACAGGCTTGTAGATCTGCTATTTTGAAAACCAAACATTTTTAGCTCAAATCTCTGCTTATGTGGGGACACCATATTTTCATGGGGTGGAAGGCCAATTAAACAATGCTTTTGACCAACTTGACCTGAAAAGAAAAAAGTTTAAAAAGAAGTTTTTCTGAAAGCCGTCTTGATATAGCATAGGAGACATTTATCGAATATCGTCTCCTGTGACTGTCTCGTGTATGTGTGTGTACCTTCATGAGGCTTGTGGGCCCACTCCGTTGACCTAGACTCGGTGAAGGTCTCCAGTCGATACTGCACCACACACGCACGCACGCACGCGCACACACACACACACACGCACGCACGCACGCATGCACGCACGCGCGCACACACACACACACACACACACACACACACACACACACACACACACACACACACACACACACACACACACACACACACACACACACACACACACACACACACACACACACACACACAGAAAATAGTAAACAGTGTCATCTTCAGTGTCTCAAAACATATTTTGTTATTACTATACACTGAATTTTGAAATTAATAAACAAGGGTTATCGTGTCTTCCACAACACACACACACACACACACACACACACACACCCAAAGCTGCAAGAAGTGTGTGTGTGTGTGTGTGTGTGTGTGTGTGTGTGTGTGTGTGTGTGTGTGTGTGTGTGTGTGTGTGTGTGTGTGTGTGTGTGTGTGTGTGTGTGTGTGTGTGTGCGCACACGTGTGTGCGTGAGTGTGTGTGTGTGTCAGGGTGCTATGTAACATGTGTGTTCTGATCCTTTGATTGAGGTAAGAGTCTCTGTATGGGTATTGGGTTAGGGTATAGGTATCGGTATTGGTATATGTTCCGTTGACGGGGAGAAATAAGGAAGTTATGTGTTGTGGGTCGTTCGGTTGGGCTAAATAAAGTGAGGACCAAGTTAGCCAAGACAAATAGCACATTCTTAAACATGAGCCTTGAGCTAGCCACGTTCAGTGACCCGACCCTTGACCTGGACGAGGCTTGTGCTGCGGCCATGGAATACTGTGTTTGAGCTAGCAACTCGGACAGCTTCCCCTCGCAACGCTACAAATCATTATTATTACTATTATTCTTGCCAATAAACTGAATTAAAAGATATGCGTTCCGTCGGCCACCGGCCCACTTGAGAACAATGCAAATTAGGAACCTCACATAACCTGTCAGTGGCATTTCTAAGCAACGCCACTGACAGGAGCAATTTGGAGCCCCAGGTAAGATTTTCCCATTCATTTGGTAAGGGGGGGCTCCAGGGAAAATCGCCTGTGACGTCATACCGAATGGCGCCCCCCCCCCAAGGGATAAAAATATGTATAGTAATATGTATATGTACAAGATATGTAAAATATGTACAGTATATACTTTTAAACTAAAGAAGATGTTTAGCTCGACTTATAGAGGCCAAGTATAATGTCCATAATGTCCATATGAGGCTTATTAGCTTGGGATCATTTTAAATGTCTGGTGGTTGCCCTGGTGAACCCCCCCCATCCCCTCCTCTCATGGCGCCCCAGGCAACTGCCTAGTCTGCCTGATGGCAAAAAACGCCCCTGTTACCTAGACAGAGCTTCCGTTTTAACTATCTGTCTCACCCTGTAGGTGTGGAACGGCTCCATGTTGGTGATCACTCCGTCCACGGCGGGGGACTTGCTGTAGCAGCAGTTGGACGAGGCATAGTCCTTGAAGGCGTCCCGCGCTACGTCCTCGCTCAGCGATGGTATGCTGCACCAGGGCACAAATACATCAAAGGGGAGAGATCTCAATTTGATGGGAACAGTTGGTCGGAACGGCGCTATCAGCCTGAACCTCATCTAGCGGTAGCAGCCATCATACATCGTTTCAGGATCTAGGCATGGTGGGCATGGGGGGGAAATGTCCTCCTAAATGCCCTGACTGCCCCTCCAAATATGATGGCATGCAAAACAACCCAAATTCATATTTATATTTGAAATGATTTGAAACACTACTGCTACTAACTACAATTGTGGCACCACTAAACCGATACCATATGTCATCATTGAAAACAGAAAACTATCTCTGAGTCAGACCTTTAGCCTTATGCATGCTGCGTGTCTGTTGCAACTTCAACAACTGATGTTATTATTGATGCTTTACTTGCCTAATAATGCTCCTGTAACTGAACTTCATTGTATACTCGCCTTGGGGTCAGCCAATCAAATCCTTGCTTTATTCACACAAACGCACCTCACGCATTCAAAAGAAAAATGAACCTGCACAAGCATTGATCTTTTTTCTGGTGTCGCTGTCCAATTCGCCTTTTCCTGTCCAAATTCTGAAAAGCAAAGTGTGTCGCTTACCTCCAGTCTGATTGGTCAGGGCCAGGAGTAGGAGGAGCTACAGGTGTCGGCGGGGCGGGGGGGGGTAGGTAGCCACCTTGATAACAACAACAAACACACACACAGAAAATAGAGTAAGAAGTTGGAGTTAACATAAACATGTACACATGTCCAGATGTGCTTAAAATGCAATTACATTGCGCATTTGACTTAAAGTTATACTAAGTGATTTGCAAAACTCTCCGGTCCCCAAGATGTGCACATGCATTGCACACACTCTACAATAAGGGGAAGTGTCCATCGAGTGGGGCACTGGATCCTGATTGGAAGAAGGCCTCTCTCATCCTGATTAGACGAAAGGCTTTTATCCCAAAGCCCAAACTGAAACTATTTTTTTTACCCCAGGTGCTCACTGGGGCAGGGAGGAACTCCTTATATATTCACCACACTCTATAGTTTAACAAAAAAAATAATAATAAATAAAAAAAACAATATTTGAATTAAGTGAAATCACCATACCTTTAACAATAATAATATGTTTGTTTTTCCTCAGCTATGGTTGTTTCCGTTTCCTGGAACCACACGTTGGGTGTTGGAAACAAGCTTTTTTCACTCAAGGTTCAGTCAAAAATCTACATTAGAGCTTCCTAGTTTAGTCCTAATAATAGGACTAAACTAGTAGGACTTCACCCCCTAATTTAGAAAGCCTGTAATATAGAACTGAATTATTAGGAATTTGTGGCTTAACTAGTAGCTCTTTAGGCTCTAATAATAGGACAGAACTTGAAAGACTTTAGACTAAGAGAACTAAGCTAGTAGGACTTTAGGCTCTAAAATAGAACTGAACTAGTAGGACTTTAGGCTCTAAAATAGAACTGAACTAGTAGGACTTTAGGCTCTAAAATAGAACTGAACTAGTATGGCTTTAGGCTCTAAAATAGAACTAAACTAGTAGGGCTTTAGGCTCTAACAATAGGACTGAACTAGTAGGACTTTAGGCTCTAATTTAGGGCTGAACTTACATAGTTCTGGTGCCACCCTGCACTGAAGACGTGCTGCAGCATTCTGGGCCATTTGCTTCAGTGAGCGTACTGAGAGCAACATTATTACATAGTTAAATCAAACTAGACAAACTAACGCATACATAGAATTAACATAACCACCTGCACCAGAATAATGCTATAGGGTTTTGGTTTTGACTGCTACAAGAGCTTGTAGATACAGTAAGCTACAGTGGAAGTACTATATAAAATATGCCTGATTAATTCTATTTGAAGTCATCCAAATCTCTTTACAAACTGAACAATTTGTAACACAGAACCGTTTGGTCAGGTTACGTTAATTAGTTGACTCATGAGCAAGATGACTAAATATCGGTTTCGACATACCGGTAGTTTCCAGGAATTTGCCCCTCAGCCAGCCATTACACAGAATAGCTTGTTGGTTCCTAAAGTGGGGTCCAGGGACCCCCCAGGGGTCATTGAGGGAGTTCCAGGGGCTCCCCAGCTAAATGATACACAACAGCAGGTCTGTAACTCTGAGAGTGTAGAAATGGAACCAAATGAACCCTTTAAGGTCTTAAGAGTTGATTCTACATTTTTTTTATAAATTATTATAAATTATTATTTATTTTAAATAAATTAGGGTCCATTTGCAAATGCCAGTTCACGGGCTAATTAGACCTAAGTAGACCTCTCCCTCCCCAAACCGGTATGGTCCAATCACAGCTAAGCATAACATGTGATGGACAAACCTCTCCACCAATGTAATATTAAAAAATGTAATATTTTGACTGCATTCGGAAGGGCCTATTGACCGATTTGGAAGGTCTGATTCCAAATATAAACCCGTATTTTAATGTCTAATATTCATTATAGTTTACATTGGAATGGGAGAGCCCGGCTGGAAAGTGTCCAACCCCTATTTGGACACTGGGAAGAGGGCGGGGAATACTGCCAGGTTTATTGGGTAGTCCTTGGCATGAGATTTCAGGAACCACTAGCCCAAGAGGACGCAGCGGTCGGGCTAAAGACACCACCATCGACCAAGACACTTCACCATACTTCCTTCCTTGATTTCCTCCCATGCATCATCACAGCACTAGAGTAAAAGTACAGAGAAGAAAAAAAAACAGCCACATCAGTTACCTCCTCCCAGCACAGTGTCTTCATATCCCGGCACCGTGCCAAACATGCTGGCTGGGGGTGCCGTGGGTCCAGCAGCCAGCGGGGGGGCGTAGGCAGGCCCCGATGCCACCGGGGGGGCATATACAGCTGCAAGACAAAAATACATTTAATACACACAATGCATACTGTACATACGCAGACAGGAGCATGGAGTGGCTTGAGGGTTAGAGACGAAGTGGCTTTGTTGCTGACAGGTTGCCGGTTCGATAGCCCCAGGACAGTGTTTTTCAACCTTTTTGATACCAGGAACCACCATTTATTCAGCATTTGAGCCACGGACCCCCATTTGATGACATTATTTCCCCACGGATCACAAAACTAAAGATTTATTTGGCTTTTGTCCACAATTCCAGGCTGGATTTGGGAAACAAAACAGTCAAACATACAGATCAAAAATGACCATCAATCTTCTACATTCTCTAGTTCTCTCGAGAGCATAAACATGCATCTACATTCTCTAGTTTTCTTGAGAGCGTAAACATGAAACCAAATGGACCTGTAGGGGTTTGTTTTATCCTTCAATTGCACACCTTATGTATTTTGTTTACCCTCTGTTCTTATTTTCCTTTGATGTGCTGTCATGTTTGTTATCCGAAATTGTGTACTCTCGACAACACTAAAAATGAGTTTTCTCAGTGTATTTTCGAGAATAAAAACTTGAATGAATTAATGAATGAATTTGGTTTCATGTTTACGCAAGAGTTACATCTGGTTAACCAACTTTTCATCTGGTTAACCAACTTTGCTGGGGACCACCTGGAACCCTCTCAAGGACCACTGGTGTTCCCCAGACCACCTGTTGAAAACCCCTGCCTCTGGAGAAATCCGCATCAGGGAGTGATTGGGAGGTCATCACTCACCCGACAGAACACAGGCTAAAGTGCGCTTGAGCAAGGCACTACACGCCCAAACTACTCCGGTGGACATGTGCAGTGGCCAGCACCCAGGTTTTAAAGGTTTTGTGACATTCATTTTCGTTCAACCTTTAGGTTTTATGATCTCAATTACACAATTACATGGTCTGGATCTTTCTGTGGGGTTTGGAAGACTTTTGAGCTGCAATGTAACAACAGTGGAAACAGTGACATCTGCTGTCAAATACCATTGACATGTATGGGGATCTCCAGGCTGTGACATCACAAACAGCAGGAAAATTCAGTGCCCTTGTTTGAGCCAGAAAACCGCCAGCTAAGCAATTGAGCTAAGAAAACTGAAATATCACAATCCCTTAATGTGTACCTGTATATTAAAGGGGAATTTCACCCATTTTCAATGTTTTTTCTGAGAGCTACAAATGCAACCAAATGAACCCTAACGGGTTCATTTGGTTCCATTTGTACGCTCTCAGAAAAAAGAAGCGGCTAAAGAAATCCATTAACATGGTGATGTTAGTGGTTTTCTTCAGACCCCCATTTCTTGGGAACACAAAATGGGGGAACTTTTTTATCATGTCCACACAACACCTCTAGGGTATACTAATGACATTAGAATGTTGAAAATGGGTGGAATTCCCCTTTAAGGAGCACTTGTGCTCAGCCAGTAACCTGAGTAAATAATAAAAAAGACAAACAACACGCACACCTATGTAACTGTATACTTTTGCCATGATCATTATGGTGTTGTACAATACCGTTTTGCCAGGTTCAACCGGTTCTTTTATTGGTATAATTACAGAGCTCAGCATGAACAGATTTGTTGTTGTTTATGTACATGTTTTCCCCAGGCATTCAGTCATATTCATATACACAGTTCTCATGACGTTCTATTAAAAGACGTCTGTGCAAATTCAGAATGGGGCATGTGACCCGGGTGTGTAAACTGCAGTGACTTTAGTAGGCAGCCTATATTGGCCTGCCTGTATATACTGTATACAATGTTTTCATCTCTAGCATCTATACGCCCTTTCCACATTAGAACAAATCTTATTACATGGCTTGAATGAAGGCTCCAATCAGAAGCCAGTGTTCTCGTCACGTGAGCGATTATATCACAACAGCAGACCTTTTGCACGGACGAACGTAACCTACACAACTGCAGATAAATACATGAAAGCACCCTTGTTACTTGAGTGAGTGGAGCGGGCACAAGTAAGGCGATCGGTGCGCAGTGGTCAGTGGTCGGTCTCTCGGGATACTCTGATCGGCCGGTTTAGGTAATGACGTAATGTGACGTAAGTAAAAGACCTTTACAGCTAATGGCCCGTATTCTAAACGGGGTCTTTTGCTTAAGGGACACCGTGTAGCACATGCGTAGTGGTGAAGAACAAAGACCTCCCGAGCAAGGATCTGCCGTGACGCAAAGACTACCTCTAGGCCCGGGCCTGCTAAATTTGGATTAGAGGCCTATACAGGCCGAAAAGCCTGCATGAGGCCTACAGGCTTTGGGGCCTTCGCCCTGCATGACTTTATACATTTGTTTTTTTTAAAAAAAAAGGTATAAACTACACAGTAAAATATATAGCATTGCAATTATGCTTATAATTATAGATAGGACTTGAAGGTATAATGTGGATGTTCTGACAGCCATTTGACTGTTATTTGCAAGTGAATTAATTAGGTTGATTTGTTATTTCATTTGTTTACATTTGTTTTCATTTGCTACTGTAGCCTAATCTGATTGTTATCCAACATCAAATAAAATTACTTTGCTGTTGTTCATATGCATATGCAATGTTATACAGTTTATAGATCCATAGGCAGCAGTTGCCATGTGTAAAATACATTTGGGTTTGCAATTAAAAAATAGCGGGCGGCGCCGCTTTTAGTAACAAGGAAAAAACGTATCGTCCAATCCCTTCATCCAATCCCTTCAAATGAATCCGGATCAGTATGCAACACTATGCAATGTTTTGTCTTTGCATCAATATCAAACTCTTCCTCTTCATGGCGTTCAGTGAGAAACCAACGAATAATTTGAGAGGTGGAATTGCATGTTCAGAACAGCCGCCTGTTTATCCCAACACACAACAGCACTAGTAGTCACATTATCAAAATAAAGATTTAATTCTACCATAGCCTACTCAGCCTACAACAATTGAATTCAAAGTGGTGATTCTGTCATCGCTTGAGATTGCAAACCTCCCGTGTACAGTCAGGATTGTTACATACTAGGCCTGTCCCCGACTAAGGATTTCTATAGTTGAAATTAATATGAATAAATGTGCCGTTAGTTGCCCCCCGCGGGCAAAAATAGGCCTATAGCCTTTAAGCCTTTAAGTTTTTTTTTTTTTTTTTTTTTTTTTACTGAACAACAAAGCACAAAATACTTCGAATCTACACAATTAAAAAATGCAAACGATTGGTATTTTTTAACAATAAAAGACAAAAAACACTTATTTAAAAACTGAACAACAAAACACGACTTTGTTTCTTTCGTTGAATAAAACAAACATGTGCCTTAACACAAGAAAAACGGCACGGTTATCTTGATCGAAATATTAATTTAGAAGCAAATATACCTAGAACGACGGGGCATTCGCGGTCAGTTCGCCGTCCTCACGCTAATCCTCACAAAAGGATTTTCACAATGGGATATTTGCATTTCATTTGCGATGAAAACTTCTAGGCGAAGGAATTCACGCTGCATCGCTTGTCGATGCCCGTGTTACCGCACGGCCATGCCGCTGGCTCTGCAGTGGCGGAGTTTCTGGTCAAATCCAGGGCCGGATCTACATGGGACAGGGGAGGGCAGTGCACATCCAAACGTGCGTCTTTCTCCTCAAATCAAAGGTTACCGGGATCAAATCTCTTCTCTTATGACGTTTCTGACATATCTCATCGAATGAGGATAATTCCGGTTCCTTGGCGTGAAAAACCTTGGAGTTGCCCCACCTGGCAATCTTCCAGCCCCCCCTTGCCAGGCTCGATGAGTCCGGGTCTGTTTTTTCCCTTCTCCCCCTTCTTCCCAAAAAATGCGTCTCTTTTTTTTTCTCTCTTTTACACTGGGGCGCAGACGAATGTTATAGGCCTGTGCAAAAAAGAAGAACGGCTTTTTCTGTCTTTTTAATGGGTTAACACGGGCAGAAAACTGACTATAGCAATTAGCCTACGTTTATTAATCATACCTGTGCTTTATTAAGAACATAGCAGACGAGCGCTGGTCGGTGAGAAAAGAAAGATTTATAACGGGCGACAAATGGATGTAAATACTCCTCGGGATGAGTGAATCTTTTAGATCCCACCTCTGTCAATCTCCCGGACCAGTGTTTTCTTGAGGGTTGTAATGACAGTATTATCGTACGCGCCGGACAGCGATGCATTCATAGCTGCGATAAGCGCTCCGTATGGGTTATCATTGGCGTGTTCTCCACTGGGCTTTTGTGAGATCAAGTGGTCCTTGAGAGTGTTCCAGGTGGTCTCCAGGCTAAATGATGGAGATGTGAGTTTTTGCCGACTTTTTTGCAATTTACTTCATAACATTTCACAGACTTGGGATAAATGTTCGCTACATAAAGCAAAAAAAAAACGTGGAACATTTCTTTTCAACATAACATATTTGGTTTCACGTTTCTGCTCTCAAGAGTTAAAATATTTATATCATCTGAATTAGCGCCACCCAATTGAGAACGTAGGAGTTTAATGTTCATTTGCGAGAATCCATGCAGCCTGGAAATGTGGACAGAAACAAAAAAAGATTTGGGGTCTGTGGGGTGAAAATGTCCTCAAATGGTGGTCCTTGGCTCAAATGCTGGTTAAATAGTAGGCCCTGACAAGGTTAAAACCACTGTCGTTGTAGCTTAATAAATTATTTTAGTTTAATCTTGACACGACTACTCACTTGTGTGTCCCGCTGCAGACCAGTCCAAATAAATGAATGTAAATAGCCTACTCTTACGAGCTTACAATGCGACGCAATTGCACTGTGAGCTGGTGAATCTGCTATAATTCTGTCTGTGCCCATAATTAACCGAATTTATAATTATACATAAAAAAACATTAGGCCTAAACAAATTTCCCTAAAAGGACTGTCAGGGGGATATTCAAATGAAGAATAATAGTGAAAATCGTGGATGATATTGAGTAAAGTTAATTTAATTAAACATTGTCCACATTTGAATGAAATGATTAAACCCACCGCTTATATTTAATACAGCCACATGTGGACAGGTGTGTGTGTGTGTGTGTGTGTGTGTGTGTGTGTGTGTGTGTGTGTGTGTGTGTGTGTGTGTGTGTGTGTGTGTGCGCGCGCGTGCGTAGATGTATTTATGAGGAATGGATTGTGTCTACATTTATTCATATGAAGGCCTTATACAATGTTGGTGGTCTATCTATTTTGGCCGCAAATGTTCGGGAAACGGCGCCTCCGCTGTTATTCCTCAGGTATTCCCAGAATGCATTGAGACACTTGGCAAGAGCAAACTATCTTGAGAGACTATATGCTGCGTGAGCCACGGCGTTTCCCAAAAAAGGACATGGTTTGGGATTCGCTGCACAAGGAGCCAATGAACAATTAGACAGGCTTCATTTGCGGCCTATGGACATATGTGCGCATGTGCTACACGGTGTCCCTTACGCAAGACCCCGTTTAGAATACGGGCCATTGGGTGCAATTCCAGATCGCTTGGTGTAGCCAGGTATGGTGTAAGTCCTCTCATTGGCTGCATGGCAGCAAATCAGGTTTGGGGCCGTGCTCATTGGTTGCATGGCAGCAAATCAGGTCTGGGCCTTTGAGGTAGGCCCGAAAGCCTATACCACCAGGCCTGGGCCTGGGCCTACCAAATAGTTATCCAGAATAATTAAAACCAGTCATCAAGAGCTTCAAATCATGATGAACAAAGCAGGGGAGTGCAGTAACATTTTTAATTGGGGGGGTCAGGTGATTTCTGAACCTTTTGACTTGCAGGTTTTAATTATTCTGGGTAATTATTTGGTAAGCTCAGGCCCAGGGCTGGTGGTATAGGCTTTCGGCCTACCCAAGGCCCCAGACCTGATTTGCTGCCATGCAACCAATGAGCACGGCCCCAAACCTGATTTGCTGCCATGCAGCCAATGAGAGGACTTACACCATACCTGGCTACACCAAGCGATCTGGAATTGCACCCATTGTCATTAGTATTAGTCTGCTCCGTTCACGCACAAGTGGGCCATGGCCTAATTGTACATGTAATAAGCCTGATTAGAGCCTTCGAACCGGGCGTTATCCCTTACTTATTACTCGCGCAAAGCTAGACGCTGCCTCTCTTCCGGGCCTTTTAAACAGCAGGTGGATGGAAAATAGGCTCCGGAAGCTCAGGTGTGCTCAATGTATGTCGGGCGGGACCGTATTCCACCAGCCAATGGGAAAACACTGTTATCGCTCACTCAACTCTACGTTTCAAAACTAGGCAGGCTGCAGAGAGCTTTTTTTTTTTACTCAGAGCAGCAGTCGTACCAGCAGTGGCAGTGAGCAGTGCCTCATGGCGTGCTCTTCTCGCACACAAGTATTGCACCTGCGTGCCATGCGTGAGCCGTCCGCTCGGCAGAGTGCGTTTCTGGTCGGAATTCGGAATCTTTCTTCAAAATCCCCACCCCTATCCATTCCATACCACAGAGGTCTGTCTGCAGGTAGTCTGTCTTTCTGTCTGTCCACATGCTGTATGTTTGTGTGTCTGCATGTCTGTCTGCTGCTTGCTGTATGCACATCTGCCTGGTTGATGTATGCACGTCTGTCTGTCTGTCTGTCTGTCTGTCTGTCTGTCTGTCTGTCTGTCTGTCTGTCTGCAATTGGACACTAGAAATAGTATTCTAAAAGTAAACTAAGAAGTAAGAACCTATCATCCGTCTAACGGTAAAAACAGTAACATCCGTACATACATTGAAACAACTATACTTTACTTGCAGTTAGATGACTCAGATCAATAATGAGTCTGACCTGGCTGGCATCTCATGTCAGAGGAGGATTACACTAACGACAGACTACAGCAACTCAGCATTTTCAGAGTGCATTTACAAGAAGACGGATAGTCAGTGTGGGTGACGTCACGTGATCGTTCAACCGAGCTGACCCGTTCGCCACACACACGCACGCACGCGCGGCGCGCAGGCCTGGCACCACTGTGCCGTAGAAGAGGGGAGCGGCTCGGTTTTCTTTGATCTAAAAGCTACTGCATGCAATGCAACAACACAATGTAGCAATGTACAAATTAAAGGGGAATTCCACCCATTTTCAAAATTTTCCTGAGAGGATAGATTTATTTCACCAAGTTAATGTTTTGTTTTTTTCCCCAGACTTCCATTTTTAGGAAATACATAATTGGGGGAACTTTTTATCATGTCCACAGAACAGCTCTAATGTATATTTTGACATAGTAAAATGTTGAAAATGGGTGGAGTTCCCCTTTAACTACTACACTACTTGCTTACAGCGCAGGATTACACAAGACACTGTAATGAAACATAGGCCTACTGTAAACGTACTGTAACAATAACACCACGCAATAAAGCAGTGTGTGGTCTCACACACACACACAGGCTTTAACAGTGATTTAGTAGCTATTACTTTAGTGATAGGCTGTGTGCACCGCCCAGAACAGATCTCCTCCTCCAAAGCAAAGAGGAGGGGGCTTGAAGATCTCTTCTTTGCGGTGGGCTCACGTACGCGGCACGGCCAAAGTAATCCAATAAACGTGCTGCCTGGCGACAGTGGCGAGCATGATAAAAACCGCTATGTTTGCTGTTTAAATGGATTGTACTGACCGCTCATGTTGTCTTGTCTCTCTGATGATCTGTCCTGTCTTGTCCGAACGCCACGCACACACACAAAATCTCTGCGATGATGCTGATGATGATCAAGCTGTGGTTCCGATAATGTAACCTAACGGATCGCGTTACAAACACACAAATATGTATGCACGCGAAACCACGCGCTGCCTGGCTGTGACACTCGCACGCACACACTCCCCGAGGATCGACTGAGGAATGTTTCAGTTCTCTACGAGCCAAGCCACGCCCCGTGCATTTGACTGACAGCCACGAGCACGCACGCAACCAGCAGACAGACAGAGTCCAGCCCCCTGGCATGTGGTCCAGCCCACACAGAGCTCACCTACCCTATAATCGAGTGGTTTTCAACCATTTTGATACCAGGACCCTCTATTTATTCTCCATTTGTGCCACGGACCACTATTTGATGAGGTTTAGAATCTAGACAGACATTTTTTTGTCCACAAATTGCATGCTGTCATAGGAGACGAAAGTCAACAACTTTGTGACATTTTGTGAAAATTAAAAGGTAGCCTATGATAGATTTGACTCAATTCAAATTATTGATTATACAGTTATTTTATTGTTATTATTATTTCTTCCTTTTTGGCAAATACTAGAGTGTGGTGACCAAAAGGAGTTCCTCTCTGTCCCCAGTGAGCCCTGCATGGGGTAAAAAAAAAACTTCATTTCAGTTTGGGCTTTGGGATAAAAGCCTTTCGTCCAACCAGGATGAGAGGAGGCCGTCCTCCAATCAGGATCGAGTGGGGTGGGCCTTGTTGGCCTGTTTCTTTTCCTCCTCACTGTAGAGGGTGTGCATGTGCACATCTAAAAGAAAAAACAATTCATCAAAATAGGCGATCTGCAAGTCCCCAATGCTTGTAGATCCCTTGAGCTCTACTGTACCGATTTTTTTCCCATGAGAAAATGCTCAGTGGGTTGAGATTAATCAATCAAATGAATTAATTAATGCCAATAACTGACAGTGACAGCCTTAATTAAAAGTAGATGAATCCACAAAACTAGATACTGGTAATTGCTAATATTAGAAATACTGTAGGTCAACAACACATGCTAGTTTTGTGTGAATTAACTTACTTTTAATGCAAGGCCCCATCTATCTATCTGATCCGTCTGTTCGCCTGCCAGCCTGCCTGCCTGCCAGCTTGCCTGCATGTGAGAGAGAGTGAGAGTCTAGCTCAGACATGTCTTGTGTTTAGCTGCAGGGATATGTTTTCAGACCAACATATTTGTCATGTTTGTCTCAATAAATGACCTTTAGAACTCTTCCTCCAAAGTGCACAAGAGATCTTCAAATCTAAGTGGAAATAAAAAATATCTTGTATTTTGTACGGTGGATCTGCAACATCCTGTATTTACAGTATGTATAGCACTAGGCCTGTGTAGGGCTCAAGTGAGATAATTCATTTATATTGTCAACCTTTTTCATACCAGGGCCCACTATTTATTCAGCATTTGAGCCACGGACCACCATTTCATGACATTTTCACCCCACAGACCACAAAACTAAAGATTTCTTTTGCTTCGTCCACAATTCCAGGCTGGACTTCAGAGAAAGCAAAACAGGGAAACATACAGTTATTAGCACGGGTCTGGGGGGACACCTCAGGATACCTCGGCTCAGGAGGAAGGAATAAGTGTCCAGGGTGTGTTGCTCTGGCTGTATGTGTTGGGTTTCCAGATACTGTGCCGCCTGCTGCTTGTCCAAGTCTGCGTTGGAATGTCTTTGGCCTGGCTAATCAGACTTAATTCCTCAGTACACAGGGTTGTCAACGCTATCATTCACGGCATGCCTGTGCATTGGTGTCGTCGCTTTTGTTTTGGTGCTGGTGTCGGTTGTTGAGTCCTGTATGTAACGCAGTGAGTTTTTTTTTCAATTCCCACAAATGTGTTATGTTTATGGACAGGACAGCGAGGTCATCGTCACTTTCCTCAGGCTGGCTAGAGAGGTGAGAGGATCTACTAGTCCAGGGCACTATGTTCATTCAAATGAGTTTGTAGGATGAAGACGGAGATTTTTAAAACTATATATTTTTAGAAACCTTATAGCCTAAGGAATCAGAAAATGTTTGATTCCATTTTTTTCGAGATTGTTATGGCAGCCATCTTGGATCTTTAAAAATGGCTACTCTCAAAAACGATTTTCTCAATATCTGGCCTCCTGGATGGCCTAAAATCAGGATTGTAGCTGTTAAATCTACATTTTTGGGGGCAAGGAATCCAATGGAGTCAAATACATTGTAAATGAAACATGCATGAGTATGTATTTTCCATTTTAATCATATTTTGTGTTGTAAAACGACACAAAATATGGAAAAATAAAGAATGGAAAAAGACATCAAGGTAATATAGGCCTAAAGGCCCCTAAAATATCTTGATGAAAGGTTTTAGTCATAGCTCAACTCTTAGGTTAGTGGTTATTCAAACCATGAAAAGCTGTGAAAACATCTCAGATGAATCCAGGTATGTGTGAAAAGTTTCTTCATCAGTTATGTTAATATAGCCTACCTGAACATCACAGGAAAGTTTTTTTTTTTTTTTTTTTTTTTTTTTTTTTTTTTTTTTTTAGCAAAAATCAACATAACCCGGCTCATCAGCCATGTAGCTGAGAATGTTATCCCTGGAGGTTTATTGGGATAAATGTGGGGCAAGTTTGGCTGTCAAGGGAAATTGAACTTTCTCATGGTGTACTTTTATGATGGAAAGTCAGATAGTCCAAGAGAATGGTGATGCATCCGAGGCATTACCAGACAGGAATGGAGTGACGCTACTGCTGCATCTTGTATCTAATCCCTGGCATGTGAACATATGTTGTCAGCCTTCAATACAGATACATGATATTGCCTTAAGTCTGGCTCTGTAGATGAACAGGTGACTGCATTCTCATCACCGAGAGACCATCCATCCAGCAAAAGAGTGAATTCATCATTGACCAACCTGTTAAGTTTTGTGGAAATACCCCTCAGTTATCGGCAAATGGGGGCAAGTATTGTGGCAGACATATTTACAACATAAATAAACAAACAAACAAATACTGGTGTCTCCATATAGCTAGGTTGTGACTTTTGGATTGGATTTGACAGAAAATGGAATGTCTCTTTTTCATTTGCAACCATTTTAACAATATGCAAACTCAATTCAACAAACTCAAGTCAACAATTATTGTACAAATAATGATAAACGACTATTTCGGGTAGCCACCATATTGTAAATATACACAATAAGGGTCCAGAAACAATCAATAATTAAAAAAAAGGGTATTCCGTTGAGACTCATGCGCAGAGACTATGAAATAGACACCAAGTTTGCGTTTCTAGATCTGGTTCAAAAGTTTCAAGCCAAACCTATTTTATAGCTAATATTGGCTATTGGATTTCATGGAAACTTGCAATACAAAAAATGTTCTTATTCATATTATAATCAACCCTTTGATGCTTCGTGGAAATATCAAACCAGTCACAATATCACCCGGCCAATGTCTCCAATTACAGTGAACTTTAATAAGGGAGCAGCAACGTTTCGGCCTATGCGGACGGTTAGGTTAGGTCTTTTTTCTGGTGGTGTGTTGTGGAAATATGCCTTAGTGTGCAGAAAGTGTTAAAGGTATCTGTCCCTTCAGTGTCACTGCCCTTGTACTCTCAAAGTTTCCCTTTTTTCTCAAAAATGCCACTCTCACTCTCAGGAAGCCTGCATCGTTAAAATCTACACAACAATTTATCTACCCCCTCTCAAATGTGTACATTCATCTTTCGTGGCTGTTTTCTTATCTCCCCTCTGCAACGGCTAGAGGTTCCCCAAAATGCAGGCCGCTGAGTAGCTTCCAAGTTGACAGTATTGATTAATACAAGTACATATTTTGCTTGTTAACAATGAACAGTGCACTTACATACCGACAGTTATACACACATCACTGCCTTCTGTGAACCTGCTCTCTTGACCTTCCCCACAAGAACTCTCCTTGCACTTCTTGCAACATTATGGTTATGTCTGAAACATGTTACATACAGTACAAGCCTATTCTACTAAACATTATAAGCAAAGCATGCATACACATTCATTTAGCTACCAGAATATGAGACCAAATCACATAGTCCCTTTATCCTTCCAACACATCACCCACTCTTTATCCTTCCAGCACATCACCCACGCTCCCTCCCGTGCTTCTCCTCCAGGGCCTTTAGGTGCTCCCATGGGCATCGAGGGCAGTGGTGGCCATGAGGAGGAAGGTGGCACGGCCTGAGGTGCGGGTGCATGGACAGGAGGATGTGAGGGCATTGGCATGGGTTGATGCGTCGGGGCGTAGACAGTAGGATGTGGATGCGGCGACATTAACTGAGGCTGCTGAGGCACTGCCGCGCTCTATTTGGGGTATAGCGGTGTTAGACACAAATTTAATAACTAATTGCATGTTGTGGTGTGAGGTGCAGAGTCAGCCCTCAATACTAAGGGTGAAAACCAACAAATTCCTGTGGTAGCCATAAATTTTACCCCCTCTCTCATGGCAAGATGGCAAGTCGAGATAAGGATGTTCTGAGTTGCAACTGAGTGAGGCACATGTAGACAGGACACCTAGTTCCAAACCATTTCCTGGTGAAGACCCAATGGGGGGGTCTTCTGGTTTCATAGTGCACCAATGAGAATCTAGCTAAGCAACCCCTCTCGGGGTGCTTCTCCTCTCATACCAAGAGGTGGTCAGTCTCACACCATCTGACATAATGTGAACAGCTAAAGAAAGGGCCTGGACTCACCACTGGTATGTAGTTGAGCATCCAATCATGTGTTAATATATGGGAATGTAATATTTGTGTTTGTGTGTAGTAATGGAATGTCATGTTCTGTTTTTTCCCATTTCTCCCAACTAACCATTTGTAGTATAAAAACCTTGCGGTAGCTTGCGTTGCTTGCTTGCGTATGTGTATCTACTGCTGAGTAACCCACAGTAACTGACCCTTGGGGAAGTAATGAACCCTCATTTGCCAGTTTGCTAGTGAAGTGAAGGCGGGAGGGAGATTATTGGAATCCAACCGAATCCGCTGAGTAACCTAACATAACCAAATGTATAGGAGTAGTGATTAACTATTACCCTAAAATAGGACAAAACCAGAGGAGGGTTAAGCCTTAAAGCAGTGCTTATTAGGTTCCTATGTGTGTAAAAGGGGATAGTGATCAATGTGTGAATGTATGTTTGTTTGTGTATTTCTAATGAAATAATAAAACCTACAAAGACACAGAAGGAAGTGATGTGTGTATAACTGTCGGTATGTAAGTGCACTGTTCATTGTTAACAAGCAAAATATGTACTTGTATTAATCAATACTGTCAACTTGGAAGCTACTCAGCGGCCTGCATTTTGGGGAACCTCTAGCCGTTGCAGAGGGGAGATAAGAAAAGATTTTAACGATGCAGGCTTCCTGAGAGTGAGAGTGGCATTTTTGAGAAAAAAGGGAAGGGGAAGGGAGAGTACAAGGGCAGTGACACTGAAGGGACAGATACCTTTAACACTTTCTGCACACTAAGGCATATTTCCACAACACACCACCAGGAAAAAGACCTAACCTAACCGTCCGCATAGGCCGAAACGTTGCTGCTCTCTTATTAAAGTTCACTGCAATTGGAGACATTGGCCGGGTGATATTGTGACTGGTTTGATATTTCCACGAAGCATCAAAGGGTTGATTATAATATGAATAAGAACATTTTTTGTAGTGCAAGTTTCCATGAAATCCAATAGCCAATATTAGCTATAAAATAGGTTGGGCTTGAAACTTTTGAACCAGATCTAGAAACGCAAACTTGGTGTCTATTTCATAGTCTCTGCGCATGAGTCTCAACGGAATACCTATTTTTTTTTTTTAATTATTGATTGTTTCTGGACCCTTATTGTGTATATTTACATTACAATATGGTGGCTACCCGAAATAGTCGTTTATCATTATTTGTACAATAATTGTTGACTTGAGTTTGTTGAATTGAGTTTGCATATTGTTAAAATGGTTGCAAATGAAAAAGAGACATTCCATTTTCTGTCAAATCCAATCCAAAAGTCACAACCTAGCTATATGGAGACACTTTATGTTGTAAATATGTCTGCCACAATACTTGCCCCCATTAGCCGATAACTGAGGGGTATTTCCACAAAACTTAAAAGGTTGGTCAATGATGAATTCACTCTTTTGCTGGATGGATGGTCTCTCGGTGATGAGAATGCAGTCACCTGTTCATCTACAGAGCCAGATTTAAGGTAATATCATGTATCTGTATTGAAGGCTGACAACATATGTTCACATGCCAGGGATTAGATACAAGATGCAGCAGTAGCGTCACTCCATTCGTGTCTGGTAATGCCTCGGATGCATCACCATTCTCTTGGACTATCTGACTTTCCATAATAAAAGTACATCATGAGAAAGTTCAATTTCCCTTGACAGCCAAACTTGCCCCACATTTATCCCAATAAACCCCAAAGGGATCCAGGGATAACATTCTCAGCTACATGGCTGATGAGCCGGGTTATGTTGATTTTTGCTAAAAAAAAAAAAAAAAAAAAATCTTTCCTGTGATGTTCAGATAGGCTATTCCATGATGGTTATCGCAGGATGCCCTCTCCCCTCTCCCCTCTCCTCTTTCTTCCTGTAAACATGTATGTGTGTATGCATCCTTGTTGGGGTCCTTGAGGGACCCTTCTTCTCCTCCTGGTACAGGTACCCCCATTCTTATAGATGTTTGCGGGCAACCCATAACGTCCTGGTGCCTTTCCAGAAGTGGTCTGTTGGAGTGCTTTCACTGTCTGCACTGGTGAGGGGGTCAGCCAGTTCAGCTTTGAATGGCAGTTCAGGTATTGTGGTAATTGGAAATTGAGGACTTTGTTCAAGATCTCACTCTGCCCAGCAAGCTACGATGTCACACTTGTCAGTGAGAAGGACGTATTTGTTAGAAGAGCAGACTGGAGTTGAGCCAGTGGTTTTAGGCGCATGAAGATCATGCAGGCCTGAATGGAAAGACACTAAGTCCTTCATGTCAGCAGCCATCTGAAGATCTTATGCAATCTTTACCCACAGGTTGTTTTCCGTCTGCCATGTCCTCCACAGCAGCTTTTGCTTGTCTTGTTGGTATTGCTGCTTCTTCTGGCTGAAAGCACAATATTCAAGATGTTGGTGGGAGTCTTGATTAGGATGTGGATCTCAGGTTCATTCTCGTCAATCTCTCTGCTTCCTTTTGACAAACCCGAGCAGCAGCAGTGTAGACATTCTTTCTCTGTTCTTCCATTTTCCCATTCTCTGGGTCTGGGTCAAAGCTGTGCAGTTCTTGATTAAATGTATAGTAAGTGATGTAAATATTGTTAGTTTTTTATTTTTATATATATATTTTTTGCTGATCTTCTCTACTATAGAGTGTGGAGACCATATAAGGAGTTCCTTATATGGTCCCACAGTGAGCCCCTGGGGTCATAAAAGGATTGCGTGGGGACCAGCCTTGGTGTATATGTTGGCCTGTTGCACTCCTCCTCACCATAGAGTATGTGCATGTGCACATCTTGCTAATGGGGAGACCAGGGGTTTTTCCAAATCACCAAAATCACTTACTATACCTTTAAGTTTTTGTCTTTTGAGAGATTTGAGAAATGTTTGAGATATTGCATTATGTGTCCAGATTACCAGAATAATACCATTTAGTCATGTATAAATGCAACATCCCTAACCATACGTCCCTCGTTTACAATGCAAACCATTTCCATTGCATTCCTTGCCCCCCAAAATGTAGATTTAACCACTGCAATCATGATTTTAGGTCACCTGGGAGGCAAAATATTGAGAAATTCGTTTTTAAAAGTAGCCAATTTTAAAGATCAAAGATGGCTGCTATAATGACCTTGAAAAAAATGGAATCAAACATTTTCTGATTCAGTAGGCTGTAAAGTTTCCAAAAATATATAGTTTTACAAATCTCCGTCTTCATCCTACAAAATTACATAAGGAACTGGACTATACTGGATGCCTTTGCTGTTTATCAGCAGTTAGTAGTTCAAAGGCAAACTCCTTATTTTGCAGGGAAGGACGTGCATTCAAAATGTTTATAAAACCTCCCCTCAACTTATGAAGTTACCTCAGAGAGAACCTGGTCTGTTCATGCTGGGAAAAAAGACAACGTCTTAACTCTTGCTGTGCCCTTTGGTGGCCTCTGGTGGCTACTACACGACACTGCCACTCATCCGACCCTCAACCACCTCACAGACCGTTAGGTCTGTGAGGTTAGGTTGAGGGTCGGATGTTTAGGATTAGGGTTACGGTTGGAGGGGGCTAGGGTTTTGCGTCTCGTAATTTCGGAACAATGGAAGGTCGCAACAATGGCAGTTCGGAATTGTGGAATGGCACCGGGCCGGCGCATGTTACTGACGTAGAGTGTCGTTGCGACCGTCATTTTCTCCACTGCAGAAAAACAACTCCCGTGGAGAATGTCAGCTCGCGTCGCTTTAACCTTCCGGATTCATGACACGGGATGTTGTCTAGGACAGTAGCAGTCCTAGACTTAGTATAAACCAGTCAATGTCTCTATGGTTGCGACATTATGATGCAAAGGCCATCTGAATATAGGCTGTGCGTCATGACTAGACACCATAGAATAGATGTAATGGAGAAACCGAGTGCTTAAATTATTATTCTTAATGGGAGCCAATGGAGAGAATTAAGCAAACTGTCACAGGAGACCAGCCGGCTGACGGGCGACAAAAGGAACGCTACAAGTTAAACAAAGTGTGCGATGATTGATATAACAAGCGTCAAAGTATGCATCTGAATGTAAATTGTGGCATGTGGGTCTATAGCACGGATAAGGTTAACCACTAAAGCCAAAGGGAATTCCCTTCATGACCTGACTTGTATATGTGGACATAATTAGACTTTTAGGCCTTCAGACTGGGGTCATAAAATGGTGGTTCGGACATCTGGTTAGGATGCCTCTCGAGCGTCTCCCTATAGAGAGATCTTCGATATGGCATGCCCCAAGCCGGAGGAGAGCCCCTGGGGCAGAGGAGGGACCAGGTGGAAGGATTACATTGTCACTAATGCTGCTCTAGGAGAGGGAAGTCTGGTGGAGTTGTTGCCCCCCGTGACTTGACTAAGGATAAACGGTTAAATATGGACGGATGGGAACAGAGGCAGACTCATTGGTATTATTTCCACTCGGGATCTTTGTAATGTTGTGTATGTGGGTGCTTGGGTTTCCCCTTGCCCAAGCAATTTTTTGGTCTCTGGGCACTTTAGGTTGTTTTGGAACTGGCTTTGGATGGCCTTGTTGAGCTAACGCACATTGGCACAGTTGAAACAACTGCAGCGGGATCCATTAGCTGTAATTACAGCCAGGAGGAGGGGGTTGTGTGTGTGTGTGTGTGTGTGTGTGTGTGTGTGTGTGTGTGTGTGTGTGTGTGTGTGTGTGCGCGTGCGTGCGTGCGTGCGTGCGTGCGTGCGTGCGTGCGTGCGTGCGTGCGTGCGCGCGCGTGTGTGTGTGTGTGGGTGTGGGTGTGGGTGTGTGTGTGTGTGTGTGTGGTTGCATTGCTTGGCTCCCTAGCTGTCTTGCATGCCACAAGACAGGGCCAGAGTTTTATCCCTCAACTTTGAACAAATTCCGAAAACATATTCGGGTTTTGGGATGTCACGGTCACATTTAGAGGTTAATTGGGTTCAGGGTGTTGAAATCGGAGTTAAAGATGATGTTATGCACAGTTGCGTGACAGTGTCATGCACCAAAAAAAAACAAAAAACGAGCCACGCCTCTACTGTATAGCTCACACTTCTATTTATGAGCTGCAACATGTCAGCAATACCAGAGTGGGGAGTTGGGGTCCTCCGTCTATTTTTAGTAACGTTATAAATAAACCGATGTTCACAATGGACCAAACGCACACGCACACGCACACGCACACGCACACACACACACACACACACACACACACACACACACACACACACACACACACACACACACACACACAGCCCTTCAAAATACCTACAAATTGTGCGGTATTTGAGTTAATTGCCACCACTGGGACTAAGACAGGCTGAACGGTTGCGCATGCGTTCAGCTTTTCACAATTATTGAACCAATAAAGAATTTTAACAAGAGCTTGTGACTCACGAATGCTCCTCATTCTTTCGGGGGTTATTTCCGTCGACGTGTGTTTGCACGCACACAAGTGATATGTGACCCCGGCATTTAACCCACCATAACCATAGACAGATCTATGATGGGCCCCCATGGGACAGAACCAGCCAAAGACCCCCTCTTACACTGGAGCATTTTTCCTCCCGTATCAATTATTACATATCAGCCTGAGATATGCACCTGTCTGGGGCGTTTTTGCCATTAGGCAGACTAGGCAGTTGCCTAGGGTGCCATGAGGGGAGAGAGGCGACCATGAGGGGAGGGGGCTGAGGGGAGGGGAGGGGGTGACCACCAGACATGCTTTAAAAGGATATGCGGTTAATACGCCTATGGATAAATACATACTTACTTATTATCCTCTAAAACTAATTAAGATTATAAAAAGATTATAATATTATTATAATATTATATAAGGTTATAATATGTTCTTTAGTTTAAAAATACTTCATATTTTTATCCCTTGGGGGGCGTCATTTTACAGGAGAATTCCCTGGAGCCCCCCCTTACCAAATGGAGCCGTAAGGGTCCATTTGGTAAGGGGGGCTGCAGGGAAAATCTTGCCTAGGGCTCCAAATTGCTTAGAAACGCCACTGGCACCTGCACACCTGCATTTCAGAATTTACAGCAAGGGGATTGCTTAAAAATAACAGCATCCAAAATAACTAAGCCAAATAAATCCAAAATGTTTAAACATGGTTTAGGACTTTTGGCATTATGACCGTGTGCGTCACTGCAATTCACTGTTAACCTTTTTGTGGTTGGGCCCTGAGCTTGAGCCTCTTACATGGACACTCAAGCTCAGGTGCCCCCCTAGCTCAGGGGCCCCTGGGCCTGGGCCCAATGTGCCGGGTGGATAATCCGTCCCTAGCAAGAGCAGAGGCGGGCAACATGGGGACTGTTCACACGTTAGACCAACTCAGAAGATGTATCACAGTGCAGGAGTCATATGACTTGAAGACACAATGACATTCAAGACGCGAGACACAAGTTTTTTCTCTTCAAATCATGTGACTCCCATTGTAGTTCAGTAATAATGTCATTTGACCTCAAGCTAATTGCAAAAGAACCCAACTCAGCTGATTTTTGTATCTTCAATATGTCCTAAATAACAGAAAGAAAGTTACTTGGAACTGTCTGAGGGGAAAGGTTTTAAGATGGCCTTTACGGTATGTCCACATTCAATTTATTATTATTATTCTATAAATTTCATTATGCTTTAAGAAACAAATGACATATCAAACTAGAGGGTTTTCATGACTCTGGATCCATTTCAAGCATTTATTGATGCACAAACTGGCCATAGCCATGTGATGAGGTCAACACATTCAGGAAAGTTGATATGACGAGATTTTTGCGAAATAATGCTTTGTTACATTCGTATCGAAGGCGAAAGGGCAGTTCTGTCTCTATGCCCGCGTTCTGGCCATGGCTTTCGGTCTAAACCTTTATTTTGAAGTGCCACACCGGATGTATGATGACATCATGGTGTTTCTGGTGTCTTGACCATTCTGCCCTCTAACCCACCGTGCAATGACATCTGGGTCACGACTCCCATTGTATTTACCGATGGAAGCAACATTCATGGGGGCGAATATGAGAGAATGCCATTAGAATGCATCTTTTCAAAATGGACACGCCCAAATCAAATATGACGACACAGCGATCGTCAAACGATGCACTCGGATCAAAAGATGCATTAAAGAATGGGATCAATTACTTGTGGTCTTCTGCTAGAGGTTAAGGTGGCAATACAGGATTGGCTAAGGTATACTGTACCTACTTTGTAGCGATGGCAGCGTTTTTGAGAAGTATTGGTAACTCTTTTGGTTGATTAGTTTCTAATATGCAGCTGACTTGACACTTTTTTAGTGTACGGTTAAGGATCAGCCAACAAATCCACAAATCCGTATCTGTCAGTGTTCTCTTAACGTCCATGTATGGTAAAAAAAAAAACAATATTGTCAATCATATGACATCATTGACTGGCTTCGAAGCGCAAAGATATTGGGTAATGCGCGCGTTATCTGCGTCAGAAGTAATTTGTTGTTTGGTTTGTTATTTAACAAATTGGTTAATTAATTAATTAATAATTCAACTTCAGTAAGCGTTTAAGAATCATGACAGACGTGGTCCCAGTCTCAGAGACCACTACCCCAACCAAAGCACCAGCGAGGAGGAGGAGGAGGAGAAGCGCTGTGGCGTCTGCAGGTCCCAAGAGACGCAGGAGGAGAACCACCAGGAGACGCACTGCGTCCACCAGGCCCAAGAGGAGGAGGAGGAGGAGACGCTCCGTCACCAAGAGGACCACCAGGAGACGCAGAAGGTCCACCGTGCGTCGCAGGAGACCTGCCAAGAGGGCAGCGCCAAGAAGGAGGAGAAGGAGAAGGGCGGTCCAGGAAGAGAATGAGTAAATCCAACTGATGAACCCTTTAAGCTCTATTTTAGAAAGTGTCACACGGCGGTGGCGTGCTAAAGATATAGCCGACAGACGTTCTAAGCAGCCTCAAAATGCACCGTGGCCACCATGAGACAAAGAACATCTACCGCCACATTGCAGGAAAGTCGCCCAAAGAATATGGTCCAAGAAGTCATCAAGTATAACTAAGCCATTAGCTATTAAAGTGACATCTGCGTGATCTCGCTTAGTTGTGCATCAGCGATTCGATTTTACGGCAGGTCCGTCATCTGATGTCGTCCGGTCCCAGTGTAGACAATGGAGAGATTTTTTTTTTAAACGTGAATAATTCCTGATTTAAACACTATCACTCAGTTCACCCCAAATGGTGTGACTTTTTTTTCCTCCAGTAATCAAATATTTGAGAAACGTCTTCTGTATCTTTTTTTCCCTTCAAAAATCAAGTAATGAAATAAGCATTATTGTATTGTTGCACAACCCTGCCAACTTGCACACACGTTGCACACAATAGGCCACAGAGCGACTAACCCAAAAATAAAACAAACAAAAGACACAGGAGATACTCATGACAATACTGATGACATTAACTGTAATGTTCTCTTAATTACATCACCACTACATCATCATCATCACCTATACTGGCCAATCAAAGTAATTGGAGGACGACCTACGGCCGCCAGCAATCAATTAACTTGTGCTCCCTCCACTCACAAAGCAAAATAACAGACCAACTACATGTGTCAATGTTGCCATTGCCATTGACAATGAAAGGAGAAATGAGGTGTTTGCAAACAAAGATATTATATAGTTGACATGGGAGGGAGATGAGCAAATCGACTAACCAATTACCTACATTCTGTTTTTCAAGACGTGATGTATGATGATAAGAATGCCGCTCACTTCACACATGTGAGCAATGCATTGCAATTTCTCTTTTTTTCTCAGTTTGTCTCTCAGTTTATGCATGCAAATACAATCTATTGACTGTTCACTGTTAAAGGTGAAATGATCCGGAAATGGTAGAGTTGATCTATTATGGATCCCACTCGATTATCTGGCACGGAGGGTTTATGAACCAATCAGAGCTTGCATTCTTTCAGGCGATGGAATGGCCTTGTGCAAGAGACATTCTAACGTCATGATTAAAATGATTTCTGTAATCAAGGCACTTGTGTTTGTAGAGGAAGATTCAGAAATGATAAAAACAGGTTAGCTTGATTTCTATTGGCTTTTATTGAGGAGATAGTGAGTTTGTAAAAAACACTTTTCAATTTTCTGGACCTTTAAATACTGTAGGCCTGTTCATAAAGAACTGTGTTCCCCTAACACACAGTGTAAAATTAATGTAAAAGTGCCCAATATGTGTTGTTTCCATGTTACTGTGGGAAATGTGCAATCATCCAAAAAGCAACTCTAACCAGTGTGAATAACATAAATATTATACAGTATATTAGTGGGGATTTGGGCTTTTTCCCCACATCTAACAAAGTCTATAGTATCAAATCAATCAAAAACAACTGTACCATAACAGACTGTCCACTAGATGGATCCAGATGGCAGGAAATTACACAAGTACACAAACTACATGAGTGATGCTGACAGGCAGGGAGGTCCAAACATTACTCAGACAGGACATAAGTTTTTAGACCCTGGTTAGAGTTAGAGATAGGGTTACAAATGTCTGACTAATGTCCTGGACCGATATATGACATGATATATATCAGACAGATATGTGTATGAAGAAAATGTGGATCAGCATATAGTATGAATTTGAATGTTGGGAGTTATAGAAACTATATACCCCTAAGACATTACAGACAAACTACACCTTGACTTGTCATCATTGATTGATTTAAAAGGATCCCTGGCTAGGGAGACAAATATGCCTTAAAACACACTACTTTCTACCTTTCTACCTTCTACGACTAAAACATGAACATCAAAACACCTTGAATATCTTATTTTCCTCATAAATAGAGACTATACCATTCAATAGGACCTGCTCCTGTTGCGTGTGGATGATGTCACATATCCACAAGTGATCCATCCCTATGGCGTACAGTACATGGAATGCACATGCTAATGACAAATATTTAAAATAATTAGTTGATGCTCATATTGAATTTATAAAGTGTTCTGTTGTGTTTCGTTATCATGTGCATTTCATATATTCCATAGAGCTGGGCCACACATGGACATATGACATCATCAACCTGCGACAGGAGCAGTCCCTATTGAGTGAAAGATTTGCTGTTTATTAAAGAATTAAAATAACAAAGGTGTTTTTACTTTATATTAGTTACAAATTATAACTATAATGTTTTAAGGCATATTTGTTACCCCATTTTCAAATCCTCATTCTCATCATCATTGTCGTCATCATCATCATCATCATCATCATCATCATCATCATCATCATCATATCATCATAAACTTTATTTGAACTCGGAGTACAATTGAGGGCCAGGACGCTATTGTCAATGGCCATTTGTCATAGTCAAATGGTCATAAAAGAACACAAATCACAATATTTCATCACACAAGTGTCCTGTGAACCATAGCCTAATAAACTACAACACCAGGTCCACAAATGTCCCAAACTATGGAATGAACTTCCCATTGCAATTAGAACATCAGATTCATTGCCAATCTTTCACAATAGTCTGGAAAAAAAAAAAAAAAACATTAATACTAATGTAAAACTTAGATAGATTAGAATTAACCTGCACTCACCTATTGAAGTCTGTCATGTCTAACGTAATCCCCAAAAATAGCCTACATTGTTTAAGTCATATGTTTTACTTGGCATGTTATTCCAATCATCCAACTAACCAACCAACCAACCATCCATCCATCCATCCATCCATCCATCCATCCATCCATCCATCCATCCATGATTCATCCATCCATCCACCCACCCACCACCACACGTGTTGTTTACATGACAGTTACTTCCTGGTTCATTCCAAGGACTATCTAATAAGGACAGGAAGCCAAGACACCTATGGGGGAGTCCACATTGGTTCATGGGAGGAAGCAGACATGCACAGTACAGACCAGGAAGTATGACGCTTGCAAACCATGCATTCCATTGGTCTCTTGGATGGTTTGCCAATTGTTGTTGTTATTATTGTTTCTTTATTATTTATTTTTTCACAAGTATCATAGTTGCCATTGGTCATGATATTTGCATATAAATAGCCCCCACAGAGGCTGCAATTAACCCAATTAAAAATCTCTGGACTTTTTTTTAATGATTTTTAACCTTCAACCTTTAGCCTTTAAGCCTAATAAAAGTAAGAAAAAATGCCTGCAAATATAAAAATGATGTTTGTGATCATTAGAATGTCTACAGAATGTACATTATTTTTTAAAAAATATATATTATTATAATTATTTTAATACTTTAAAAATGATTTGATATATGTTTTTATGGATCACACCGCAGATGTTTTTAGACCACAGATGTCGTCTAAAGTGTATTTTACAACCCTCCCATTGGTCAGAAATTCCCATTGGCCAGAAATTACTAATCCTAAACTTCATTTTGGGTTGTACTGTATGAAACAAATGACCCACTTGTAGATGGGCAAAGTGGTGATCATTAGGTATTGGGTCTCAATGGGTTAAAGGAGAATTCCACACTAAAACAGATTGTGCCTCAATTTACCTTGATTCCTGTGACATGATACATAATGTCCTTGATTTTTGATCACCCGTTTTCTCATTTCACCAAGGTCCCCGTCCCAATAACGTTGACGATGTTCCAACAGTTAACATGGCCGCAAGTTGTCTTTATTCTACTGTGGGTATTTCTGTAACTCCAAACTTGTGTTTTTTCACACATTTTAATAGTAGGCCTATACTGATAAACACACTTGCATTTTACATCACCCTGGGGTAGTCTTTACATGTAATCCCAGAGGTAATCTATTCCTCCTCCTCTCCTCTCCTCCCCTCCCTTTTACCACTCTCCTCTCCAATCACTCCGGTAGAAACTACTGTCCCACGGGTGCCACCTGAGTTTTTAAAAATCATATAGTGGTCTAGGGCCGGATTTAGCCAGCCCTACTATGGTGGGCTGGAAGGTTGGCAGGGTGGGCACCTCCAAAATTTTTCATATGAAGCAGCGGTTTACCACCTTTTTGACACCAGGGCCCACTGATTATCCGGCATTTGAACCATGGATCACCATATGAGGACATTTTAGCCCCACAGACCCAAAACTAAAGATTTTATTTTGCTTTTGTCCACAATTCCAGGCTGGATTTGGGAAACAAAACACAAAACATACAGATCAAAATGACCATTAATCTTCTACATTCTCTAGTTGTGTAGACTTGGGCTAATTCACAGGATGAATATTTTAACTCTTGAGAGTGTAAACATGAAACCAAATGGACCCACAAGGGTCCATTTGGTTTATTGTAAATGTCAGATGTATTTCACCATGGTAATGATTTTTTCAGACCTCCATTTTTAGGAAATACAGAATCAGGGGAACTTTTTATCATGTGCACACAACATCTCTAAGGTATATTAATGACATATTTAAAAAAAAAAAAAGGAGTTCCCCTTTAATGTGGATTGCTGCGTTCATACCAGTGGCATTCATCAATCATTATTGTCCTATCCATTGGCGATGGCTGCGATGGCTGCCATAATACAATGGATCGCTGGCCATCTTGTCCTCAGAACCACGAGGACGAGGAATGACGAAGGAGTCGCTGGCCGTCTCGTCATCCTCTAGCCACTGATCTTCAGCCATCTCATCCTCTGTAGGCTCGGCTATGCAGCAACACCGCCAGATTGGACAGAGCAGTTGTGTCAGTTCACACAGCATGCAGTATAGCTGCTATAGGCTATAGGCAGTGTTGTAGTGAGGAAACTCATTAACATGGTGAAACACTTGACATCTTGATGATGTCAAGATGTCATCAAGATGTACTTCACCATGCTAATGATTTTTTTCAGACCTCCATTTCTAGGGAACACAGAATGGGGAAACATGGGGAAACATGTCCACACAAGATCTCTAATGTATATTAATGACAGTAAAATATTGAAAATGAGTGGAATTCCCGTTTTTTAAGACACATGCATGCACCTGCTGAGCACACACAGACATGCTAAAGTATAGCATATTGAGAAAGATTGTTTACAATGCCTAAATGTATCCATATTACCTACTTTTGCCCAAAAATATTTTAGATATGAGAAGTGGGGGGACGCCGTCCCCCCACCTCCCCCCTCCACTACACCCCTGGCTATAGGCCTAGCTGCAGAAATTGATTGAATGTTTTTTAGGCTTATGTGTTAATGAACAGTAAAAATAATAAGATGAGTAAACAACCGAGATGCAACCAAGAAAAACAGGTAATCATCCATGCTGGCACAAACATGCCGGTCTAAAAAGTGTATTTAAAGTGATGGCACACATATTAGCCAGTTAAAGCTTCTATGTGCAATTTTATGGTCAATATAATAATTACATTGTTTTATTCATTGTATTTATGTTTTTCATGAAGCCTTCCTTTAATTAGTTCATCTCCAAAAAAATCTCATCTTTTTGACACCTCTAGGGGCTGCAGGAAGCCTCCAATGAAATCCCTATATGCTTTGTCATGAACAAATAGTCCCAGCGGGACAATTTGTTAGCCAATAAGAAGAGCTGAGCTGCCTCTGATTAAGGAAAAGCGGAGGACTGGTGGAGTCAAATCTATGATAAATAAAGAGGATAGTGCACAGGCTGGTGCCGGAGGTTTGCACATGCTCATTGTAAACAGGAACTGCAATGATGGAATGGAGTTACTGATCCTGAACTGAAATAATTAAAAAAAAAAAGAATATAAAAAGAGAATACCATAATGCTTCCGTCTTTGGTTTAAATATTATGTCAATTTAACTACTGTGTAGAGGAAAAAAGCTGTTTATAACAGACTGAAAGACAAGGGCAAGTAGCCTACAGTTAGCCCACATCTACATTTACTCCATGGAAATGTTTTGTAAATTGTTCTATTGTAGATTTTCCCTGTTTGTGACGCTTGCTTTAATTGCAAACAGTACATGTGCCAACTTTTATTTATGTGAAATGACAAAGAAACATGGATACTGTTTATTCGAACAGTGGATGGATTATATAAAACGTTTGAAAAGGGAAGAGTGATGCTGTTTAATTCACAACTACTCTGGATGTCATTATTTACATCACAAGTTATGGTATTTCTATCTAGCGCCTCTGCTGGTACATTCCATCATAGCAGTTCCTGTTTACACTGCGCATGTGTGCAAACCTCCGGCACCAGACTGCGCCACGCCCCCGTGCACTATCCTCTTTATTTATCATAGAGTCAAATGTGGAGGTGGTGGAGGGCCACTGCGGCTCCTATAGTTGTCAAAGATACTAGATATTTTCAAGAAGTGATCTAATAATGAATTAAAATGCTGAGATGTATTACTTATATACTGTATACTTTAATAGTTGCTAAAGAAGACATTAACAAGCTGGTCCCTAGACATCATGACGCATGATCAAATGAAATGACATGAAGTCATTACCTGCTGTGTCATCCACATCTTTTTCCTCACTGCTTAACCGCGGTGCACCATAAGCGACGACCGACAGAGCAAAGAGCAGGAACAGAACCAGGGTCTTCATTATCTGTACAAGTGGAAAAAACGCAGGCAGTTATTATGAACAGTCCACATGACGAATGAGTCATAAGATCAAGGAACATCAGTTAATGGAATCCTCGTTAATGAAATTCGACGTTGGGCTCACGTTCAGGTAGTTTGTGGATTGTGTACTGAACGCGTTTTGGTGTTCAACGCATTATGTTACACTTTAGCTATTGAAAAATGATGCGCAAATATAAGAATATATTCTATTTGACACTTCATTGTAGTGTCTGACACTAGATTCTAGTTTCTGATGCTAGATTCTGACAGATTCTAGTTTCTGACTAGTTTCAGATTCTAATTTCTCTGAAAATTCTATGTTCCTGTGTCAGTGATGCTTAACATATTTCATGCCAAGGACCACCAGAATTATCTATATTTGGCTGCGGACCCCCCATCTGAAAACATGTTGTAGGGATCCCCCAGAAGCAACGATTTCAGTTCAAAATATTTGCGCTTTTCAGTTCAAAATATTTGCGCTGTGAGCTACAAGCGCTCACAGCACGCCACTCGGTGGCGTGCTGTGAGCTTGTAGATCTGATATTTTTCAATAGCTTAAGTGTAACATAATGCTTTGAACACCAAAACGCGTTCAGTACACAAAGGGTTAATGAAATTCGATGTTGGGCTCACGTTCAGGTAGTTTGTGGATGTTCTCTGTCCTTTGAGTGTGTCTTCAAACGTCTCTGAGGTTCTGGATGGATGCCCTGACCTGGATACCCGTAGCTCCTGGATTATATAGGACTCGAACGCACAACAGGCGTGTTTGTCTAAGGAATGCTCAAGGCAATCGCAAACAGTTTGAGCATTGCGTCAACCGGCGTGTGTATAGAGTATACACTCTGTTTGTATTCATACTGTTGTAATGGTGTTAATGGCAGGAAGAAGCCTGACTAATAAGACAAATATGCCTTAAAGCACTATACTTGCCATCTATAACTAAAAATGAAAACTATAAAACACCCTAATCTTTCATTCAATAGGGATCTACTGTCGCAAGTTGATGATGTTATATGTCCATGTGTGATTAAAGATGGAGATCTACAAGCTCAGACTTCTTTATGCATGCTGTGTTGGAACTGATGTTATTATTGATGCTTTGCCTACTTGCCTGAAATAAGTCCTGTAAAATAGAAGATAGATTTTGTGCTATTGATATAACCATGCCAATGTGGGGGTTTTGGGTGAATTTAAACAAAAACGGTTGGGTTTGATGTGAAGCGACACAGGCGATAAAGCAGCCCCCCATACCATTTTCGCCTCCCCCTCCAATTGGGAAAGGTCACATCCAGGCCTGTTTAGTCTTCAGTTCATTTCGTATTAAAAGTAGGCTAACCCTACAGTGGAATTTCAGTGGATTTTATGGGCTGGCCTGCAGTATTGTGGGCTGTGACATTTGTCACATATCAAGTGAAATACTCTATTTATGAAAATAATAAAATATCAATGGTGTTTTTATTTTTATAATTTTAGCTATAGAGGTAAATTATAATGTAATATTTGTCTTATTAGCCAGTGATCCATTTAAATATAACATGTAAAAAGTTCTCATCCTGTGAGTCTGAATCTGGATCTTTTCCTTTGTTTAAAACTGCGCTGTATGCCCTCTTGCCTTGAGACTACCTGTTCATGTTTCCACTAATAATCATTATAACCGATTTTGTTTATGTTCACATTTATTTGTCTTTATGTTTGTGAAGCATATAATAATAATTTCACATGATTTATTCTTATCCTCTTAAGTAATTTAAAAACATTTAGAACCTGTAATATTTTGAGGCAATACAATCACCACCAATCACCAACACACTTGAGAGTCGTTAAATGACATGGCGTGACAGGCCAGAGGCTCACGTTTGTGCATAGGAGTTTAAACAAGCAATAACAACATATGTTAGTTGAGGAAACAGTTGCAAATACCCCTGAGCAATGGTCCGTTTGACACTTTGTTGTACAAAGATTGTACAAATGAACCGAAATAACCCTAACAGCTGGTTCCATCTGCTTCCATTTGTACACTAAACAAAAGATGTCAAATGTAAAAGAAAAAAACATTAGCATGGTGAAAGACAACTTGATGTTTTTTTGTTTGTTTGTTTTTTCAGACCTCAATTTCTAGGAAACCCAGAATGGGGGGGACTTTTTATCAATTACAAAAAAATGACCCAAAAGTTTTTTTTTTCCCCCTTCCCTTCATATGATCATTAGGGTCATTCATTCAGAGGTTGAAGAGGTTGAAGACGTCCACTGAAATCCCGCTGTAGGATTAGGCAATGAAATGAACTGAAGACTATACAGGCCTGGATGTAACCGTTGCCAATTGGGGGGGGGGGGGGGGGGATGGCTCCATTCTGGATTGAAAGTGTCCACTATGGGCCCAAGCAGCACACTGACACTTTTCGCTTACCTGGATGGGATTTTAACACAGGAAAAACCTACTGTAAAAAGTTAACAATTCAGTAGCTGTAGCCAAAAATCAAAATAGATTTTATTCGTCGCCTTTTCCCCCTCTACGTTGTTTCTGCTTTAATACTGCAGATGTTTCCCTGCAGGCAGACACTTGCTTCATCCTGCAGACAGTCCAGAACTGTGTTGTTGTCAACAAATCGTGAAAACAAAACATTCGTCGGGCTCATGGAAGGCAGTGATAATGTGAGAGAGGGAGGGGGGGTGTGGGGTGAGGCACCGTTTTAGCCAATCACAGCACAGCAGGCTCCAGTAGTTTCATAATAAGAGTGAAGGTGAGGTGGTTAGATTTTAGTTTTTAAACAAATCTGTTAACAAACACTGTGTGTACACACTAAAGTTGCCTCTATGACCATTAAGTGCGTTCACATTGACGAAATCCATGAAACTGCAACATTTCTTCAAATTGGCCATCTTTAGTCCAGCTCCAGTCATTTACTAAGAGAATCACATGGTTTGGAGAGGATTTTTTTCTAAATGGAGTATGGAAGAAAACTACTTGAAACAAGTTGTAGGTGTAGTATTACGCGGAAGCGGGGATCGAACCCGGGACTCCCACTCGCCAGTCCAACGCACAACAAGTCGCGCCAATAAGGCTGAGCCCGATTGGCGGGGTTGTTGTCGCTGGCTCATGGCTGGGTGCTACATTCACCCCCTTGATCTTTTGGAGCGCGTCCTCGCGCTTCACACTTCACACCACGGACCCCCGTACGTGATGTCCCTCATGTGGACCCGCAAGGACGTATACGGGTATATTGGGAATAACACCCGCACTCCAAATCCTGCCGACTACGCCAGATTGTAGTATTACGCGGAAGCGGGGATTGAACCCGGGACTCCCACTCGCCAGTCCAACGCACAACAAGTCGCGCCAATAAGGCTGAGCCCGATTGGCGGGGTTGTTGTCGCTGGCTCATGGCTGGGTGCTACATAGGCAAAAAAAAAAACCTCAAAGAAAAGGGTGTGACTTATTTTATGAGCCAGACACACGGCACATGACACAGGAAATTTTTTGTTTCCTTTGTAAGCTCATGCTTTGCAAGCATGCCCATAGCCCTACTGGAGGTCCTTGAAACAAAGAGGAACGAGGTGTGCGATTGGTCAGTGACAAGAAACAGTTTATGTGATTGGACAGACATGACACACAGGATAACATTGATTGGAAAGTGAAATAAAACACTTGAATTGATTGAACGAAATGATGTCACACGAAATTATGCTACAATCGGACAGTGATGACAGTGCAGTAGACAATGTGGTCACAGCTGGTGTTCTATTGCTGGGCTCAGAATGCAGGACCTTGAGGACATCTTAAACATGCATGCACACACTACATGATTCTAAAACAAACAGGGTGTCACACACCACATAATTAGGACATGTTATCGGAGATTTGATATATAAATGGTGTAGCATGTACTAAAAAGAAATTCAACTCCATATGAAACCTCATAAAAACCAAGTCAAAGTCAGGGGACTAGTCGCAACCCATAGAAGGCAAAACATTCAGAATTTCATCATGCTTTATGCAACACGTGATGCAACCCATAGAATACAGTGATACAGTATGTCTAACTAGGGGGTTTTCATGATGCTGAATCCAGCATTTGTCTCTCATTGGAAGACTTGTCTTAATTTCTCTTATTCGCTAGCGTTGTTGAGTCCCATTTTTAAATAACAGAATTCTGAAGTGCTGCTTCTATCTCAATGGGATAGTTATAAGGCTACATTGTTCTGCATTGTCGCCCAAAGCTTTGCTGTGAGATCGTTGCATTGCGACTGTCTTCAGCTACAGCTCTGCTTGTAGTGTTGTGTATGTGTGTGCGCCTCATTCACACGAGTACACGCAGCACCAGAGTTCATTGGTGTGGCCGACAGGGGGCGCTGTTGGACCAATACAGAGTACACACAGCACCACACAGTTCACAAGTTGGTGTGACCGACAGGGGGCGCTGTTGGACCAATACACACAAAGCAGTGCAGATTTTTCTTGTATTTTTTTGTTAGGCCAAGGACAGAGAATCAAGGCAGGGTCTACATATTGTACAAAATTGTGTTTCTGACTGCAAAATACTAATTTTCACTAATAATAATAATTGTTATTATAGTACCAATGTCTACAGTACAGCCAGGTCGTGGCAGCTCTTGGACCGGACCTTGGCGGCCACGCGCTGGTTGTTCTTCGCCACCAGTCGGTCCAAGAAGCGCCGGGCCTTCTGGGTGACGCTCCACTTGCGCTTCCCGCCGCCGCGCCGCCCCCCGTGGCCTTTGATGGCGACAAGCCTCTCCTCTCGGTCGGCGTGGTTGCGATGCAGGCGGATCTGCCGGACCACGCCCTCAAAGAGCTCGGCCACGTTGTGCTGTAGCGACGCCGAGGTCTCGATGAACTTGCAGTCGAACACCACGGCACACTTGCGGCCCTCTGGGAAATGTAGGCAAGAACTATGATAACCTTCTTAAAATAATCGCATAAGTCATTTTTTCCAGGTTTTTCAGGAAACACAAAAAACTCCCCCAATTTTTTGGGGGGGGAGTTTTTTGTGTTTCCTGAAAAACCTGGAAAAAATGACTTATGCGATTATTTTAAGAAGGTGACAAGAACTATGATAAGTTCACACATGCATGGCCCTCTGGGAAAGGTAGGCGAAACGCAAGAACTATATGGTTAGTCACACACACATGTAGGAAAATGTAGGCAAAACACATGACCTATGGTTAGGCACACATGCAGGGGGAACAGCGTTTTAGCCAATCACAGTGCAGCAGTCTTCAGCAGTTTCAAAATGAGCCAATAAAGTGGAGGGGGGTGGAGTTATATTCAAATCTGTTTACAGACATAGAAATTGTACACACTAAAGTTGTTGATAGTAGCCTTTACTAAAACTAACTAAAAACAAAGACTAGGACTTAAGTATTTAAGTTAACTGAAACTAATAAAATAAAATGAATAAATACAAAAATAATATTCAAAACTAAATGAAACTGTATTGCACATACACTTGACCGCTGACCTCGCATACCTTCTACGGCGACCTCCCGCGACCTCACCAGGTCGCTCTTGTTGCCCACGAGGATGATGGGAATGTTGTCGGCCTGCCGCTTGCGGCGCAGCTGGATCCTCAGCTCGGAGGCGGAGTCGAAGCTCGACCTGTCGGTGATGGAGTAGACGATGACGTAGGCACTGCCCACGTTCATGCAGGAGTCCTCTTCTTCCTGGAGAGACGAGAGACATAGGGAGAGAGTCAGTGAGAGAGAGAGGAATATGACAGACCCACAGACAGCTGAGGCACTCCTTAAAGGTGGGATGAACCGGAAACTTTTTTTTTTTTCATCCCAGGTCCGTACGGACCTGATGAAGATCTAGTGAGATCGAAACGTTGTCCTTTTTTCAATAAAGTAAATTGTTTGCCATAAGACTGGTGTGCGGGCCCTACTCTACGACCATGATTGCTTGTAAATACCATAGACTTGGACAAAGGGTTTATGAACCAATCAGAGCATGCATCCCTTCAGGCAATGGGATGGCAAAGAGCTATACTATACTACCCTGAGCTATAGCTGTGACACATGGACTGTTTGTTTGCAATAGTCGCTCATCTCTGCCACTTTACTGCTATGTGGGCTTATTTCTATATATAATATGTTAGATATATATTCTAACGTGATGATTGACTTTAAACCTAGCAATACACTGTGTGGATGCCAGAATGGGATTACAAACGGAGTATTTCTGACTGTAATCACTCTACCTGTGTTTGTGGAAGACAATTCCGTAATGGGGTAGAAACAGGTCATCTTAATTTCTATTGGCTTTTATTGATGTGGGCCTCGCTATGTCATCGCTCATCATGCAGCGCATGTTTTATATGAAGTAATAAAATATGGATCTTTTAATACACAAAATGAATCATGAATTAATCGTCACTGAACAGCCCCGCATACCACCTGTTCCATATTTACACCTAACGCAGGAGAAAACAGAAAAGGAGACCGAAAAATAGCTGATAAGTGATCACATGTCTGCGGTGGATGTTAATTAAACAAACACTTCGCAGATAGCAAGAGGACAACTCACAATGTTGGTGAGTTTAAGATTGTTTAATACAAGCAGATCGCAGATGGCAATTGAACAAGTAGGTAGTCAATGGGGGGCTATTATAACCCAAGATTCATGACATTGTTACCAGTTTGTCGTTGTCCCAGGTATCCATGACGATCAGTGTGGTCTCTTGTCCATCCACAGCCAGTGTCCTCTCATACATGTTCTCTATAATTATAATCAGAATTCATAATATATTGTATGAATGTCAAAGATTTGTTTTAATGGTTATCTAGCATACCTTTAAACACGCCCTGCTACGTAACACCCACCTCCGTCCTCCTCCTCTCCATCCGCTCTCCCGGCAAAGATCCCCGCCAGGGTGCTCTTCCCCACGCCATGGTCTCCCAGCAGCACCACGCAGTACACGGTGCACCCCGATTGGCTGCTGCTGTCGCTGTGGGCGTCGTCCTCCTCCTCGTCAGGCTCCACCTCCGACTCGGACCCGGAGGAGCGCCCTGACGGACACTGCTGCCCCGGGTGGCGACCCCCGCTACCGCCGCGGTAGTGATGGTGCTGATGAGGGACCCCCAGGTGATAGGACGCCGACTGACGCAGCTCCCGGTGACGAACGGGACTCGGACCCGAGGAGAGGGGGAGGGGCGTGCTGGACGTCCTGGACAGAGGCTCCTTGGCGGTTGGCGCGCCAAAGTCGGGGACGTCCAGAGCCATCGTCTCTATGATGATGGGGGCGCTGAGGGTTGTTTTCTCTGTAGTAGCGCGGCTGCTCCGGGTCGTGGTCGCCATTGTAACAGGGGTGTTGCCGTCATGGGTCATTGTCTCTACGATAATGGGGGTGTTGAGGGTCGCGTTCCCCTTAGTAACAGGGGTGTTGAGGGTCGTGTTCCCCTTGGTAACAGGGGTGTTGAGGGTCGTGTTCCCCTTGGTAACAGGGGTGTTGAGGGTCGTGTTCCCCTTGGTAACAGGGGTGTTGAGGGTCGTGTTCTCCTTGGTAACAGGGGTGTTGAGGGGCATGTTCTCCTTGGTAACCGGGTTGAGGGTAAAGTTCTCCTTGGTAACAGGGGTGTTTAGGGTCATGTTCTCCATGGTGTTGGTTGTGTTCTCCATGGTAACAGGGGTGTTGAGGGTCATGTTCTCCATGGTGTTGGTTGTGTTCTCCATGGTAACAGGGGTGTTGTGGGTTGTGTTATCTATGGTGTTGAAGGTCGTGTTATCCATGGTAACAGTGGTGTTGAGGGCCATGTTATCCATGGTAACAGGGGGGTTGAGGGTTGTGCTATCCATGGTAACAGGGGTGTTGAGGGTCATGTTATCCATGGTAACAGGGGGATTGAGGGTTGTGCTATCCGTGGTAACAGGGGTGTTGAGGGTCGTGCTATCCATGGTAACAGGGGTGTTAAGGGTCATGTTATCCATGGTAACAGGGGGGTTGAGGGTCGTGTTATCCATGGTAACAGGGGGATTGAGGGTTGTGCTATCCATGGTAACAGGGGTGTTGAGGGTCGTGTTATCCAGGGTAACAGGGGTGTTGTGGGTCGTGTTATCCATGGTAACAGGGGTGTTGAGGGTCGTGTTATCCAGGGTAACAGGGGTGTTGTGGGTCGTGTTATCCATGGTAACAGGGGTGTTAAGGGTCATGGTCTCCATGGTAGCGGGGATGTCAATAGTCAAGAAGGACCCTATGATTGCGGCGGGGTTGAGGGCGTGAGGGCTCTATGGCAATGGGGGTGTTGAGAGTTGTGGTTGCTCCATGGGCGCTGTGAAGATGTCGAGGGTCATGGTCGCTACGGTAACAGCTGTTCTGTCAAGCTATTGTGGAGGAAAAAAAGTGTGGTGTTAATCACAGTATGGTGTCGACCTTTTGGGTGAAGCGGTGCAGTAGTTTATTTATAATGCACAGCGAAATATACCGTAAATTAAATAAAATAAATAAATAAATAAAATAAGGCTGCCAAAAAATATCAAGTTATTGGCATTAAATAATTTGGTTGATTAATCTGATTAAACAACACATGCACTTATGCATGTGCACACTGATTCAACCACTGAGCATTTTCTCATTGGGAAAAAAAAAAATGGTAGAGTGGAACACAGTTTTACAGAGACATATAGCTGTGTGTGTCTCCCTGTAACCAGAGCCATAGAGTATAGCTCAAGTGATCTACAAGTACTGGGGGGGTTGTAGATCACCTCTTTGGATAAATATTGGAATCCTTTTCCCCCAGATTCCTTTTCTTTTGCATATGTTCTAAATTATGTACATTGTGCAAGAAAAAAATGAATATTTTGGATATATTTCAAATGGTGATTAATCGTGATTCAATTCATTTTGAAGCTGTGGTTAATCTGATTAAGTTTTTAATCATTCAACAACCCTAATTTAGGATAAGGGTTTAGCAGAATTGAAGGGATAGCATAACACAAGTTCTGGCAAGCGATAAAACACATTGTAGGCTAGCATACAAAGGGGAGTCTAAATGAAATACAGCTGTCCACAGGAAATGCAGTGTGCAGGCATGTGTCTACAACAACAGGCAGAAACAATATGCTGAAGATTAGTTGAATGAGGAGGAGGAGGTGGCTTTCCTGAACAATCTGGGAATACATTACGAATGTTCTTCACCAAAGTATTTGTAAAGGTGTTGCGTACCTAAAGAAACCAAATGTTGTGTCAGCCCAAACGTTTTAAATGTCATGATACTTAATGTGACATGTGTGCAGTATCGAACTATAGGGTTTTCATTATTTCAAAACATTCTAAGCATTCGTTTTGAACTAAAGAAAACACTCTCACCTACCCAAAAATGCACTGACCTCATCACATGTCTGGCTATGGACATTTTTTTTAACCCAAGGAGTATTTCCTGTGTACTTGTACTTAAAGGATTTAAAGGATCCCTGGTTTGACACCTCACACACCTCAAAGCATAATTAAAGTTAGAGTTATATTGTTTTTTAATGGTGCCCCAACTTTCAGCAGCTGTAAAAACTTCTCCTAGGGTGGTTTGAATAGAAACTAATGTGAGATGTTAGTAGACACCTTTAAAAACACATGAATTCACTTCCACTGTATTGTCATAACAAACACCAACTTAGATAGATAGATAGATAGATAGATAGATAGATAGATAGATAGATAGATAGATAGATAGATAGATAGATAGATAGATAGATAGATAGATAGATAGATAGATAGATAGATAGATAGATAGATAGATAGATAGATAGATAGATAGATAGATAGATAACTTACATGCACATACATGGTGTCTCTTCGGTCCAACTTCAGTCTGCCTGCACTGCCTGTGCGCTGTGTGTGTGTGTGTGTGTGTGTGCGTGTGTGTGTGTGTGTGTGTGTGTGTCTGTGTGTCTGTGTTTGTGTTTGTGTGTGTGTGTGTGCAGGCGTTGTGTGTAACATTACCCTCCGGGTCGTCGTGGCAACCGGACTGCCAGAAGTTCCAAAACGGCATAAAAAATGTATGAATGGAATCACTGGAATACCTGTCTGTCCCTCTGTCTGTCTGTCTGTCTATCTGTCTGTCTGTGAGTTGCCCTCTGTCTGTCTGTCTGTCTATCTGTCTGTCTGTGAGTTGCCCTCAACTTGTTTATGTCCAAAAAAACGACTGGATATCCCACGCTTCATAGGCATTTGTAGACAATGTTGTCTGGGCCTTTAAAAATGCAATGAAATATGTATTATATTGTAGGTATTTGGCCCACAGTTCTGATTAATCTTAAACGAAATTGATTTCCCTCATGTGTAGCTATTTGTTAGCTTCAGTTTAACCAAACAACGACAGCACTAGAGCCAAAACTGTTTCTTTCTTTGGCCTATAAAACGTACAAAGTGATAGTGTGCTGTTTAGACTGAGAGCCTGGACATAGCTATACAGTAGCTTCATTGTTTACCTGGTATCCTAGCTACTTTGTAACACTTAATTGTTTTCTTTTAAGTGTGTGTGTGTGTGTGTGTGTGTGTGTGTGTGTGTGTGTGTGTGTGTGTGTGTGTGTGTGTGTGTGTGTGTGTGTGTGTGTGTGTGTGTGTGTGTGTGTGTGTGTGTGTGCAGAAACATTGAAGCACAGTGACTGGCTGCCAAGTTTCCATCAAGTAACACACAGGCACACACACACACACACACACACACACACACACACACACACACACACACACACACACACACACACACACACACACACACACACACACTTCTGATAAAGGACAGACCAACTCCTCTACTCTCCAACACTCGCATCCCAGACTCTTTTTCAAACTCGACCTATTAACTGCAGTGCAGATTGTATTTACTGAAGTACCTCTTCAGACTCCACCTCGAACAGCCCATAGCACTTGATCTTAGCCTTGACAAGCGCCCTTTTTATCGTGCAGAGGTTCATATATTTTAGATAGTACACAATTTAGGCCAGTGGAACTTACAGTAAGCAAGAACAGCATTGTGGTAATATATTGAAAGCCAAGCTATAAGAACCTAACATTAGAATACCTATCCAACTGTGAGTATACAGCGTTAATCATACATACATAAAGGTACATAAAAATCTAATCTAATCTAAGAAATTGTGTTTGAGCTTTTGCCTACACCTGTAAGGTCGTCACATGACATCATATACATACAGTATATACGTGGTGTGTCTGAATGTTTGAAATAAAATCCACCCTCGGCACTGAGGTTTTGTGGCGACCAGATTGCAGAATACACAATTTGCCCTCAGGGGAAACTGGAAGCTTGTCTTTCCATCCACCAGCTGTCTACAAAACAGGAAGTGACGACATCAGGCAGCGGCTTTCGGCCACGCATGGATGTGCCTACGCCGTCACACTTTCTATGTTCGCTGACACTTTACAAACAGAGTACTGTACACACATATTGTAATAATGCTTGTTTTGGACATGCCATTCTATAATTGACTTTGCAAGCAAGCCACGGTTGTGCAACAAATTATCCAATAATGCTTATTTTGTTAATTGATTTGTTAATTAAAAAAAAGATACAGAAGACTCATCTTGAATATTCGATTATTGGAGAAAAAATGCCATTGCCTACCATTTGGTGTGAACTGAGTGGTGCTGTATGTTTTTGATTTAGATCAGGAATTATTTACATTAAAAAAAAAAAAAACTCTCCATTGGCTAGACTGGCCCCGGACGACTTTGGGTGACGGACCTGTCCTAAATCACTTTAATAGCTAATGGCTTATACTTGACGGCTTCTTAGACCATATTCTTCGGGCGACCTTCCTGCGATGTGTCGATAGACGTTCTGCGTCTCCTGGTGTCCGCGGTGCATTTTGAGGCTGCTGGTCCTGCATGTCAGACCGCTTTCTTATCTTAGAACGTTTGTCAACCGTTTGCGCTATATTTCACACGCCGCCCTTGTGTGACACACAGCTTAAATGGTTCATCAGTTGGATTTACTCATTCTCTTCCTGGACCGCCCTTCTCCTTCTCCTCCTTCTTGGCGCTGCCCTCTTGGCAGGTCTCCTGCGACGCGCGGTGGACCTTCTGCGTCTCCTGGTGGTTCTCTTGGTGACGGAGCGTCTCCTCCTCCTCCTCCTCTTGGGCCTGGTGGACGCAGTGCGTCTCCTGGTGGTTCTCCTCCTGCGTCTCTTGGGACCTGCAGACGCCACAGCGCTTCTCCTCCTCCTCCTCCTCGCTGGTGCTTTGGTTGGGGTAGCGGTCTCTGAGACTGGGACCACGTCTGTCATGATTCTTAAACGCTTTGAATGTTACCGCTAATGTCGAATTATCGATGAATTAACGTCTTTGTTAACAAACCAAATGGCGAATTACTTCTGACGCTGATAACGCTTGCGTTCCCTGTTTTCTCTGTATTTTGAGGCCCGTCAGTGATGTCATATGGGATTTCCGTCCATACATGGACGTGAACGGGTCACAGACGGAATTTTTTTGGTCTCATGTATATCGCAAGGACTAATCAACCAATAGTACGATTACCAGTAGTTCCCAAGAAACACTGCCGCTAACTACAGTACGAGTATAGGTATACTGTTCGATTATTGCTCAAGAAGTGAAAATTAATATATAATGCATTGCCATAGACCCTCTACAGACCTTTCTTATATGCAATGCCTGTGTTTTCGGCAAGCTGTGATGTCACGTTCTGCTTTTTTTGAATGAGTGTCAATGACACTTACAGCTTGCTCCGGTTTGTAATATTGGCAACTGCAGGCTTTTCCTGCAAACAGGCCACTGTTGAAAATCTAGACCGAACAAGCCTGGAAAGTCAATATCAAATTATCAATGGAGATTCACTCACTGAGATATATCAGATTGCTCCTAATGGACGTCTACACGCACGTTTTCAGCTTGCAGGAAGCCGCTTGCCCCCAGCGCAAAAAAGCAAGGTGTGCGCAAGCGTGAAGCCCCATCGAGGACTGGTCAAAAAGATGGTCACGTGACAGGGCGAGTCGGCTTCTTTCTCAAGCTGACTCGCTCCAAATGTGCTCACGCCCACAGTGGAGGTCCACAACACAGAGGTTGATGAATTGAAAACATCCTCTCCCACACAAAGATGTTTCTTAATTTCAGCAGTTACCATCACAACATCAACCTGGGTTTCTATCTCTCTCTTATAGTGGGTGAGTTGACTGAGTTCTGATATTAATGTCACGTGGTTCACGTGACTATGCAGAGCCTTACGCTGACTAACTGCAGTTGGAAATACATTTTTTCCAAGGAGAATGGCACAAATAAGAGCTATTTTAGGTACATATGCAAAACGACAACTGTTTTAAAGTATTCAGTGTTCAGTCACAACTATGTTGTACTATTAGAGAAAAGTGACTAAAATAAAGGTATTTAAAGCCATTAAAGCTGGACTAATGTCTGAGTCCAATGCAATTCTGCATAGTCCTACCAGGGCCCCCTACAAAATGACCGGAACTACTTCATATTTCACCAAAACCAGAGCAGAACTCCCACCATGGGACGGACTCTGGACATCAATTAATAAAGTTGACCCCACTATATTAATGGCAAGTATTTCATACAGCTTAAGGAGATATTCTACTGCTTTGCTCATTTTATGAGCCAGTCTCATGTGAACACACCAGACAGTTTACAAGTTACTCCATTCTGTATTTAGATATTTGATAATTTGAGCACATCCACCTCCTTCATAAACTCCATTTTAACCATGACAGATTATTCAAAAACAACCCATCTTTTTTCTGGTGACTGATATTGTCCTCCTAAATACGCGAGAGGGCCATGGAATTTCATTTATAGTTTTCATGTAGCCTATTTTTAAAATATTGTTTTGTAAAATGTAGCCGCCTAAATATTTGGGCATGCCCACCCAAATGAATAAAACAATATTTTAAAAATAAAAGAAATTCCACTGCCCTCTCTCACGTATTTAAGAGGACAATATCAGTCAGCAGAAAAAAAGATGGGCCTGTTTTCGAATAATCTGTCATGGTTAAAATGGAGTTTAAGTTATAATGGTTTGTATAGGAAGGAGGCGGATGAGCTAAAATGAACATCTAAAAACTGAATTTAGTAGCCTAACTTATAAATCTTATATTTCTTTAAGTAGAATATCCCTTTAACTTCCAAAAATCTGAACTATCCCTTTAAGAGCAAAGTAGGCCATCAGCCTCATACATCACCTCAGCGAAAGACAAGGAAATAAATTGTATTTTTAAACAAGGAAGCTATCCTCTACTTCCTTGATGTTATAGGCTATGGGGGAGTCAAACTGGGACGTCCCCAAACTGGTCTTTATAGGCAGTATATGAGGCACGCCCGAGGGAGGGACTGTCCCACACCCCACGGGTGTGCCACCCAGTGTTGCCAACTTGGCGCATTTGTCGCTATATTTAGAGCTTTTCCACCACCCCCTAGCGCCACAATTAGTGGAAAAAACTACTGGCGGAAAATCTAGTGCTTTTTTTACTGGTGAGTTGGGGGGAAATTGATTGACAGGCGCCAGAGATAAAACCCTAATTTTTCACCATTTTTCCTCCTAAGACAGTGGTTTTCAACCAGTGGTCCCCAGGCTAAATGATGGACAGTTGGTTAACCAGATGTAACTCTTTGAGAGCGTAACAATGAAACCAAATGGACCCTTGCGGGTCCATTTGGTTTCATTTTTACACTCTCAAGAGTTAAAATATTCATCATGTGAATTAGCCCAAGTCTACACAACTAGAGAATGTAGAAGATTAATGGTCATTTAATGGTCATTTAATGGTCATTTAATGGTCACATTCCCTTCCAGGCAAGCATCTAGCGCATTCTGGTGCATTTTGGAAGTGGCACTAGTGCATTTTGGATTTTGGCAGTTGGCAACACTGGTGCCACCGCCGACGAGGTGAGTTTAGGGACGAACAGCCGTAGACCTACACTTTGGAAAATTGAAAGTGGAAATAGGCCCTATTAATAGGCTATCTTCGGCCTGCAGAGGGCAGCATGGCGCTATTTTAGCGTAGGCCTATAAGCAGAATAGGCCTAAACGCCATAGTGCCATCATTGATTGTGAATCATTGGTGGTTTTCAATCGTTTTCATACCAGGGGAGGGCCCACTATTTATTCAGCATTTTAGCCACATTTGATACATTTGATAATAAATAGCCGATTATTTCAAACATTTCTAAAGGTTATGATCATAAGTCATGATTCACCACAATCCTGGATCGCTTCCAGGTTCAAAATATCAATATCAATATTTTTGAGGATCTAGGCTATATGAGAAATTAACAGCTGTAGGCCTAGGAATGAATGAATCATGAATGAATGAATGAATGAATGATTTTTTTTTTCATAAATGGAGAATTACAGTAGGCCTACAAGTAGGCTATAGTAGGCCTACAAGTTGTACAACTACAACAAAACTGAAAACAGCTTGGAGATTTAGGCTACAGTACAATTCAAGAACAACTACAACATACCGGTAACCGAAAAACTGCGGTTGGATGCACTGTAGCCTAAATGTTACACTTGTTAGTGGCCACCTAGCCTCGACACCCAGGCTTTCATTTTCAGTGGCCACCTTGTTCATTTCGTCAAGACACTTGGAGAGTACTCAGATAGCAAAATGAATTGATTCAACGTTGAATTTTGGTTGAATCAATGCATGTTGCTATCTGGGTAGGCTACAATGTATTTAGCTAAAGCAGTAGCAGAAGTAGCAAAACCATAGTGGAGGTAAGAGGGGAAAGGTTGGGAAAGGATGTTTTAGGTATAGATACATTTAAAAATGAGTGTTAATTTGTTTCAATTCCCTGCTTTCTTTTGTTTCAAGGATTTTAGTTGTTTTTCCGGGGCGATTTCTTTTTTCTTTTCTTTTTTTCATTATTTTTATTATCTACTATACAGTCCTAACCCCAGGAAATTACATTTGGTAACAAAAGATTACAGGCCTACTGAATGTGACAAACTGCCATATTGAGCCTAATATATAAGTGCAGTGCGTGAGGAATACTAGAGAGTCAGAGACCTCGGACCGGCGGGAACTCGGACCAAATCGTAAAGTGACCTCGGGCCAAGTGTGTGTGGAGAGGCCGGGCCAAGTGTGTGGAGTGGCCTATGGCCCCTTATCATTTTTTACTATTTAAAAAAAAAAACTTTTTGGAATAGGCCTAGTTCAAAGTGCCAATCTATTGACACATGATGAGCGTGCAAGACTGACCATTTAATCTATTGAAAAATATTCTCTTTTAATTAATAGTTTAAAAGGGCAAAGAAGTTAAGGGATAAGGGCGAGCCCCTAGGCTCGCTACAAGTTTGCACTTTACAATTCAATTCAATTCAATTCAAAGGAGCTTTATTGGCATGATAAATCAGACATTTACATTGCCAAAGCAAGAGTCACAAAACAATACAATAAAGACAGTTGAAAATGGGGACAAATATATACAGTTGGAGGGGGGTACAAATTTTTGTAGACAGAGTTATGCTACAATGCATTGTTTTATAAAAGGTTATAGCACATTATAACAACATTTTTATTGCTACTTCAAGACAGATCATGCAGAATAAGAAGAAGACTAACAGATTCCCTATCTGTTTAAATGTAGCAGCTCTGTTTACATGGAAGAGTCTGGATAGTACAGATTGTAGTCCTTAGGGTGGTTGAGTTCCATTGGCCAATCTTCTTACGTCTTACACTTACCCTGTCTAATGACTTCACTCTATTGCACGCAGAGTGGCGCATCCTGAGCGTGCTGGGCCCGTAACCCAGAGGTAAATGGTTCAAAACCATCCTCTGCTAACTAGAGAAAAACAGAACGCTCAACAGAACGTGCATGCTTGCTCTCGCGTCCGCCGTTGCCAGGACAATGAATCATCTACCAATCAACGCGCGCGGCTGCTCCAGGTCCATGGAGCAAGACAGGGTGACGACATCTCCGTTCACTCCATGGGGCCAGGTCTAATGACGGCTCTGCTCTCCTACAGATAGAGGGCACGTTTGTCCCTATTCCGGCACAAGGAGCGCTCGCGCACTCGGTTTCTGAATCCCTCAATGTCGCAGCTCCGCTACCAGACGACTCTGCAGCGCACTCTTCCTGGCTCAAACTCTGGAGCGATGGGACGTATTAAGCACCTTCCTCGCATGATGATATTCTCCTCCCTTGGGCGGTAACGTTAGTGAAGAAGTATAGTGTGGGGGCAAGAACTCATCCAACAGAACTCAAGAAGGAGGAAGATCCATCCAATGTATATACTTGCAGACTTCTCCTATACGTTCTTCTCAGGGGATCTTATTAATAACGGCACTCCTTCTTAACACTGAAACAGCTCCGGGAAAAGAAGAAGAAGCAAAGAAGACCCAGAACTCTTCTCTTTAGGAGGGGAAAGGAAGCAGAGGGAATGGCTGCTCTTTCAGCCTGGTTCTGGAACGAGAGGTTTTGGCTGCCACACAACGTAACCTGGGCGGACCTCGCGGACCCACCGCCGGGCACCGAGTATCCCAAAGCCGGACACTTGTTCTCTGCCCTGCCGCTGGCGGTGGGGATCTTTGTCGTCAGGATCTTCTTCGAGAGGTGTGTATTGTGTATTGATTCTAAACTAACTAAACCTCCGCCAGCCAAACAATGAACAAGTTTACCATAACGGTATGGGTGGTGGTGGTAGTGGGCGGGACAACTTTACATACACAACCACAGCTGTTTGTTTTGTCACTTTGCTGAATAAATCTGAACTTTTCGTGGCCGGCTTTAAACTTAACTGTCGGGTTTCCTGTTGGTTTATACAAGTCAGATCAAGACCCTGCATGATGCCATGCATGCAATGCATGGGCGGTCTGGTATGCTGATGCTTCTGCTGGGAAACTGCATGCGATTGTAACAGAGCCTGTGTCTGTCAACACAGCAGTAGCCTATAGGCACTTCTAGTGATGGATCATGCGGTGTAGATAGAGCCCAAACTTTTTCATGTCAAGGGAGGACCCCCCAATTGACACATCCCCTACTCCATTTAAATAGAGCTAAATGCCAGACAAAGACCCCCATGGGAGAGGTCAAGGCTCTATTACAGGCCTTTAACAGTAGTGATTCTCAAGCTGTTTCATATTTCAAGAATGCATGGCATGCATGTCAAACCCCGCTCAGTTTGACATGCATATTAGTCTACAAACCCCCTGTTTAATGGCATTTCTAGGCTGGGATCACCAATTTATATTGTAAAGTCAGTGTTAGTCAATGGTCCATAAAGTCAGTGTTAGTTAATGGTCCATTTTGTACACACTCGGTTACAGACCCCACAAGGGCCCGTTTGGTTACAATTACTTATCTGGGGGGACCCCCTGGAGCTCCCTCAAGTGTCCCTGTAGTCCAGGCAGAATAGATTTTCAAGTGGAATAAATTGTAACATGGGATTTTTCTTCACAGATCATTTCTTTGAGGTCTCCAGAACAACATATTAAAAGTCCCAAAAAATCCCAGTTGCGCAAATATGTTTAATTTCATAAAGTAATAGAATACATAGGCTTCAATGGAGTGATAGCCCCGCCCCCTCCTATACAAACCCATTATAACTTAAAACTCCATTTTAACCATGATGGATTATTCAAAAACAACCCATCTTTTTTCTGGTGACTGATATTGTCCTCCTAATACGTGAGAGGACCATGGAATTTCATTCACAAGTTTCAGTTATTTTTAAAATATTGTTTTGGAAAATGTAGCTGCCTCCATATCTGGCTATGCCCATCCAAATGAATATTAAAAAAATAAATAAATGAAACCTGTAAATGAAAGTCCACTGCCCTCACCTTTTTCTGGTGACTGATATAGTCCTCCTAATATGTGAGAGGGCAGTGGAATTTCATTTACAGGTTTCATTTATTTATTTTTTTAATATTCATTTGGGTGGGCATAGCCAGATATGGAGGCAGCTACATTTTCCAAAACAATATTTTAAAAATAACTGAAACTTGTGAATGAAATTCCATGGTCCTCTCACGTATTAGGAGGACAATATCAGTCACCAGAAAAAAGATGGGTTGTTTTTGAATAATCCATCATGGTTAAAATGGAGTTTTAAGTTATAATGGGTTTGTATAGGAGGGGGCGGGGCTATCACTCCATTGGAGCCTATGTATTCTATTACTTTATGAAATTAAACATATTTGCGCAACTGGGATTTTTCGGGACTTTTAATATGTTGTTCTGGAGACCTCAAAGAAATGATCTGTGAAGAAAAATCCCATGTTACAATTTATTCCAATTTTAGGTAAAACATGATCTAAAATTACTGGCCTACTGGGGGACTCCAGTTTAAGAGAGTAGGCCTAGCCGTTAGATTCTTTTATAATTGGGCTGAATCTATCTTGCAATCTTGCAAAGGCAGTGGAATTGCACAGTAGAAAGAAAAATGCATTGATATGATTGTGATGACATGGCATGATTGAAGCACACCAGGGGCGGATGTAACATGTCCCAATTGGGGGGGGGGGGGGGGGCAAGAGAACATGTTGGAGGGGCAAGAGAAAATGGTATGGGGGCGGCTTCATCGCCCGGGTTGCTTCGCGCCACGGGCGATGAAGCCACACCCATACCTTTTTGGGTTACAGGACTTGTATTACGCAATTAAGCATCAATAATAACATCAGTTGTTGTGGAAGTTGCAACAGACACGCAGCATGCATAAAGCTAAAGGTCTGACTCAGAGAGTTTTATGTTTTCAATGATGAAATGCTGCTGGTTTAGTGGTGCCAAAATTGTAGTTAGTAGCAGTAGTAGTAGTTTCAAATCATTTTAAATATAAGCACTTTATTTTGAAATATCTTGGGTTGTTTTGCATGGCATCGTGTTTGGGGGCAGACTGGGTATTTAGGGGGGCATTGCCCCCCCCATGCCCCCCCCATGCCCATGCCTAGATCCGCCCCTGAAGTACACCCTACCCTAACCAAACCCAACAATGCAACCTGCCAAAGCTGCAAGGAGGAAAGGCTGCTCGCTAGGCGGTCTAAACTCTAAACCAAGTGCAGACATGTCAACGGAGGCGTTTACTTTGGCAACCAGCGCGAAGGCAGACGGGATTTGGTTATTCATTTGACTGTTAGACAGACAAGCAGGGAAGTCATTTTATCCTTAAAAATAAGATAAGGCAGGGCAGGCCCAGACCAGATTACTATTACAGTGTAATACTGATAACATTAATGGGGGGGCGCATTGGAATTCCACATTTTCTATACAAGTAGTTTGATTTCTTGAGGCCTGTTATACTGTGACAAACATGCTCTGAATGCTTTGACACTGCTGACTAACTGAAGTATGTCGTTCGTTGGTTGAATCCGAACGCCTACTTCCTCCTAGTGACTTAAACCACAAACTGAACAAGCATGCTGGAGAGTGTATTGTAATGATTCATAATCCCACTGTAATCAAACTCACACACGGGCCTAGTGTCGAGGCTACAGCAAGTATTCTAGTTGCGTCTGACTCAGATTTGGGGGGAAAAGTCGTACTATCTTGAAGTTTATCCATGTTATCTTCTAAAAACAACATTGTCACATGCTGAGAATTTGCCACAAGGTAGCCACAAGGGCAAACAGGAAGGACTTGTTTAATTAGGCTTTTTATACTAGGCTATACATCCAGGCTAGCATGAACCCTGTTACAATACCCCGTTATGGTAATGGGTACTACATTTTGGACAAGATTAATTGGCTAAAGGGAGAGTTCATGCAGCAGGGTTGGACTGGTCATAGGGAGTAAGCTGTCCCAGTGGGCCGCTAGGGGGGTGCTAAAAGGGGCTGTATAGAGCTTAGCAGTGCCGCCCCTTTCATGACGTGCCCCGTGGTCCAGAAATGAATCCCCCATTCATGTTCCTCATAGACGTTTTGAAAAGTAAGCCTACAGTATGAGTCAGGGGTCTTCGTCTGCTTATCCGAGGACGGGTCGCGTGGGCAATAGCTCCACCAGAGAGCTGTAGACTTCCCTGTCCCGAGCAACATTAGCAACCTCCTCCTGGAGGATCTTGAGACGATCATCCAAGGCCAGGGAGTCGATGTAATCCCTCCACCTGGTCCTTGGTCTGCCCCGGGGTCTCCTCCCAGTGGGGCGCGCCTCGAGGACCTCCCTAGGGAGACGCTCAAGAGGCATCCTAACCTGATTTTTTTTACCCCTAAGGGGCCAAAGGAGAAACATTGTGGAAGGCCGGGCCCAAAAAGCTGAACTGAGTAATGCATTTTATTTCTTTATAAATAGCAGTAAATGACATTGCTTTGACACACTGGTACAGTAAGAGTATAGGTTGTTATTGGGAATTTGAGATTGCCTTAAAAAAAAATCATTTATTCAATATAAATGTACCTTTTAAAATGGCAAAAATGACACAATTCAAGGCAGGAAAGTTGCTTGCATGTGAATTGAACACGATTCAAAATAAAAGCACTGCCTACAATATATCTGAATTGTAGCCAATTTCCAGTTTTAGTAATTATTCGAATTCCTCAATTCCTGACAAGATGGTGACTTGTATCACTCGGCATATGGCAGAAATGGATTCAGCACATCAAGATCATATAGAAACAACATGTTAGGTAACTTTCCTCAAAAATGCCACCAGGGTCATTTTCTAAAGGTTTTTTTGCCATTTGGACACCAGACTATGCCCAGGTGTGGTATGAGTAGAGTTTCAGAACAAGATTGGATGTCGTCACCGTGTGAATTCCGGGCAAAGGCGAACTGAAGGCGCCTGCTGTGTTGAATAAGGAGCAGTCGGACACAAAAGGTTATCAGAAACCGTAGCCGAGGAGGTGTCGGGGCCGCCTCTCTTCTATCGGGTACGGTAACCGCGGAACCTATCGTGTGCCAGCTAGATACTGGCATTTCCCGCTCTCAAGCGAGGCTCTTCATCTACTACTAGTCCCTCCTGGTGAGCCGTATCAGCCCTGAGGGGTGATCTTATCAGATACCTGCCATTGACCCTAGCACTAGTCTGTCACTCTTGGCGTGGCCGGCTCATCCATTTATTCATCAGAAAGCCGGCAGACCTGTGAGCTTGGTTTTCCAAACAAGCTGCTGCTTCTCCACGGCTCCAACACAGCGTGGAGTTAAAGGGGAACTCCAACCATTTTCAACATTTTAATATGTTCCCCCAATTCTGTAGTTCCTAAAAAGGGAGGTCTGAAAAAATCATTAACATGGTGAAATACATCTGATGACATCATCAAGATGTATTTCACCATGTTAATGATTTTTCTTTCAGACCCCTTTTTCCTGAGAGGGTACAAATAACCAAATGGACCCGCTAGGGTCCAAATGTGAACCAAATGGACCCTAGCGGGTCCATTTGGTTATTTGTACCCTCTCAGGAAATTTTTGAAAATGGGTGGAATTCCCCTTTAAAGGCACATTTCATGTTTTTGCAAAAAAAAAATGTTAATAAGATTTAGAAGACTTTCTTGGGGGTCTTTACACGTGTAGTATGTGGTTTTAGATATTTTAGAGTTTAGCAGCGAGCCCAGTGCCTCACTACAACCTTCATATGCCCCGCCATAGGCACGGAACGCAGCAAATCAGACTGGAGACCAGGCTAGCATAAGCATAAGCATCAATAATAACATCAGTTGTTGTTGAAGTTGCAACAGACACGCAGCATGCATAAAGCTCAAAGGTCTGACTCAGAGAGTTTTCTGTTTTCAATGATGAAATGCTGTTGGTTTAGTGGTGACACAGCTGTAGTTAGTTAGTAGCAGTAGTAGTGTTTCAAGTCATTTTAAATATAAGCACTTTAATTTGAAATATCTTGGGGTGTTTTGCATGGCATCGTGTTTTGGGGGGGGGGGGGGGGGGGGGGCAGATAGGGTATTTAGGGGGACATTGCCCCCCATGCCCATGCCTAGATCCACCCCTGGAGGCACCCTGCCTCTCTCTTTGCCAGCTGCCAGCCATGGCTTGCCTTGTTGTGCCAAGGTTTTGTTTGGTGCATGGGCTAGTAGTGGCAGAACAAAAGTGAAACAGAAGCCTGGCGTAATCTAAACTGGGCCTGGATGACAAGCTAGCTAGGCCCTTGAATATCATGTCATATCTGTGTTCAAGACCCAAGGCAGCCATGTTTGAATCGACAGCACTGGCATTTTTTCTTGGAGAGGCGACCAAGAAAACGACAATCCTTTTATTTCCTGACCATGCTATACTGTACAGTACCTTGCTGCTTACTGCTCCCATCCAATCACAGCTCACATAAGTTAAAAGTTTTACTCAAATAAGCAAAAAAATAAAAAATAAACTGCTAATGGAACTAGTATGTTTTAGCTTGTCAAGATTTCTTGAAATTAGATGTGGTGATGATTTTTTTTTTTTTTTTTGTTTTTTGCAGCTTAAAAATGGGCGATTATGCCAAAAGTTGCTTGTTCTAAAATATGACTTCATAGCAGAAGGTTTCAAAAATGATATTCAAGTTCAACTGTATGAAAACAAGGCCCTATATCTTGTACGAATAGATGGTGGATCTTATTTTAAGGACATGAGCTATTTTTTTTATTTATTTATTTTTTTGCTAGAACTAAACCTGATACACTTAATAAGATTTTACATCTTTGCAGTGCTCTGTTATTATTTACATTGGAATGAATGAGCCCTGCCTGGAAAGTGTCCAACCCCTGGCTAGACACCGGAGAGAGAGGGGGCGGTGGCTTACTGCAAGGTCTATTACAGCCATAAAAGCTTCCGTGGGGCAAAGGTCGGTCTTGTTTATAACGTTATGCCCATGCATGTGCTCGTATCGCTCAGACAGTAGTGGCTGCAGCAGCAAACATGACATTTGTCCGTATGAGAACGAGGACGCTCGTCTCCTGTGCAAGATCCTCTTTTTCTCTTCTTTTACCTACAGGCAGCTCAGGGTGCTTTGGTCAGGTGGATGTTAGCCTCGACACCCAGGCTTTCATTTTCATCCGCGTTGCACGAAAACGGAAAGCCCTGGCACCCCGTTCCCCCTAGGCCACGGGTGGGCAATTATTTTTCCCCAGGGGCCAAATGAGATACACAAAATATTGTGGAGGGCCAAGACTAAAGGCTGAATTAAAGTCTGCTTAGTATTAATTTAATTTCTAGACGAAAGTAAGTGTAAGACCAACCTTTTTGATGCCACGGACCTCTATTTTTTCAGCATTTGAGCTACATAGGACCACCATTTGAAGACAATTTGGCCCCACAGACCCCAAAACTAAAGATTTCTGTTGTTTTTGTTGACAAAACCAGGCTGGATTTGGGAAACGAAACAGGCAAACATAGATCAAAAATGGCCATGCTTTTACATTATCTGATGTAGATTATCTGCGTAGATTTTAGGCAATTCAGATGATGAATATTTTAACTCTTGAGAGCGTAAATTTGGTTTCATGTTTACGCTCTCGAAGAGTTACACCTGGTTAACCAACTGTCCATATTTAACTGGAACTCTCTCAAGGAGAGGGCATTATGTGGCCCCCGGGCCACATAATGCCCAGGTATGCCCTACGCCAAAATCATTTCAGGTTAGGCCAGGCTAGGTGGTACGTTAACTATTGCAGAAGTGAAGTGTTCTCTGTTGTTGGACTCGTTTTTGCGTTTGATCATAATCGTTGTACTTTCCTGTTGGCATCACGGGGGCTGAGGGCCCTTTTCACTAAGCCCTGTCATGGGGCTGCGCATTGTTAAGACTGAAAACAATGCTTGCGTGCATGGATTATGTCAGTCGCACATGCAGTCGGCGCTTCTCGTAATCTGGGGCCGGCTGTTAACCAGTTTTTCTATCTACCGCCATCAAAAAAAAAAAAATACAGTAGTGCTGGTGGTGGGTGTGTCGCCTGCCTGTTGCATTCATCCTCTTGAGAAGGAACTCCGCCGCCTCTTTAGGGATTAATGGCTCTTGAGAAAGCGAGGATGTTCTCACGTCGACAAATCTTCCCCTTCTAAGGCTTGTTCCCCTTGAAAACCTGATTTCTTTTCCTGGTGTCATTTTCCTCTGTGTTGACTAACCACTTTCACCCTTGTCGTCCCTGTTTTAGGAAGTGAAAATCTTTGAATGCTCAATTGTTGTGAGTGACACATGTTTAGCTTTGCCACAAGCGAACGCTTCCAAACTCTGAAACAGCATAAGGCAGGGGTGTCCACACTTTTTTGACTTGAGAGCTACTTTCAAAATGAGCGGCTCAACAAGATCTACACATCAAAAATGTGATTGTTCCATTACTGAAAATCCATTTCAAGGCTCCCTAGAAGGTTTGAGTTTTGAAATAGTGGTGATACTTACTGTTACTTACTGTTATAGTGTTTACAAATAATGCGCTTAAAATGAAAAATAGAGGGGGAGAATTGGAAGGTTTTCCTATGTATGCTATCACTGACGTTCGAAAACCTTATTTTAGGTCTAAGTGCATGGGCTCTTGAAAATTATGTAATTCAGATCAGTTTAAACATAATTTAACTCCTGAGAGCGGTAAAATGAAACCAAACGGACCCGTAAGGGTCCGTTTGGTTTCATTTTAACGCTCTCAAGAGTTACAGATCTATAAGGGTCCAAGTGCTGGGGGGACTGTCATGTGATCTACCTGCACGGTCTGTGTGATCTACTAGTACAGGGGTTTTCAACAGGTGGTCCGGGGACCACCAGTGGTCCCTGGGAGGGTTCCAGGTGGTCCCCAGCTAAGTTGTTTAACCAGATGTAACTCTTGAGAATGTAAAAATGAAACCAAATGGACCCTTGCGCGTCCATTTGGTTTCATTTTTACACTCTCAAGAGTTAGAGTATTCATCATCTGAATTAGCCATTTTGGAATGTATTGTTTTGCTTGTTTTGTTTCCCAAATCCAGCCTGGAATTGTGGACAAAAGCAAAAATAAATCTTCAGATTTGGGGTCTATGGGGCTAAAATGTCCTCAAATGGTGGTCCGCGGCTCAAATCCTGAATAAATGGTGGTCCCTGGGATGAAAAAGGTTGAAAACCCCTGTACTAGTAGATCATGATCTACCTTTTGGGCAGCCCTGGCTGGCATGAGGTATTTCTGTGCAGGCGAAGGTCTTTCACAGACCCAAAGGAGTTCACAGACCCAAAGGCCTCCCTCTCACCTCCCCTCCCAAGTGCCACCGACTGCGAGTGAATACACAGACCATGCATGCCGAGCCGGTCTCCCAGGCAACAGGCTTTGTGTATCACGTCGGAGTGGACTGCAGGTTCTGGAGGATGAACAGGGACGCTTTGACACGCGGCATACCGAAAATATATATCGGTTTGTCAGCCCCCTCTTTTCTTCCCCTGTCTTCGTTGCCTTTAAGTCTGTCCCCGGGGGCCCATAGGGGCAGATGTAACATGTCCCATTTGGGGGGGGGGGGGGGGGGGGGCAAGAGAACATGTTGGAGGGGCAAGAGAGTCGCACCCATACCATTTTCGATTACAGGACTTTTATCAGTCAAGTAAAGCATCGATAATAACATCAGTTGTTGTTGAAGTTGCAACAGACACGCAGCATGCATAAAGCTAAAGGTCTGACTCAGAGAGTTTTCTGTTTTCAATGATGAAATGCTGTTGGTTTAGTGGTGCCAAAATTGTAGTTAGTAGCAGTAGTAGTGTTTCAAATCATTTTAAACATAAGCACTTAATTTGAAATATCTTGGTTGTTTTGCATGGCATTGTGTTTGGGGGGCAGACTGGGTATTTAGGGGGGGCATTGCCCCCCCATGCCCATGCCTAGATCCGCCCCTGGGGGTCCACCTCCTAAGGTTAATCCGCAGGCTCATACTCAACATGGGGTTGTTTTGACATTAATCCACTATGTTAAAGGGACACTTCAGTAAATTGTTTTGCAAAAGCAGGCTAAACATTAAAGAGACTTTAGTTGTCACTGTGCAATAAAAAACAGATGACATTTTGCACATACTGTATAGCTCTTATTTGCGTTGCTCTCGTTGAAAACATGTTTCAAACTCCAGTTTGTCCCTCTTTCGGGCTGCATGAACAGTGCTCGAACACTCAGTCTTCCGATCCCTCAATGTCGCAACATTTCGGTGGGTCCGATCCGAGTATTATTTGGACTGAGCCTTCATTGTATTCTATGTTAGTGGCATTTTGAAAATTATTAGAATACTTTCCTTGGGCATCTCTATATTTTAGATTCTTGCAGTGAGCCCATGTCACAGACACCGGGCTCACTTACCTACTGGACTACCATTCCCATGATGCTTTGGTGCACTTACTACTCTTTGTGGATATTGTAGAGCAGGGGTGGCCAACCGGTCGCAGACTAAGAGCACGTTTTTCACTGTGTTACGGCAAAGAGCCACATCAAATGGTCACAACGGTTAGAAAACCGCTGCGACGGCCGTCACGGCCGTCACGGTCGCAAATAGAAACATACAGACATGTATTTTGAAACGGGGTTTACAATACAAAAAAGTATATGACATTCTCAAGAGTTAAAATATTCATCATGTGAATTAGCCCAAGTCTACACTGCTAGAGAATGTGGAAGATTAATGGTCAGTTTGATCTGTATCTTTCACTGTTTTGTTTTCTCTGAAATTCAGCCTGGAATTGTTGACACAAGTAAAGGAAATCTTTAGCTTTGGGTTCTATGGAGCTAAAATGGTGGTCTGTGGCTCAAATTCTGAATAAATGGTGGGCCCTGGTAGAAAAAAAAGGTTGAAAACCACTGGTATAGGGAATGAATGACTGCGCCATGAGGCCAAGCGTTTTTGACAGCTCCATGTGGAAGCCTCTTAAGAGCCGCATGTAACCAGCTGAAGAGCCGCATGAGGCTCGCGAGCCTCAGGTTGGCCACCCCTGTTGTAGAGGGCTGTCTTACTAAGACAACTTGTAGTCCAGGAAGTGTCGACGACATCAGGTACTGGGCTCACGGCTAAAATATAACATCTAAAACCATGTATTTCACACATAAAGATTCCCCCCAGGAAAGTGTTCGAAATCTGTCATTTACATAATTTGTTTCCCTTCTAAAGATCCCTGGCTTTAGCTAAGTTTTATGGCTCATGAACATCCTTTTTCAAAACCACTGACACATTGTAAAACGACACTCGCGCACTTGCGGAACAGTCGACGGCGCAAACCTACAACAAGTCCATTAAAGGGCTTTATTCAAAAAGGGACAATGACAATGGCATCGTTGTTGTCGCGCAAGCCTGCATGCTAATGGCCCTGACTCACTTTTAAAATTGCGGTTGTGCATTGTTCGACGTAGGCGTAGGCACGTAGTAGCAGCCCGTGAGAGAGGCATGATATGCATTGCCTGGAGGAGTAATGTTCAACAATATGCCGCAGCAAGCTGAATAGTCTGTAGCCCAGGGATGAGGCTGACATTATGTCTTGGGCAGGGGCGGATTGGCACATATTTTCCCACCGGGACAATTTTGCCTTTGCCAGGCCACCCTGGGGGGGTGGGGGGGCAGCTGGTTAACCAGATGTAACTCTTTGAGAGCGTGAAAATGAAACCAAATGGACCCGCAAGGGTCCATTTGGTTTCATTTTTACACCCTCAAGAGTTAAAATATTCATCATGTGAATCAGCCCAACTTAGTCTACACAACTAGAGAATGTAGAAGATTAATGGTCATTTTGATCTGTATGTTCCAGGCGAGCATCTAGCTACATTCTAGTGCATTTTGGAAGTGCCACTAGTGCATTTTGGATCTTGGCAGTTGGCAACACTGCCTCCAGCAGCGCGAGCACACTAGTTTGCCTGGCCTGGGCCTGGCACCCTGGCCTGCCCTGGACTTAAGTGGTGAAGTGGCCAGTTATTTCTCCTAATTTAGTCCGAGAGACTAAACTCAACATCAAATGGTTGGCCGTCCGTAGCTAAAATGCATAAATAGTGGGCCCTGGTATAAAAATGGTTGAAAACCCACTGCTCTAGCGCATTCTAGTGCATTTTGGAAGTGCCACTATAGTGCATTTTGTATCATGACAGTTGGCAACACTGAAGGGCACCCCTGGGTTATCTTGGGACCTATGGAATCCTAAATAATTTGTTTTCCTTTTGACAATGCAGTGGGGACAACAGCGCATAGCTTACGATCCGGCACATACATACTAGATTGCGATCAGGTGTTCAGGGTGGCATTTTTTCAGAACTGGATGGGCCGGGTATCGCTGCAGCTAGGTTCATGTTGCAAGACAATAAGAACAGGGGGGGGGGTTGTTTTTTTGTTGTTTTTGTTTTGTTCTGTTTTGTGTTATAGCGTCACAAGCCTGAGTTTCTTTTTCTTTTCCTCTCACCGCTTCCCATGTAATGAGTCACAATGGGCTCAGGTTATTGGGCAGTATAAGTGTCAAATTCCCACCACTAAAAGGAGAACCAGCTCCTATGTACCGCCGATGGCACAATGGAGCGGAATTATTATGAATTAATTATCAGAACGGCACTCACTGTTTGTGTGTGTGTGTGTGTGTGTGTGTGTGGCTGTGTGTTGTGTGTGTGTGTGTGTGTGTGTGTGTGTGTGTGTGTGTGTGTGTGTGTGTGTGTGTGTGTGTGTGTGTGTGTGTGTGTGTGTGTGTGTGTGCACGTGTGTGCTTGTTCATAATCAGATAAAGTAAATGAAAACAATTTTGATTCAGATTAGAAGGTTATGTGTACTCTAAGATAATGCCTATAATAACCAGTGTTATAGCAATATTACTTGGCAAAGTAATGTCTTTACTTCACCTATGACCCCTTAATAATAACATATTACAATATTACTTTCCCAAGTCCCCCCCTCCCACCCGCAAAGGAATAGAGATGTACAACACAATCTGCATCTCTGTAATAAGTAATATCTTTGCATTTGCTGGAAAATGTAATATTACAGTAATATGTAATATTTAATTAGTTACTGCCCAACACTGAACTTTTGCGATAAATGATGACTAAAGGCACAGACCTCTTGAAATAACCGTAGCGTTGCGAAAAAGCCGGTGCGCGCCAATCTCTCACACGATCTACACCACCCCATCTTGAAGTTCAAGACTGTGAAGGTGCTATTTCCGCCATACACCACACGAGGCAAAACATGTCCGAGGTTTGTCCTTTGATTTTAACACCCCCTAAATGAACACCAAATATCAAAATAATGAATTGAGTAACTTATAAGCCAGAGGTGGGCAATTATTTTTCCCAAGGGGCCAAATGAGATGAATAAAATATTGTGGAGGGACAAGACTAAAGCTGAACTAAAGTCTGCGTAGTATTAACTTCATTTCAAGATAAAAGTAAGCGTAAGACCAACCATTTTGACACCAGGGCCTTCTATTTATTCAGATTTTGAGCCACCGAGGACCACCATCTGGTGACATTTTTAGCCTTCACAGACCCCAAAACTAAAGATTTCTGTTGCTTTTTGTCCAGAATTCCAGGCCGGATTTCAGAAATGAAACAGTCAAACACACAGATCAAAATGACCATTAATCTTCTACATTCTCTAGTTGCGTATACTTGGGCTAATTCACATGATGAATATTTTAACTCTTGAGAGTGTATAAATGAAACCAAATGGACGCGCAAGGGTCCATTTGGTTTCATTTTTACGCTCTCAAAGAGTTACATCTGGTTAACTAACTTTCCATATTTAACTGGAACTCTCTCAAGGACCACTGGTGGTCCTCCCCGGACCACTGTTTGTAAAACCACGGTACCCTTTCACGGGCCGGTCAGACTCGGCCAAAGGGCCGCATTTGGCCCCCGGGCCGCATAATGCCCAGGTATGTTATAAGCTGTCTGCTGTGTTCTGTTAAAATATCCCTTTAACACTTCCAAAAGGAGAAATGGGTGAGTCCCAGGAACTGTCAGCTGTTACAACCAGGGGACTCCACCTTGTTACATAATCAGCCTATCACGCTGTGAGGACAAAACTCCAGCGATGACAGCAGGGCTACTAGGCCATACGGGACGCAATCACAATATTTCCCCTGCAGTGGGCTTGTCCGGATTGTTAGCATTCTTCTGCCCGAAAAAAAGCACTTGTTAAAGTAAAGCCAAGGGGTCAAGTTTGTTCAATGATGAGTGAAGCCACAAAGGCATGGCTGGGCCATTTGAGATGGTGTGTATTCGAGGAGGAGGAGAAGGAAGTGCAATATCCCCCAGGCATTTTGTCAGTTTACCACACGTCTTAACTGGGATTTGTTTGTCACAGATTGGTTTAACACCTTCAGCAGATTGTAGTCCATTCTTGGTTATCAACGGCTAAGTTCAGTGTGTATTATCTTGATCATTTTGAACAGCCAACAATACAATCTAACAGATGCTTTCCTGGATAAGTAAAAACAATGGGTTCGATTCCCATTAGGGACACTGCTGTGGGTGCTGGCAGCGTGTCTCCTATTCCGCGTCATCAGTACGAAAGGGCCTTTCTGTGTAGAGTAGATCCTAGATCCCGAGGGTAGATACCCTCACAAAAACATGCAGTAATCCTGGGCTCTAAACTGCCTCCCCCTGGTCAGCTGAGGTGCCTGATGGAGGGGACTGGAACTGGTTGGATGTTCCTTCCATGTACCAGGGAACCAGGGAAACTCCCACCTGTCTGGTGAAAAGAAGGCAGCTTGGACTCCTCATGCATTGAAAGAAGTCTGCTGCCTCCCAAGATCATGGGATGAAAAAAAAAAAAAACAATCCATGTACATTACATGCGAAGGTATAGTCTCGGCAAGGAAACGGAGGTGAAGTTATTGAGACAAAACATGCAATAATTTCACTATTGTTAGGGATCTCAAGTCACTCCAAAATTCCTATGAAGCACTCTTAGAAGTGAAACATTTATGAAGTTTTATGGCCGTTTATAGCCAGGGGGGAACAATACAACCGAGGACGGTGACTTTCACACAACACTAATCAAAGCACCCAAATGTAGCCAGGGGCAGATCAACCATACAAAAACATACTGGCTTGTTTTACCTCTACACGTAGACATCAAAGGGGGACTTCAGCCCCTGTCCCTTTTACCTGTCTGTAAAACAACTGCCCCCTCTAGGCCATGGATGCTGCATTTACTGTCGTGAAAGAAAAGCTTGTAGATAGTCTATTTTCAAGATAGACTGATGGATTACATAGGAGCAAAAGTACAATATTGCAGTGTATTCTCTGTTTAAGGCCATAAAATGTTCCTGAGATCCATCTACAGTATATTATAGTCAGGTACTGCAGGGACCCAACAGAAGTCTTTTTATTACATTGAAAAGGGTATTTACATCACTGCCAGGTGACAATCTGTTGTGTCTCATCTCTAGCCACGCACTAAGGACCTTCAGGCCAACATTTGTCAGTATAACCGGTTAGCGGCATTGTCCCGGAAGCAGGTGAAACGCCGTGCATGTATATACTGGTGTCTGCTTGTCTGCTTTTGCTCCCCTGGAGCAGGCTTTTCCTCCCAACAGAATAATTATTCCGCACAGAAGACGAAGAGTATGCGAAACTGGATATACACTAGTATATATAGTCTGAACATTGCATATAAAGGGCGTTTGGCGCATAGGAAAATGCATGCGGTTTGTCCTGCCAGATATACGGAAAGGCAGAGACTGCATGACGGCCGGAATTCAATAGAATGGTCTGTAATAGTATTCATATAACATATAACACTTTAACACTTTCACTGCTTTAATACTGCTTCTTTAATGGCTTTCACTGCCTACCTTTTTGACATGCCCAAATGAGTCCAACTACTGAGTAAAACATGGTGTCCCCAGGCACTGCCTTTAGTTTTACTGGGGTCAATTAGGGTTATGTTTAGGCATAGTTTTACTGAGGTTAGGACTTCAGTAAAACTCAGTAAAACTACTAGCACTTCAGTTCAAGGTTCAAGGTTCAAGGTTCTTTATTTGTCACTCCAGTGTATGTCAGGACATATACAGGGATGAAATAACGTTTCCATTGTTCCCAGTGCAAAAGACAATAGACAGTGCAATAAGAAAAAAAAGACAAATACAGACAATACAAGAAACAGTAAGTGACGTAGTGCAACAGACTAGAGCAGTGGTGTCAAAGTCATTTGGGGTGGGGGCCGCATTGGACTTCATGTGACTTCATGGGGGCCGGAGCACCACGGTGCAACCAGTCGCAGACCGCAAGCATGCACGGCACACGCATGTTTACATACACAGCCGTTGCTTCTACACTACAGTATATATATCACACAAGTCATATTTATTATTAAGAATAGATATTAATATATATTATTGGTTTCATACTTGTAGCCTAGATTAAGACATTTGCTATGAAAGATGCTATTTTTATTTACAGAGCGTCAATAAACCATACGAAATAGCATTTAAATTTCAAATACTAAATTTAAGTAAGTATGTAAAGTTAAGTATAGTTCTCGCTTATACACCCTTGTACTGCTGAAGTATAGTTGTCGGTTATACACCCTTGTACTGCTGAAGTATAGTTCTCTCGGTTACACACCCTTGTACTGCTGAAGTATAGTTCTCGGGTTACACACCCTTGTACTGCTGAAGTATAGTTCTCACTTTGCAGCGCCAGCAGCCTAGCCTGGTAAAACGACTCCCCCTGCTGGACAACATGCATTACATGCCGTTCAGAAGAGAGCTCAAAAAGCATTTCTTTAAACGATCATAACTTTTGATAGGAACGTGCTAGAGACTTACTTTTTTTTTTGATAGACTCAGACATTTTTGCTCTACAAGCCTGGGGCCGGATCTGGCCCGCGGGCCTTGACTTTGACACATGTGCTCTAGAGTATTTAAAGTGCAGCTGTAACAGTATAAAGTGGGTGAAGGTGCTAGGCTACAACCAGGTATAATTATAATTATAAAGTGGCAAGTAGTGAAAGTTAAACAGACAGCTAGACAGGAACTAGACAGGACATCTAAACTATACGGCTAAGATTAAACATACTACAACTAAGCAGCTAAAGGACACATAATATACTACAACTATGAAATAGTACAACTAAAACTAAAACTATACATCTAACATACTAAACATACTACAACTAAGCACTACTATACTAACAACTAAGATACGACAACTATGACAGTGTAGTGGTATTACTGTAGGTGTATTGCGTGCATGTGCAAAGAGGATAGCAGCGGTTCGGTACAGTCCTTCTGGTTGTGTGTGAGTTGTGCATATGAGTGTATGCATGTGCGTGTGTGTGTATGAGCTAGTTAGGTCCAGCGTGTGTGTACAAGTGAGTGTACAAGTCCGGCCTGTGTGTAGCTGTGTACAGTGATCATGTTCTAGCTTCAGCGAGTGCGTGCGTGTGCGTGCGCCGTGGGAGGGGGGGGGGGGGGGGGCGGCAGAGTGGGTGGGTGCACAGTGGCGTGCGCAGTGCGAGGTAGCAGCGGCAGGGAGTTCAGTATCCTGACGGCTTGGTGAACGAAACTGTCGTTCAGTCTGCAAGTCCTCGCCCGGAGGCTCCTTAGTCTCCTCCCCGATGGGAGAAGGTTGAAGAGGCCGTGCGTAGGGTGGGTGGTGTCACCTGCGATCTGTAGCGCCCTGCGAGTCACACGTGTGTTGTAGATGTCCTGCAGGGACAGGAGGGCAGGAGGACACCCACGATCCTCTCAGCTGCTCTCACTGTGCGCTGCAGGGTCTTTCTGCAGGATGCCGTACACCCACCAAACCACACAGTTCAGTGCTTTGTATCATACAACTGTAGGTATAAGTACAACACAAAGATGTTTGCTTTTGCCATCAAAAGTCCCAGTGATTGTGTTGTAATCCAATTCTGAAAGTGTTTAAATTTAGATTTTTACTATTGGTTAATTTTTGTTACCCTTGTGGTAAAGTATCCACCTCATAATAACAATAATACTAGAAGATCATGCTTTAGAGTTGAAACAAATCATGGCATCCCATCTTTAAGACTTATTATAGCAGTGGAGTTGTCTTTTTACTGATCTCCTTTCGAAGATAAGCACTCGGCTTATGTCAGCCAGGCGATGTAACCCTAGGTTACCCACACACCCTGCTGATGATGCCAACCACGCTGATGCCAGCGGTAAATTGTAAAGGGTAATCATCCCAGAACCAGAACAGAATGAAACTGTGCCGCTCGGATTGAGAGTAACCGGCAGCTTGCATATTCATTTGCTGACTTTATATTTTTTTGGGGGGGATAGATTGCACATTAGCGGTGTCATAAAAACAGACGGCAGACACTGCCACTGACAGGAGCACTTGAATTTGCGCCAAGAGTGTGAGCGGCGCCTGCCATTTGATGTGAAGAGAAAAATAACTATGCATAGGTTACATTTATGATTAGACCGCAGGGCACACTACTGTGGACAATGTAAAGTATGTTCACTTATTGAGAGTTCCAGCTATCTAGGTCCCTTAGCATAGTATTTTCTATGCTAATAGACCTTGCCATGAGCCCCGCCCTCTCCCCCAGCATCCAACAGTGGTGGAGAGATTTGTCTAACACATGTTATACCTAGTTGTGATTGGACCATGGCAGTTTTTGGGAGGGCCTTAGTGAAAGGGCTATTGTACTCAGTCTCTAGTGTTTTGTTCTCTCTCTTGTTGCCGCTATGACAACAGAATAATCCAGATTTCAATAAAGTTTTACCTTTATCTTAGCCTGTGATGATAAATGCCATTGTGCATACTGATTTGTGTTGCTTTTATATGCACATATCTTATTTTATTACAACAATAAAAAATGATATTGTACAAGAGTGTCATTGTCAAATAGTTTGAACTCTCGGCTATTGTCTGGCTTTTTCATGTCACAACCGGTGTTGGGCAATATTACTGTCTTTACTTATGATGACCCTTAGAAAAAAAGTAGCAATATTATATTACTTGTTACTTGAATCAAAGAGTACATCTCCCACTTGGAAAGAAAATCTATGTGCATATATGAAATTGGCCCCCTTCATATATGAACCATATATGTGGTTCATATATGTTCATATATAACCATATATGTGGGTTATACATTATGACCTATATATCCACATATATGTGCATATATGTACCAGATTATTGCATGGACTGTATGCAACATAATACATCGTATATGATTATATTGGCATATGTACAGTACATATATTTTCTTTCCATGTGGGTTTACTGTCTTCTCCAAGTTCTCTCCTTCCACCTGCAAAAGAATAGGAAAATAGGTGTCCAAGACAATCTGTTTAGCGACAGCCTGTAGTGTAGGTCATGTGTGCAGAATGCTGCGGTGGATTAGGATCTACAAACTACGGCACATCTCTGTTATCTGTTGATAGCTATTCTGTTCTATTTTCACATCATGCAACAACAAGATAGTGTAGGTACCAAGAGTAACCTATTACATTTTGTGTAATGTTGTCGTTATCCTACTTTTTCTGGAAAAGGTAATAACATTACAGTAATATGTAAATCGTTACTGCCCAACACTGGCCACAACATCTACATTAGAACAGACCGTTTTAGGACTTTTATGATATTTCGCATGGAGAAGTCCTCAGAGTACAAACGGCACATGCGATTAATGATTTACTCTATTCAACTTTGCGGTTAAAAAAAAAAAAACAGCAAAACCACCAGTACTCCTCGACCTTTTATGCCAGAATGTTTTAAAAGAATTGACCGCCCGGACCAGGCTATTTACATACCAGACAAAATAAAAGGTGTATCTCAGTTGGAATCTCTCCCGCTCTTTAAATAACTTAATAAACATTGACTCGGATTGGCCCTTGTTTTGTCGTATCGGTTCATATTGGCATTGTAAAATATACCCATCTAACCACAGAGGTTAACACTATGGTGAATATGCCAGTCTAACCAGCGATCAGACCCAGGGGTAAGGGGTTGACAATATGGTGAATATGCCAGTCTAACCAGTGATCAGACACAGGGGTAAGGGGTTGACAATATGGTGAATATGCCAGTCTAACCAGTGATCAGACACAGGGGTAAGGGGTTGACAATATGGTGAATATGCCAGTCTAACCAGTGATCAGACACAGGGGTAAGGGGTTTGCACTATGGTGAATATGCCAGTCTAACCAGTGATCAGACACAGGGGTAAGGGGTTGACATGACACTATGGTGAATATGCCAGTCTAACCAGTGATCAGACACAGAGGTAAGGGGTTGACACTATGGTGAATATGCCAGTCTAACCAGTGATCAGACACAGGGGTAAGGGGTTGACACTATGGTGAATATGCCAGTCTAACCAGTGATCAGACACAGGGTAAGGGGTTGACACTATGGTGAATATGCCAGTCTAACCAGTGATCAGACACAGGGGTAAGGGGTTGACACTATGGTGAATATGCCAGTCTAACCAGTGATCAGACACAGGGGTAAGGGGTTGACATGACACTATGGTGAATATGCCAGTCTAACCAGTGATCAGACACAGGGGTAAGGGGTTGACATGACACTATGGTGAATATACCAGTCTAACCAGTGATCAGACACAGGGGTAAGGGGTTGACACTGGCAGGTGTTGGGGCATGTGAAATTTGCTTTGGAGTTGCCCAGGTCCACATTTGAGCGCGGGCCTGCTATATTGCTAGTTGGTCGACTTCATATGACACACACGCACACAAACACAGAGTGTATATCTGGTGTGGCCTGTATTAGTGAGACATCCTCTCTTCTCTCCTCGCTCGTTGACAGGTTTATTGCTGGCAGGTGCGCCCAGAGGCTCCACATACCGGCGGGCGTGGGCCGGCGGAGTCAGCCCAACGCCGTGTTGGAGAAAGTGTTTACGTCCATTACAAAGGTAAACACGCCGTCGCTGCTGCTGCTGTGTCACGGTATTTATTGTGTCTCGTTTGTCCGTTGGCTAATTAATGGAACCGCACTCACGGACAGTGTTGCCAACTTGGCGCATTTGTCACTATATTTAGCTTTTTTCCAGACCCCCCTTAGCGCCAAAGTTGGTGAAAAACCCCTGGCGGAAAATCTAGTGCTTTTTGGCTGGTGAATTTGGGTGAAATTGATTGACATTTTTCACCATTTTTCCTCCTATGACAGTGGTTTTCAACCAGTGGTTCCCCAGAATAAATGATGGACAGTTGGTTAACCAGCTCTCTTTGAGAGCGTAAAAATGAAACCAAATGGACCCTTGCGGTCCATTTGGTTTCATTTTTACGCTCTCAAGAATTAAAATATTCATCATATGAATTAGCCCAAGTCTACACAACTACAGAATGTAGAAGATTAATGGTCACTTTGATATGTAAGTTGGCAAGCATCTAGCGCATTCTAGTGCATTTTGGATTTTGGCAACACTGCTCACGGATGGCGGGCAGCAGACCCGTGTTTTGAGTTTACACGCATGGGTGCGCTTCAGTTGGTTTTTGATATCTTGCCAACTGGAGCGCTCTAGAAATGCAATTTCACTGACTGGGGACTGTAAGATTGTTTTATAGCTGGGTGGTATTCTTACCAATCCGTGACTGCAGAGAGCAAAGGATCTACGAAGGTTAAACTTAAATTGAGCCCCCAGGTAAAGCGCATAAATGTATGGGGGAATTAATGAGAGCCCCAAACCCATATGGTCTCCAACAAATGACATGGAAAGGCATCATTAGGCGAAACTAAACTACCTCAAATTAAAAGGTATGTTAAGTGATTTCACTTAATTCAAATATTGTTATTTATTTCTTCTTTTTTGGCTAATCCTGCCTGTTGCACTTCTCCTCGAGTGTGTGCATGTACACATCTTGATACTGGGGGATTAAAGACAAACAGAAAAAAATGCACTAGGCTATGCCCATGGTACGAGCTCTGGTAGCTCACACACAAGGTGTGTGCAGCTCAGCTGCTGGACACTAACTGAGGAGCCCTCTCAGTAGTCTCCCTTATATAGGGCTGGATCCCACTACTGAGGGGTTTACTAATTAACTGAATTCAGCTGATCTACAAGCAAACGTAACACAATTACATACAATATAACTCAACAGCAATAGATGTTCGTTGATGGACCAACATCCCTCCGAATTACATTTGTTTCAAATTGCATATTAAACATGTATCGATCATTTAGTTCGTCAAACACCCCTCCCTTCCCCACAGCACTTGGCACCTTCCACCCTCTACCTAAACCAATGGAAGACTCTGTTTTGGCAGTAGAGCTGAGCTGAGGAGGAACAGACAAACAAACAAACATTTTATAAAAATGTTCTCTCTTAAAGACAGTTTGTATATTTTGAGTTACTCAATCATCATGGACCAATGCATAGCAAGATTTTAATGAATCAAGAATAATAATAATGAATAATCAAGAATAAATAATAATGAATAGATGAATGAATGCCCCCACACCCCACAGTCACTGTGGGGTGTGCAAACCCAACCTGGCCGGTGATGTTAAGTTTGATTGGCTGCCTGTGTGTGTGTGTGTGTGTGTGTGTGTGTGTGTGTGTGTGTGTGTGTGTGTGTGTGTGTGTGTGTGTGTGTGTGTGCTTACTTAGCTTAGAGAGTTTGTGTATAGGGCATGAGCTGCCTTGTGACATGTACATATTATGCTGAAGCCATTCCAAGCATTATAGTTTTGCCCAAAAACACAGTAAATGAACCCACAAAACTAGCGTAATTTGCATTGTTGAATTATTTCTAAAATATTAGTGCTAATGTTTTAGAATTGGGTCAACAATACAAATGATGGTAGTTAGTTTTAAATTCATTTACTTTTACCGTGTGACCCCCAGTGACCCTCACAAAATGGCTGGAACTACCTTATTTCACCAAGGAGCAGAACTCCCACCACGGGACTCTGGACATCAATGAATACAGTTGACACCATGAATACAGTTGACACCTCTATATTAAAGTATACATGTAGTCATACAGCTTAAATTAAACAAGAACTCTTAAGTTAAAAAAGTAAACTATCCCTTTAAAGTTTGACGTTGAGCTCATGCAGTATGTTCACTTTACTATCGGCTATTTAGTCCATATTTGCTATTAAACTGATTCACAACAGCGTACGCCATTAGAAAAATAATATGCATTCCTTTCCTATACGATACATATACTACTAACAACAGCAACCGCAGTGTTGGGCAAGACTCTACTATGTACCGTGTAAATCTCAAAATCCTGTGTGTTACTAACGGCTCTGCATATCATAACATCCTCGGAATAAGAATTTGACCCATAAGTGTCACCCATTCTTTCCCTCTTGAGTTGAAATAACATTTTACACACTGCCTTGCCCAGCTGCGCTTGGCACACTAACACTACGCCAAACTCTCCTTGCATTCCACTTAGTTTCTGCAGCCTACACGTTGTTACCTTTTACTCAGTGTTGCAGTGGGACTTCTAGAAGTGGGGGGACGCCTATTAAAGGGAAATTCCACCCATTTTCTTTTTTTTTCTGAGAGTGTACAAATGTGAACCAAATGGACCCTTGCGGGTCCATTTGGTTCCATTTGTACACTCTCAGAAAAAAGGAAACTCATTAACATGTACTGTATTTCACCATGCATGCTAATGATTTTTTTAATCATGTCCACACAACATCTCTAAGATATATATATATATATATATATATATATATATATATATATATATATATATATATATATATATATATATATATATATATATATATATATATATAAATATTGACAATGAGTTAAATTCCTCTTTAAGACACGTGTATTTGCATGTGCATTTGCGTGCACCTGCGCAACACACACAGACACGCTATTAAAACAAGTATAGCATATTGAGAAAGATTTGTTTACAATGCCTAATTGTATCCAGAGTATCCAAGTAAATGACAAGTCAAAAAACATAGGCCTACTTTTGCCCCAAAAATAGCGTCCCACGTCTACTACACCCCTGCCTTTACTGCAGTGGTTCCCAAAGTGGGGTCCATGGACCCCAGGGACCCCCCCAGGGGTCCTTGCGGGAGCGCCAGGCCCAGGGTTGTCCCCAGCTAAATGATATTTATATCACTAATTTATGGGTCTGTAACCCTGAGTGTGTACACATTCCTAACATATCCATATTGGTTCAAAAAAAAAAAAAAAAAAACAGACACACCTGTCATCATAAATATGCTTAGTCAGCACATTTGGGCAAGAGCTATTGGCCGTTTTCAGCCCAATGAGTGTGTTGTTTTGTGAAACTAATGCGTGGAATGAACACCATCTCGTTAGACATACCACATGCTACATAATAGTACCCCGACTTTGACCTGTCTTTTTTATGACGTTTCCCACAGGAGTTAAATAACTTACTGTAATGTGTGTACATCAGGTAGCCATGACAGTTAAAAAAAACTAGCAAAACCACTTCTGTCTGTCAACAAATAAGTTACGGGAATTCCATCGGAGTCATTTCCATCGGAGGAACTATGCAAAGCCATGTACGAGGAAACAATTACCGTATGCAAGACTAATGTTTCTACGGACGACTGACAAGAGACTCAATGTGTCATTCACTGACAGCCATTCCTGACATGGTTGTTGTTGCAGAGAAATGTTCTCTGCTTCCTTCTCTTAACCCTGTATGTTCTGACTGAGGTACATTAGATGGGGGAAAAACATTCTATTGTTCTCTTAGGGATTGTGACAAAGTTTTTGAAGAAAAAAAAATAAAGGGGAATTCCATACCAAAACACAACACCCCCTTAAAGGGGAACTCCACCCATTTTCAACATTTTAATACGTCATTAATATACCTTAGAGATGTTTTGTGGACATGATAAAGAAAGGTTTCGCCCAATTCTGTATTTCCTAAAAATGGAGGTCTGAAAAAATCATTAACATTAACATCTGATGACATCATCATGATGTATTTCCCCATGTTAATGATTTTTCTTTCAGACCCCTTTTTCATGAGAGGGTACAAATGGTTCACATTTGTATCCTCTCAGGAAAAAATTGAAAATCGGTGGAATTCCCCTTTAATTGACCTGGTCGTGCATTTTCACTGTAGTTGTCCATGTAGTCCAAACGCCACCCCCCCCCCCCCCCCCCCCCCCCCCCCAGATCCTAGATCCTGTAATCTTTTGTTGCCAGATGTTTTCTGTTTTCTGTGGTTCATTAGGACTGTACTACATAATAAAAAATAAATCTGTTTAAAAATTTGTAAACAAATATGTATTTAGCCTCATGTTCAAATGCCCCTGCCCTCCTATCAAAAACAGCTAAAATCTCTCTCTCTCTCTCTCTCTCTCTCTCTCTCTCTCTCTCTCTCTCTCTCTCTCTCTCTCTCTCTCTCTCTCTCTGTCTCTCTCTCTCTCTCTCTGTCTCTCTCTCTGTCTCTCTCTCTCTCTGTCTCTCTCTCTCTCTCTCTCTCTCTGTCTCTCTCTCTCTCTCTCTCTCTGTCTCTGTCTCTCTCTCTCTCTGTCTCTCTCTGTCTCTCTGTCTCTCTCTGTCTCTCTGTCTCTCTCTGTCTCTCTCTGTCTCTCTCTGTCTCTCTGACTCTCTGTCTGTCTGTCTGTCTCTCTCTCTCTCTCTCTCTCTCTCTCTCTCTCTCTCTCTCTCTCTCTCTCTCTCTCTGTCTCTCTCCTGTACAGAGTCCAGACTCGCGGCATCTGGATGGTCTGTCCAAGCAGCTGGACTGGGAGGTACGCAAGGTCCAGCGATGGTTCCGGCAGCGGCGAAACCAGGACAAACCCAGCACCCACGCCAAGTTCTGTGAGAGCATGTAGGTTTTCTTTTAAAGAAAAGGAAAAAAGAAAAAAACGGGTACAAACCCAGTTCCAATGTATCAGTTCCACTGATGCCCTGTCGTTGGCCACTGCTCTGTAAGTTGTGCCCGTTGTTTTGGATGGAACTCCTCAACAAACAAAACGACGGAACTCCTTTACCGAAAAACAAAGCCTTCTAAACCAGGGATGGGCAATTATTTTTCCCAAGGGGCCAAATGAGATGCATAAAATATTATGAAGGGCCAAGACTAAAGGCTGAACTAAAGTCTGCGTAATATTAATTTAATTTGAAGATAAAAGTAAGCCTAAGACCAACCATTTTGATACCAGGGGCATTTTATTTATTCAGTATTTGTGCCACAGACTAAAACCATTTGATGACATTTTAACCCCACAGACCCCAAAACTAAAGATTTATTTTGCTTTTGTCCACAATTCCAGGCTGGATTTGGGAAACCATTAATGACCATTAATCTTCCACATTCTCTAGTTGTGTAAACTTGGGGCTAATTCAGATGATGAATATTTTAACTCTTGAGAGTGTAAAAATGAAACCAAATGGACCCGCAAGGGTCCATTTGGTTTCATTTTTACGCTCTCAAAGAGTTACATCTGGTTAACCAACTTTCCATATTTAACTGGAACTCTTTCAAGGACCACTGGTGGTCCCCGGACCACTGGTATAAAACCCTTTCATGGGCCGGTCAGAGTCAGCCAAAGGGCCACATTTGGCCCCTGGGCCGCATAATGCCCAGGTATGTTCTAATCTAAACCTTGGCAAACGTCTATTCTCGAGGCTGGGAAGGTGTCTCAGGTCCACAGCTTCTGTCTAAAATGCACTTCGTGCCATTTTAGTAAGGCGATGTCTACTTCTACTTCTACTATGGCATTTCTGGGGTTGGGGCAGCAGCACCGATCCACTGGGATGCATTTTATTTCAAGACAAAAGTAGTCCATTTTGAAGACAAGCTGCGGACCCGAGACCCTACCCAGCTTCGAGAATAGGCCTTGGCCTACCTACAGAAGGCTTTTGTTTCAATGAGTAGCTAATTGTTTTGTTTACTGCCGCCGTTCAAAACAACATGCATGGCAGTAGGAAAAGAAATACAGGGCTGTGGATGGGATAACGACGGGGCGCCAGTGAGAGACTCGCTGTAAGCACTGGACCTGAGACTAAAACCCAGCGAAACATGTGCGAGCAAGTATGTTTTTAATCTGGGTACGAACCCACCCAGCAACCCGCGGCAAGTTCTGTGCGAGCTAATGCTGTATGTGATGTATTGTGTCTTGTGTTGATTGTTATTTTTTTTTTTTTCATTTTCTCTTCCAGGTGGAGGTTTACATTTTATCTATGTATATTTACATACGGGATCCAGTTCCTGTGGCAGGTATGGCATCAGTCAGCTATGCAGAGAGCAGCATAGTAGAAGTTGTAGGGGTGTAACGTTACATTGCAACAGCGGCGCGATACGTATTGTCGCGATAGCGTGACATGAGTTGAGTGACGAAACGATACACGGACGATGCATATTGGTTCATTACGGCAGGAGTTTCTCAAATGTTTTTTTGGATCTGGGGACCCCCGGAAATGCTTTTGGCCATGGTCTCAGGACCCATGCCCCACCCCCTTCCCACCCATCCATCCATCAATCAATCATCCATCCATCCACCCACCAAAATAATTTTGGGATTGCGATCCAAGGGGTTGAGAACCCCTGCATCAGTTATTTGAAATCGACACTAATCAACTAACTATTTTAAATACATTGACATCGTTTTAGTAATCTAACTCCGAGTTTTCTTTTTTTTACTCTAAAAATTGCTAAACGGCACACACGAAAACATGTAGTGATACAATTGATTTCATTGCAAAAAAACAAAAAAACAATTCGATACAGTTCATTTTGCTGTTTCCAGTTGGATGGATGGGGAAGCATCAACATATGGAATCCACCATCATTTGGTTCTCCACATCCCTGATGATGATGTCATGTGATTTCACGAGGTGTAGCCAATAGGTGGTCCTCATCGCACCTGGGGGTAAACAACCCCACCGATTGATGGGACGGTTATGTTTATTCTCCAGTCATTGTTAGTAGGAATGTAATGCTTGTGTAAGACAAACCTCTACACTAATTGCAGCTGAATATACAGTATAGGAGGCGCTAGCTCCTCTTCCAAAAGGTTAGTGATTTAAAGTGTAAAAGCCTGTCAACAGTAAAATGCAGTTTGGCCCGTCCCCTGACCAAAAGTTCATGCAAGACAACAACATGCATGATATATTGTGCTGTTGGCTATACATGTTGTTCATACTGTGTACTTTCAGTTCACTACTTTGACACAGTAACTATTTACAGTAACATAATTGACAATGTTTTAGTAATGAACCCCCCCGTTTTCTTTTTTTCTAAAAAGAAAAAAAAAAAAGCTAAATTAAACAGCATGCCCGAGATGTAGTCATTGAATAATTCAATATAGTCCATTTTGTGGTTTTCAGTTCAATATATCGTTACACCCCTAATTAGTTGCAATCGATAGGCCAATGTTTGTTTCCCATACATGCTGCAACAACAATGGTATTTATTGGTTGACCTCATTGTTGTGTTGTCGTACAGTGTCCCTGGATGTGGAATACGCGGCATTGCTGGTACAATTACCCGTATCAGGTGAGGAGAAGCTGATTGGTGCAGGGACGTTTTTGCCATTAGGCAGACTAGGCAGTTGCCTGGGGCGCCATGAGGGGAGGGGCGGGGCAACCACCAGACATGCTTTAAAAGGAGCCCAGGCTAATAAACCTCATATGGATAAATACATTATGCTTGTCCTCTGTAACAAAAATTGAACATTTAAAACACATATAATTATGTTTTTTACGTCACAAGAGATTTTCTCTGGATCCATTTGGTAGGGGGCTCCAGGGAAAATCTTGCCTCAGTCTCCAAATTGCTTAGAAACGGCACTGAAAACAGGCCTGTTGTATTGTCAGGTTTCAACTGACAAAAACAAAGTCATAGTCATGATTGACTGACCCGCCGTAAGCCAATGGGAGCTATAACCAAAAAAAACAGTGTTTTTACCACAAAAGAACATTGCAAACGAACAAAAACAACAGCCGCAGGGTTGTGACAGCTAGAGAACCATGCATGTCACATGTTTCACCTGTCAAATATGACTAATATGTCTTGTTTTTTTTTTTCTTGTTATTCTTTGAATCCACAAGCACACTAATCCTGTGACCATATCCATGTACTTGTGTGTACTGTAGATTACATTATGTCACAACAACACTCGGTGAAAACCACAGCATTTTTTTTGGCCCTGCTTTTGTGCTGAATTTTGGGCATGCAGTTTGTTAGAGGAATAGTCAGTCACTATGTCTATCATGTGAATTCCTCAACATAAAATGTTCATCTGAAATCATACATTGTCGTCCTAGTAACATTTATTGTTAAAGGTAATAGAGGCAACCTTTTAGCCAAAAATCAAAATAGATGGAAACTTATAATTTTTTGCCATTTTCCCCCTCTATGTTGCTTCTACTTTGCCTGCAGGGAAACAGCTGCAGCATCAGACACTTGCTTCGTCCTGCAGACAGTCAGTATTTTGTTGTCAACAAATACGCTAATGTGTGAGGGAGGCAGTGTTTCAGTCAATTGCAGCACAGCAGTTTCCAGCAGTTTCATACTGAGCAAATAGAGTGGAGTTGAGGTGGAGTTAGATTCCATTTTTAAACAAATCTGTTTACAAACACAGCTGTTTGCACACACTAAAGTTGCCTCTATTACCTTTAAGTTGTAAACATCTACAAAGTATTTCCTGTTAATAACCTTGGTAAAATTGCATTATTGGGAGGTAAAGGGTTGACACTTTATTGTAAAGGGACGGTGGGATGTGCAGGTGTTGTTGCTTTGTAATTGTCAAAAGTAATAGCTGTGTTGACATTGAACAGTCAAGTTACTTCTATCATCATGCCTGTTTGTCAGGTTACTAGGTATAATGAGTGGCCTCGTATTTGGCCGTGAAACAGGCATGTGCATGTTGCTTTGCATTGGAAATGTCATTCTATGCCTTTCTCTAATCCACGTCTAGGTCCTGACTCCCGGACTTTATTACTACTATGTCACAGAACTGGCCTTCTACTGGTCGCTCATGTTCTCGCAGTTCACCGACATCAAAAGAAAGGTGAGTAGGGGAGAGAGAGAGGGTGAGTAGGAGAGTGAGAGAGTGAGAGAAAGCCAGAGAGAGTGAGAGAAAGAGAGAGAGAGAGAGAGAGAAAGAGAGAGAGTGAGAGAGAGAGCCAGCCCATTCGCCCACTGTAGTTGCACACCAAGCAAAGTGGAAACCGAGCTACACTTCCTAACCATCTGTCCATTGTACCAAGAACATCAGAGACACATACAGCACTCCCCCCACATTTTTCAAAGCACCCACAGAGATTTCAAAAACACGACAAATGCCCAAAAACTCCCCTACGTACAGTATGTGCTGCAAGCTGCTCTGAAAGATCTGAAGTGAGCTGCCGAGGATATTGGTTGGAACACAACCACCCTAAAGACTAGTCATTGTGCGTACCGGTATTCCTGAAACTATAGCGATGTCGGTGCATTGACTTATTGAAGATGCTGGCTCTCAAATGTGCATACATCTTGTTTTTGTATTGTTGTATGGTGCTTTTTTGGCTTTGGCGATGCAACGTATGTTACCTCATGCCAAGAGAGGGAGAGAGAGAGGGAGACTAAGACTCAGTGTTTCACATTTTGTAAATACTGTGATTGTTACTCGTCTGACTGCGCGTCTCTGAGTGAGTGTGTGTGTGTGTGTGTGTGTGGGGGGGGGGGGGGGGGGGGGGGGTGAGTGTCTTTCGGAATGACTGCACGCATTTGTACGCCTTACAATCGAAAAGACAGATTTGTGGGGTTTTTTGCTCCGTCACGAGCCACCCATTGAGCTGTGAGCTCTTTTTGTGGCCGCGACCCGGAGGTCACCAGGTCATGTGATCTAGGAAAACGTGCTCGAAATCTCATTCAGCAACTTGCTATCATGTGACATGTGTGTGGAGCGGGCAATTCCTTATATACATTACATAGCCAAAATGGATATAAAGCACTCGAGGCTAGAGAGTGAACTGTGGCCATAGCCCCGCCCCTTGCTATGCATTCCAATACAAGTTGCTCAGTGCATTTCAATACAAGTTGCTCAGTGGCGTTCTCATGCACACGGAAACACTGACTGACACAGCTGGTCCTGGCTGACGCACGTGAGAGTCATGAACGTCCGTCCAACTCTGTTGCGTCCGCCGCCATTAACATACTGCACTTACACATTTCGCCACTAGGCCCCCGAAGCTCGAAAATACTTTCACAGGAGTTTTGGGGAAACATATTTGACCCCCTAAACTTGTGTTGCGGTTTGACAGAGTATGAGCGAGAACATTCGAAAACAAACAGAGCCACCACACACATACTGATCTGTAGCGTTGCCACATCAAACTGCCATTGCTCGTATGTCATCGGTTATATTTTTATTTTATTGTTTGCGTTCGAGATCTCACTTTCTCACCCCTCAATGTCGCAACCTTTCCAGTACACACGCCCCTCCCCCGGCCTCAACCACTGCCTTACGCTATAGACACAGTTACGACATACAAGTTGTTACGACATCTACGTTCCACACCATTGCAGCGAACGGTCCGGTCGACAGAAGAACTTCCATCACCATTGAAGACAGCGGACGTATTTACGAACTGGGACGGAAATCCAGCTTTGCAGAACGACATGGGTTACACCTAAGGTTACACCCTGCTAGCAGTCAAAGCTACCATCGTCCAGCCTCTGCCGCTGCTGTCCAATGTCCATATTCCAATACTACCCACTCATTTTCGACCGATGCATATCACACACGTGTTGTGTTGTCTACAACACAATAAACAATAAACAATAACAATAAACTGCATGTTCGACTACGCGTCTGTCCAGGCTGCATGAGCAGCGCTCGAGCGCTCAGTTTCTGACCCCCCAATGTCGCAACTGTGACTCTACATGCCATTGGTGTCGCAACTCTGACTCTGCATGCCCTTGCATGGCCACAGTGTTACAGACAGTAGACAGAGTTGCGACAACTCCGTAGACATGTACAGGCATGCCATCATGGCGTTCATGTCAAAACACTAGCACCTTTGCCCACTGACTGGAGGGGACATCTAACTCACGTGGTTTTCAACCAGTCGGCCGGGCGGGGACCACCAGTGGCACTTCTGAGGGTTCCAGGTGGTCCTTAGCTAAATTATCGAAAGTTGGTTAACTGTATTAACAGTATTGTATTACAATTTCCACTGCAAACACGATCCACTGCAAACACGATCGTATTCCACTCATTTCGACCCATGCATCCCACACGTGTTGTGTCTAACAATAAACTGCACGTTCGACTGTGCGTTCTATATTGGATCTGTCTATGTTTGACTGTTTTGTTTCCCCAATCCAGGCAGTCTGGTATTGGACAATGCAAAAGACATCATGCGTTTGGGGTCTGTGTCTCAAAGGCTGAATAAATAGTGGACCCTCGTACTATCAAAAGGGTTGTAAACCAATGATCTAACGGATCACTTCACTGAACACACTGGTTTTGCTCATCTAATCGTGCGGACGCGCGTGCTTACACAGCCATACCTCACTTTATAAACTATTTCAACAACAGAGACGAAACGATCGAGAGACACAGGGGAGATCTAGAGATGTGAATTGGCGTGAAGAAAGTTGCTTAAAAACACTGATTGATCATCAATACGTGCGCACACACGCAGCCTGCAGCACTCTCTGACGCCGTACCGTCTCCAAGTCTGAACTACGGTGAAAATGAACGGTGCGGCCGTGCTTAGTAGCCTACACTGACGTTCGTTTCCACCACACAGCTTCTGCAAAGTTCTTTCCTACCTTTGACTTAATGTGTTGCTAAAAGACGCCCAGATGATAGATCCAATTGATTATATTTGCACGCATGTAGCCTGCAGTGGTCAGCACTTAGCACTTGAGATTGACACTGTTACCATCTGACTGCCTCTGAGGCACCTGGGTAGTACCACTCCCCCACCGTAGTAAGTTTTCACACTTCATTTAAAAGGTGTCAATGGTTGTAGTGTGGCAGAACAACTACCCCAAATTGTGGTCGCTCTGCCACAATGCCTCAATGCAATAACAATGTATTATACGGCCTATAAAAAAGCACTTTGAGGTGCATTTCATTTCATGAAGGGTGCTATAAAAATAAAATGTTTTATTTTTTAGGGTAATAATAATAATAATTATTATTATTATTATTATTATTATTTATGAGTACATTTGTTTATAATGCTTTGAATATAATATTAACATATTTTAAAACATAATGGGTGCATTATTATTTGATTAAAAACAATAAACTCATGATATTTAGTTCCTCACAGATCCAACGCGTGGCGCTAGAGGTTCGGGGCGCGAAGCGCCCCGAACTTCTAGTATAATACAATTATGGAAATTCCAGACATTACTATGTGGAAAATAGGTTATTATTTTTATTTGTTCATGGTCTCATTTGTAGTCCTTTAGCGCCATATTTAGGAACAACAAACAGTAGCTTTTTATCGCTTTCCCATGTCTGAATGACGAGAGTTAGGATGTCACAGCTTTCCATAGACATACATAGGACAGATGAAACTTAAAAAGGAGAATTCCACCCCAGAAGGTGTGCATGCTTACCTTATATTTGCAGTTGATTTATTTCCCCCCAAAAAGTAATATTTTATTTTATTTATTTTATTTTATTTTTAAAATGAATGAATGAATGAATTTATTTATTTATGCACAAAATAACACTTTTTTGGGAAATAAATCACCTGCCAGAAAAGCCTTCTGGGGTGGAATTCTCCTTTAAATACAGCCCAGGGCATTTGTCTACTGTAGAATTGTTCTGGACTGTGTGTGTGTGTGTGCGTGTGCGTGCGTGCGTGCGTGCGTGCGTGCGTGCGTGCGTGCGTGCAGTATACATCACACAGCCGTCGAGCCAAGAGTATACGTGTAACACTGGCGGTCCGTTCCATATAAAGGCTCGAACGTCGTCTTTGTTTAGGAATTCCCGAGCGCGTGCAAGGGAGATTTATGCCATTCGCGATACGGTTGCTCTGCACTTGAAAACCCTGAGTGTTAAATTTAGTAAACTATACTTGGACTGAAAACATGCCGCGGTGTGACAGATATTTTCCTCAAACAAACCTTTTGTGCACTTGGTGAACTGCTATTTTCAGGAGTGTGTGTCCGCGCGCAAACCGTGTAATCTCTTGTTTATGTGGGCCTTGACCTGAGAAGTTTGGCAACCGCGGCTTCAGAAAGAAACAGCCTACGTTGTGTTATACAACGGGTCGTTTTGAGGAACTAATCTGATCGTTTGATCCTTAAACCAGCACAAAGATGCACCTAATCAAAACAACAATTTCAGCTGTGTTTTTCTCCCAGGGTGCAGCAGGGCAGACTCAGTGGCTATGCTGCTTAGTTCGTTTTTTGGGACAATTTTGGTCGTGGTGACTACATCAGTACTTACAAAAAAGTGTTTAGTAAATGTTACACTCAAGGATGTTCTTTATCATCATTAACGCACTTCTGTGCTATATTTTGGAATTTGTCAGTGGGAGTTCCTACGGCACCGCCATTTTGCTCATATCCACTCCAGTCTAGTATGAAAAACGGATTCAAAACATTCCTTGACTGTAAAACAGTCAAGGAACCCGTGTGACTCGTGGTTGGGCGTCAAAGTGTTAACTGTGTTGATTTTGTTTCTGTGTGGGTGTGGAATCCGTTCAGGGACCACTGGTGGTCCCGGCCGGACCACCTGTTGAAAACCACTGCACTATACCACCCGTATACTGGGAGCCTGTTCCCACCTTCACTTAAGAAACCAAAAGGGATTCTTACTCCTAGAACTGACACTGCTCGGTTTGCAATGAAATTCAAATTGATTTTGAACGGTGAACTCGGGAGGAGTAAAACATCACATCACTTCTTATTGTTTTCTTACCCCCCTGCAGGACTTCCTGATCATGTTCATCCACCACCTGGCGACCATCGGCCTCATCAGCTTCTCCTACGCCAACAACATGCTGCGGGTGGGCAGCCTGGTCATGTGCGTCCACGACGCGTCTGACTTTCTGCTGGAGGTCAGTCACCACGGTGCATCTCACGGTCACCCTATGAGACCCTGTGTGACATCACCCGGTCGCCCTATGAGACCCTGTGTGACATCACACGGTCACCCTATGAGACCATGTGTGACATCACCCGGTCGTCTTCCCAAAATAACATTAGTGCTATTGTTTTGTTTTGTTTTGTTTTTGTTTTAACCAAAGCTATATCTGCAATGTTTGGGTTATTTCAGTGGGTTTTCAACCTTTTTCATACCAGGGCCCACTATTTATTCAGAATTTGAGCCGCGGGCCATCATTCGAGGACATTTTAACCCCACAGACCCCAAAACCAAAAGATTTATTTTGCTTTTGTCCACAATTCCAGGCTGGATTTCGAAGAAAACAAAACAGTCAAACATAAAGATCAAAAATGACCATTCATTTTGTACATTCTCTAGTTGTGTAGACTTGGAATATTTTAAGTCTTGAGAGTGTGAACCATGAAACCACAGCACAGCAGTTTCATAATGAGCCAATAGAATGGAGGTGAGGTGGAGTTAGATTGTGTTTTTAAAGTGTTTGTACACACTAAAGTTGCCTTTATTACCCATAAACAAACTATTCGCGTATATGTAAAACTCAAGGGGGGGTATTTAATTACTATTAGAACTGGCCCTCTGGTGTATTGCACACACCATGATGAGAAATGAATGCAACTCATTGTTTTTACTTTCTCAACTGAATCGATTTACCAGTCCTTCCTCAATTTACTATGAAAGCAGTGCTTGGTTGAGGATCATAGTAACAGGAAACTAAGCTTTAATAATGCATTTTTCACTGTTTAATGCGTGTGGGTTTCATCTTTGCATTCAGCTTGCTATTAAGAAGCATTGATTCTTGAAGGAGAATTAATGTCCGGCTGAAGCTGAAAGCTATTAAGTGCCTACCCTACCCCTACGTGCAACAAATAATAAGAGCCGTAAACAGCCGTAATCAATCCTAAGAAGATAATTACTGGTACCATACTATTTCAATTATGCTGTGTAACCAAGTGGGAAAGTAATTGAGTATATGTCAGCAATATAAAACCTTTAAAATGGAGGAACTGGACAGGAGGTGGTCTTGCAGCAGGGTTATTATAGTTATGGATTTTTCATTGTTTAGTTTTAGTTCGTTTTGACATTTTATTTTCTAATTCAGTTAGTTTTAGTTAGGTGGGTTTTCTAGTTTTTATTTAGTTTTTATTTTGGTGAAAATATTTATTTATTTTTTCCTGTGTTTGGTTGTCAGGTATAGGATTAAAAAAATGTGCCAAAGTAGGAAATGGTTGGTATTAAACCCTTGCTTTGAGTTTCTTAGTAGATTGGATGATTGAACACAATTTTTACCCCCAGTGTTATGGAACTCAGTAGTGGATAGAAGATCTAGAAGCATCTCCTCCTCATGCTGGTCACCAACACATTTGGATTTAAAAGCTTTATAAAAACTAAAACTAAGGGTATTTTGGGTATAATTTCAGTTAGTTTTAGCTAGTTTTCTGAACCCACATTACAGTTTTAGTTTAGTTATCGTTTTTTGCATTCTTTTTTTTTTTTTTTAGTTTTTATTAGTTTCAGTTAACTGAAATGTTTTTTGAATTTTAGTTTTCGGTTTTAGTTAGTTTTAGTTAACTATTATAACCCTGTCTTGCAGGTGAGTATTTTTTTATAATATCCGAATCCAGATGAACAAAAGTGACCCTAAGCAGACCCTAACGAACAGAGGAACACAGTCGACCTCCCCGCATGGCTGCCACAAACAGACTGAGCCACACTCTCTCTTATATAGCCCCCTGACTCCACCCATGGTTACAGGCAACCAATCATTACAGTTTCCCAATGATCTGAGAACACGCCCCTTAAAGTAACAGGACTCTTCTTCCTGTCTTCCTTACTGCAGCTGCAGGGGTGAAGCATACACACTTTAGATTTATGCGTCGGAACAGAATGTGCACCTTCTGTGGGACATAATCTAAACATTGCATGATTACATTTAGTGTACTATTATTGATCAGGAATACAATTCATGCTTGATAGAAATTAACAAACATTACAGTGACAGGGGTTGCTCTGTCACACTATGCTTTAGACCTGTGGTTTTCAACCGGAGGTCCGGGGACCACCAGTGGTCCTTGAGAGGGTTCCTGGTGGTCCCCAGCTAAGTTGGTTAACCAGATGTAACTCTTGAGAACGTAAAAATGAATGAATTTGATTCATTTTTACACTCTCAAGAGTTAAACTAATCCTCATCTTAATTAGCCCAAGTCAACTAGAAGATTAATGGTCATTTTGGTCTGTAGGTTTTGCCTGTTCTTTTTCCCAAATCCAGCCTGGCATTGTGGACAAAAGCCGGAGAAATCTTTAGTTTTGGGGTCTGTGGCGGCTAAAATGTCCTCTAATGGTGGTCCGTGGCTCGAATGCCGAATAAATGGTGGGCCCTGGCATCAAAAAGGTTGAGAACCCTTGCTTTAGACCCCACTCACATGCTCTCTCTCTCTCTCTCTCTCTCTGTCATGCGCCGTTTTTTAAGGTAAAGTCTTTTCTTCTTTTCCTTTGTATCTGCTCTTTTCTCGACAGGCAGCCAAGATGGCCAACTATGCCAAGTCCCAGCGCTTGTGTGACTTCCTGTTCATTGTTTTTAGCGTGGCATTCTTCATAACACGGCTGGTCATATTTCCAATATGGTAAGTGCATCGTCATAGCCTGGTAAATGGCCATCCACCAAACAATACCATTTTTGAGTGGTGCAACCACTCAAAGGGCCTGGCTTTGTCCCTATGTATGTACCTACACTTGTACATCTGTACACCCATATGTTTGGCGCTGTTTTTTGCCCTAATAAAACCCCTGTCCGCTCTGGTAACAAGATGTACACTAAGCACACACTCTTTGCCAAAAAGCAAAGTATTTTTTACCCCTGTGGTTCACTAGGGATAAGTAGAAAACGTGATGATTTGAATGACCGGTAAGTGAAATCGCTGAATATACTTTTAATGAGCTGATTGATCTTAAGGTGCAATCTGTGATTTGGGTGATTTGGAAAACCCTGCGGTAACAAGATGTGCACATGCACACAATCCACAGTGGGGGGAAGTGCAACACGCCATCTTCAGCACATATACCAAGGCCCACCCCCATTTGATCCTGATTGGAGGAAGGCCCCTCTCATCCTGAATGGAGGAAAGGCTTTTCTCCCGGATCCAAAACTGAAACTTTTTTTTTTTTTTTCTTTTTTTTTACACCATGCAGGGGCTCACTGGGGACCGGAGGAACTCTTTATTGGTCAGCACACTCTATAGTAGGGAGGATTAGCCAACAATAGAATCATTTTTATCACTTCTTATCATAATGGAGTGTAAATAGGATAAAATGGAGGCTCTTGTTATTTGTTAATCCGGTAACAATCACTTCAAACATAGAACTAATGTTATGTAAACACAAGGAGACCTGTGACCTGATGTTGAACTAGGAACTAGGAACTAACAAAAGCAAAACCAGAGGACCCTTCATCCTTGCTATAAACTAGTATTTAAGATGGCATACCCTAACTCACAATTTCCGGTATGTATGTACCCTATCTGGTCCGCAGATCCAATTCCATCGCTATAACTCGTCAACAGTCCTCTCTTTTTTTGTCTCCTCCTCCGTTCTGGGGGACGTGCACAACAAATGTCTTAATTGGTTTTAGCACTTCCTACGCAAATGTATTTAGACGTTGTTGTTCCTCGACAAAAAGCCGCGCGGTTATAAAAAGCTCTCTCTCTCTCTCTCTCTCTCTCTCTCTCTCTCTCTCTCTCTCTCTCTCTCTCTCTCAGACAATAGAAGCCTATCATGGGTTGGATGTAACCTGAGCGGCTATATTCAGTGTCTTAGTGTAGTTGGAGGCATAATGCCTCGGTGCTGCTGGTATACCTGCCACCCCCAGCCCAGAACTGAAATCCATACCGCTTGGAGGGGGTGTGGGGGGGTAGCATCCATGATGACAACCACCTGCCACTCATTCATCCAAGCTTTTTGTCTGCATGTGGTGACCTTAAAGGGCCACTTCACCATTTTCCAACGTGCCTTCATGTTGTTGGTTCGAGCTGTTATATTGGGCAGGTTTATCTGTAAATGCAGACAGATTCAGGGGTCTGTTTGATTAATCTAGAGCAGGGCTTTTCAACAGGTGGTCCGGGGACCTTCCAGTGGTCCTTGAGAGAGAGGGTTCCAGGTGGTCCCCAGGCTAAATGAGGGAAAAATTGGTTAACCAGATGGTTAACTCTTTGAGAGCGTAAAAATGAAACCAAATGGACCCGCAAGGGTCCATTTGGTTTCATCTTTACGCTCTCAAGAGTTAAACCATTCATGATCTGAATTATCTCAAGTCTATACAAGTACAGAATGTAAAAGATTAATGCTTATTTTGATCTGTATGTTTGACTGTTTGTTTCCCAAATCCAGCCTGGAATTGTGGACAAAAGCCAAATACATTTTTGGTTTTGGGGTCTGTGGGGCTAAAATGTCATCAAATGGTCTGTGGTCTGTGGGCCCAAATTCTGAATAAATAGTGCTCCCTGGTATGAAAAAGGTTGAAAACCACTGATCTAGACCAAAGTCGATTCTAACCAACCATTAAATCTGGATGCTGGATCTTGCCTCTCAGGTAAATTGGCTCTGTTGTCCTCACTGGCACCCCAAATGTGAATTTGCCGCTGTGTGGTTGTGCACACCAGTAGAGACTTGACTAGTGATCGTCGTCCTCGTTATAATGCAGCTTGCCAACTTGTTGTCCGTGCTACGATTAATTATTTTCTCGGCATTCCTGTGTGTGAGCGATGCGCGCGCAGGGCATGTTTGCACACGTACCGTTTGCACGTCGCCGTAGGTATGCCATTCGATTTGATTCGCGTCGGAGTTTGCTCACGCGTGTGGGTGATGGCGTGTCATGAACGTCGAGCACGGCTAAGGCTGTTAACCTGGACCTCTGTGGTCACGCGTGCATGTCACGCAGTGCGGTAAAAGGTGCATTTACTGAACGACTGTACACTACGGTATTTAATATGTAGTGATTTTCAGGATGTATACCATTGCTGCTGCACAGCATCCCAGACACATATAATGTACTTTGACTCCAGAGATTGTGTTGCAAGTTACTTTTGATTTGTGGTTTTGATTATTACAAAACATTACATTGAACAGTTCAGCTACAGTATTTGTATGCATTTGAAAACCTTGTTGTTTTTAGATATGTTTTAGCAGTGACACTCAATGCTAGAATCTAAAATATCTTAAAAACACATAAAGACCCTCACGGAAAAACCTTCTAAATTTAAATGTTATTAAAGGTATAGTCAGTGATTTCAGCTTTTTGCATTTGTTGTGATAATTCTCCCTAGTATATAACCATATAATGAGTATAGTGCTGACCATATAATGAGTTCCTCCCTGTCCCCAGTGAAAAAAGTTTCAATTTGAGCTTTGGGAGACAAGTCCCCTTCATGATTGAAGGGGGCTTCCTCCAATCAGGATCGAGTGGGGCGGGCTTTGGTGCACATGCTATTGGCCTGTTGCTTGACTGTAGAGTGTATGCTTGTGCATATCTTGTTACCAGGGTGGAACTTTCCCCCCCAAGTTATTTTTTTTAGGGCGTGTCCCTAAGTTAAAAAAGTCCCTAAGTTAAAAAAGGGAAAAAACAAAGCCACAAAACAATGCTTATACTGTATATAATATGGTGTTATATCTACTACTACATCCCCAGGATCCTCAACTCCACCTTCTATGAGAGCTGGGCCATCATTGGACCGTATCCTTCCTGGTGGCTGTTCAACTCCTTGCTGCTGGTGCTGCAGGTGCTGCACGTCATCTGGTTTTACCTCATATCGCGCATCGCCATCAAAGCCATGCTACGTGGCAAGGTAAATATAAAATGAGTAGGAGGAGGAGGATTGGCATCATGGGGTTACATAGATTATACTGTCAGATAATCGCCAGCGGCGACAAGAAACTAAACAAAACATAGTCACATGCTTTACTGAAGTGGAAGTGATGCAAGGCAGGGATTGAGTACCGCAAAAGTCCGATATTCAAAACGTAGCACATATGTGCTGGTATCGAAATGTACCTCATAGAAGTCCTTATGCAGAATTACTGTAAGTGTTGAAAAGTATGACATCATGTCTTAACCCTCCAAGGCCCGGACTTATTTCTACTTGAAAAAAAAAAAAACTGTTTTCAACCTTATTACTAGGTTGTACTACCATGATCTATTAAAAAAAAAAAAAAAAGCAAAACATTTTTTTCTTTTTTGAAAAATATTTCATTTATGCTAATTAATTAATTAATTATAATAAATTTAAAAAATGGGAATATATTTTAATATAATGAATGTACATGTGTCTATTACATGTACATTCATTATATTAAAATATATCACAAACATATATCATATAAAATCTAATAATCACGAACATATATTTATTGCAGTCATTTTACATACTATTATTAGGGTTAAAGGCTAAAGGTCAAAGGTTAAAAATCATCAAAAATTGCACTAAGTCCAGAAATTAATTGAAGAGGCTAATTGCAGCCTCTGTGGGGGGTATTGTTATGCAAATATCAAGACCATGTTCAATGAAATTCGAAACAATCAACCTCAACCATGATATTTAAGTGAAAAAATAACAAAAAGAATAATGATAAATAATGATTTTTTTTTAAATAATTAAAGGGTTAATGTTGCTAAAAAGCAACACTGGGCCTTCTATGGTTAAAGTCATTTTGAAACTTGAAGAAAAAAGTTTGCATTAAACATTCTCAGTGTGATATATAGAAAAGAATACTTTAGTCACGGATGGACTTCGTTGCAACAGTCATTCATTCAGCATCAGCATGAATAATAGATACTCACCCTGCATTCAGTCAAAATGCAAGCTTGAAGTTATCTTGTGCGCAAAAAAAGATCATGCGATTATGCCTTAGCTGGAAGCTGAGGCATGGCATGTGGAAGTGTCATACGACAAAGGCTTTGACCTAATGGCGCTGTAGCAAAGCGTAGATGTTTGTATTTCCGTCCATGGAACAGTGCACCACGAAACGTTTAGTTTCTTCCGTTCCATGGAAGCATGTCAGTGTTATCAGAATTACTAGGAAGTCTGAAGTTTAAGACCTTCCACAGAAAAGGGGAGATAGAATCTCAAGGAGTGTAGGCGGACCAGCTTTCCTGATTGAGCTGTCTATTGGGAAATGTGCCCATATAATTATGTCATCGTTGTGTCTGCTCTATCAACAGACTACTGTACATCAGTTGAATGCAAACTTCAGACTACCGTAATTTCTGGACTATAAGCCGCACCTGAATATAAGCCGCACCAGCTAAATTTGGGGCAAAATACTGATTTTTCCATGTATAAGCCGCACCTGACTATAAGCCGCACCAGACAACAAGCTTCATGTTAGAGCAGTGGTTTTCAGCCTTTTTAATACCAGGGCCCACTATTTATTCAGCATTTGAGCTACAGACCACCATTTGACAACATTTTCATCCCACAGAACCCAAAACTAAAGATTTCTTTTGGTTTTGTCCACAATTCCAGGATGGATTTTCGCTAACAAAACAGGCAAAACATAGAGATCAAAATGACCATGACTAATGCATTAAGTGGTGCTTAGATGGTGAATATCATAACGGAGTGTAAACATGAAACCAAATGGACCCGCAAGGGTCCATTTGGTTTCATTTTGGTTTCATTTTTACGCTCTCAAAGAGTTGCATCTGCTTAACCAACTTTCCATCATTTACTCTGGAGGGCCCATCTGGAACCCTCTCAGGGACCAGGGACCACTGGTGGTCCCCGCACCACCTGTTGAAAATCCCTGTTAAAAAAAAACACCTGTAAAAATCCATAGATTGGCCGCACCGGTGTAAAAGCTGCAGGGTCAAAAGCATGTGAAAAAAGTAGCAGCTTATAGTCTGGAAATTACGGTAGAAGGCTTTCTTACCTTTACCCCCAAAGAGGTCCAGGTGTTATTTTTTGCCAAAGCTCATATCGGCTGTTCCCCCTACCATAAGCCCATCTGGGACGTTGAGTTTTAGTGCTAATTTGCTTATTTCCATTGAAGTAGTAAACTGTGCAGCTTGCGTTACTATTTACATTAAAAACAAAGGATATATTTTAAAAAAATAATTTTGAGCGATGGAAATTAGCACTAAAAACCCAACATCCCAGGGAGGGGCAATTCATGTCAATTGCCAAGCCAATTGTTATTGACAATTGTCATATTTTGCTTAGTAATTGCTAATGTACTGTATATGTTCAACCATTATATTGTAAGGGAGGAGGGATGGCTGACTGCACTTTAGTTTAGTTACAAAAAAACCTATGGTTTTTAAAGTGGGAAAACACCCATGATAACTTATTTTGCCTGTCACATCTCCTAATGGTGGCGTGACATTAATACAGCAAAAGAATATGGTCAAAATCTTATCCCAGCGACAACAAAATAGTTCACGTTCCGTGTCTGAGAGGCTGAATGTTATCAAATAGCGGTCCGTGACTCAAATGCTGAATAAATAACAGGCTTTGCTATTGAAAACCGCTGTACCAGAATGAAAGAGACCCAAAGGTGTGTGTGTGTGTGTGTGTGTGTGTGTGTGTGTGTGTGTGTGTGTGTGTGTGTGTGTGTGTGTGTGTGTGTGTGTGTGTGTGTGCGTGCGTGCGCGTGCGTGCGTGCGTGCGTGTGCGCGTGCGTGCGCGCGCGCGTGCGTGCGTGTGCGCGTGCGTGTGTGGCACGCAGTACAACATGTAGCTACCGTCTGCATCTGAGGAAAGGCTGACAACACGGCCGCCGTTTGTTTGTCCTGAAGTGTCTCTCTCTCTCTCTCTCTCTCTCTCTCTCTCTCTCTCTCTCTCTCTCTCTCTCTCTCTCTCTCTCTCTCTCTCTCTCTCTCTCTCTCTCTCTCTCTCTCTCTCTCTCTCTCTCTCTCTCTCTCTCTCTCTCTCTCTCTCTCTCTCTCTCTCTCTCTCTCTCTCTCTGTCTCTCTCTCTCGCCTTGGATAAAGGCACTTTATGAATGCAGCATTTAGCATTTTAAGGGCTGGTGTTAGTTCCAACACTGGTCACTCTTTGGTACCGTAATTTCCGGACTATAAGCCGCTACTTTTTTTCACATGCTTTTGCCCCTGCCGCTTATACAACGGTGCGGCCAATCTATGGATTTTCCAGGTTCCAGGTGGGCTCCGCAGACTAAATGATAGAAAGTTGGTTAACCAGATGTAACTCTTTGAGAGCGTAAACATGAAACCAAATGGACCCGCTAGGGTCCATTTGGTTTCATGTTTACGGTTTCATTACGGTTTCATGTTTACGCTCTCAAGAGTTATGATATTCACCATCTAAATTAGCACCACTTAATTAATAAGTCATAAGTCATGTTCATTTTGGTCTAATTTTGATGTTTTGCTTCTTTTGTTTGCGAAAATCCATCCTGGAATTGTGAACAAAACCAAAAGTAATCTTTAGTTTTGGGGTCTGTGGGGTGAAGATGTTGTTAAATTGTGGAAAAAGTTGAAAACCACTGCTCTAACATGAAGCACCTGACTATAAGCCTGGTGCGGCTTATAGTCAGGTGCGACTTATACAAGGAAAAAATCTGTATTTTGCCCCAAATTTAGCGGGTGCGGCTTATATTCAGGTGTGTCTTATAATCGGGAAATTATGGTAATGGCAGAACTCACCACCAATCATTTGTTTGCCAATCCCAGAAGGATTTGTATTGCGCTTAAAAAATCCACTGAAACAAACATGGCCTGCCATTATAAGATTTTTTTTGTTTGTTTATTCCCATAAGTGCACACACTATAGCGGTTGACCGTTTGCCTCCAACACCGGCCTCATTTATACAGTTATTACAAATCTATTTATTCAGGTTGCACTATGTAAAACAAATTACAAGTAAACTAATCAACAAAACCACACCACCACCTATAGGTGTGTGCATTATGTGGTATTCATTCATTGTAAGTCTTTTAGACCTGGCCTACTACTGCTAATGCCAGTTGAAGTGGCCCACACTGCCACCCTGTGGGGGAAATGAGGATAGCAAGCATTGCAACGCTGCTAGAAGTTGTTTTAAACCATAGCTTTTCCAGTGTTACTTAAATGTGACTAAAATAAAGAGCAGTGGTCCATATCTCTTCCCTTACTATCTGCTGTTAGTTGTGACTGCACAGGAAACTGCAAAGCAAAATATTGCACAGTATAATTATTATAGTATCAAGAACAAAACATGGCTTGACTATTCAGTTTTAAATGGCATATTTGAGTTCAGAAGAGTGCTGTTCTTTTTAGACATGTGTAGCTATAATTCGTTAAATCAAATGTATGCTGTCGGAAAAATCCTAAAGACACTGCTGTGACTTGCTTTAAATAAATGTAATTGTGTTTGTCTTTTGTCTGAATAACAGCCTAATCAGCTAATGGAATGTTTTTTAATTAATTCTCTTGTTTTTGTATAATATATTTTAAGGTAATAGCTAATTGTCATAAATACTCTGGCCACAAATCGATTATGAAAATAATCGTCATTTGCAGACCTAGCGTGTACACACACACGCACACACAACGCAACTCAACTACAGATTAACTAATGGCCGTTCTACACAAGCCATCCTTTTCCATTTCATTTTGTGGACTATAACAGCCTTGTTCAGGCAGTGGAACGCATCTTATGCTTGTGTCTTACTGCATCTGTGTCGCACAGCTAGCAATGTATTCCCAATGGGAATCACATGGTTTGAAGACACAGACCTGTCATGTGACTCCCACTGGAAATGCAATGCAGGCTGCGTCTTAGCCCACCCTGGGGCAGGGGACGTCTTTTGGTGTCATAAGCATTGTTATACTTTAGCTATTGAAAAATAGCAGACCTACAAGCTCAGCACGCTATGAGACTGTAGGTCTGATATTTTATTATTATTATTATTATTAGTTTTTTTTATCATAAAAATGTGGCCCAAATCATTGACATATTCTTTCAGAATATTTTTAAAAAGAACATTTTTAAAAGGATCCCTGACTAATAAGACAAACATCGCTTAAAACATACTTTCCCTACATAACTAAAATAAACAAATAAAACACAATTGGCATCTTATTTCTTTCATATTTCACTCAACAGAAACTGCTCCTGTTGAAGGATGATGATGTCACATGTCCCTGTGTGGTCTCATGTGACATCATCATCGTTTGAGAACGACTGGCCTTACAGACATGAAGACTTTTCATTTTAGGAGGCAACAGCATGGCAACAGTTGCTAAAGTATTTGGACTGGCATTGGACAGTGACTAGTGAAGTGAAGGGCTCATTCACCTAAACTCTCTCTCTCCCTGTTCGCTAGGTGTGCAACGACGTCCGCAGTGACATCGAGAGCAGCTCCGAGGAGGAAACCGACACGCCCAAGGATCAGCAGCATCCCAAAACCAACTCCTCCATCTCCCCTCCTCTCAAGGGAGAGAACGGAACCAACGGCACCTGCGCCACTATCAAAGCCAGGCCACAGAACCACAACAGCAGCTGGTGACACAAAAAATAAAGATAGGAGTATCCCCACCCCGCCTTGACTGCCCACCCGCGTCGACCATTATCAAGCGATAATTCCCAGGATGCCGCTTATTAAGCAGAGTTACACGACAAAGGCATGTTGTCTTGGAGCCGACTGACACGACTGCATTGAGGAGACAAAATTCAGGAAATCCTCGATTGGCGTGGGCCGGTTGGCCGCATTGTTTTTAGCCGTGCCAGCATTGCGACGTGGTTGCAGTTCATCATGTTTAGGATTAGGGCAGGGAACCTATGGCTCGGGAGCCAGATGTGACTCTTTTGATGCCTGCCTCTGGCTCTCTGGACAAATCTTTAATTATATAGAGATGTCAATGGGAAAGGGGACAAACATACACTTGTTGTGTATCCTATCTATTTATCTATCAATTGCGTAGGCAGCGCAGACACTACTTGACGAATTTTGCTGTGCTGTCAAAAATAGCGGCCGATGTGTGAAGTTCTGTACAACAAACTAATCATGTTAACTAAAAAGAAACCCTTTTGAGAAGATGGCTAAAACATAATTTTCAGCAGGAATGGACAGAGGAATTTGCTTTTGTAGAAAGAGCAGGTTCTGCAGTGTCTAATATGCAATGATAAATAAAATAAATAAATGAAAGAAAGTGTTGAAATTACATAAGATTTACTTTCTGCTGATTTGCTTTCTATGGGAGTGGAATAAATACATTGATTTAAAAAAAAAAAATAAGAAACACTCCATTGATTAACAATGTTATTAAAAAATACTCAGACTGCACTTTAAAGGTGTACATAAAATGCACAAATTTACCGTACTTGTATTTTAGGTAAAACATGTATGGCTCTCACAGAATATCATTTAAAAGTATGTGGTGTTCATGGCTCTTTCAGCCAAAAAGGTTCCCGACCCCTGGGTTAGGGTTAAAGGAGGCGAGTATATTGACCAAAAGGCAAGCCTCGCGACATGGGGCTGAGGACACTCATCAAGTCAGACGGCTGGCAGCCAACATGCTTGTCAAGGAACTCCTTGACAGGCTTAATAAGCAGCCTACTGGGAATACTCGCTTGATTTTTGGTGGAACTCGCTGGACTGCCACTTATCCAGCCCTGTAGTTTTGTTTTTTTTTCCGTCCATCATGTCTCAAAGAACTCTTTTCACTGTCGTATTGCTATTGCCTGGATGGATATTCACGTTTCTGGGTCCACACATACAACCTCTAGTCATAAATGTCAGCGAGATGTATTTGAGCAGCGACTAAAGGTGATAACGTTAAAGGTAATAGTGGCAACTTTAGTGTGTACAAACACCGTTTGTAAAAAGGTTTGTTTAGAAACAGAATCTAACTCCACCTTCGCCTGCACTCTATTGGCTCATGAAACTGCTGTGCTGTGATTGGCTAAAACGCTGCCTCTTCCCACACAACCCCCCCCCCCTCACACATTAGCACCGCTTTCACTGAGCTTGACGAATGTTTTTGTTTTCATGATTTGTTGACGACAAAGATCTGGACCGTCTGCAGGGCGAAGCAAGTGTCTGTCTGCAGGAAACAGCTGCAGCATCAAAGTAGAAGCAACGTAAAGAGGAACAAACAAAAAATATATAAACTATTTATTTTGGTTAAAAAGTTGCCTCTATTATCTTTAGGTGTCCTGCACTTTGTTTTGTTTGATGTGAAGCAGTTTGTAATGTTCTCTCCCAGTTTTATTGGTCAGATGAACTGTCTTCTCTTTTTTTTTTTACTTTATTGCTGCGCAACTTTGGTCTGTTCTGTTTTACTGTATTTGTTTGTTTTTGTACTACTTCTGGGACCAAAAATACGTATGAATTGTTTTGTGTACAATAATGTCGCGTGTACTTTACCACTGCCTATCCAATACTGACGAATCAGGTTTGAGGACTATGATATTATGTCTGACCCGATGTTCTCAGTTGAGTGCCTAGTAAAAAGGAAAAAAAGGATTTCCAAAAATATATTAATTTGTTGACAGCTTGCTTTCTGTGTTAACTACAAAGAAACATCACATTGCACTATGAATGTCCTTCGAAAATACTTTTTTTTAATATATTCCAAAGTGACAACACCACATGTCCTTTTTTGCCTTCCATTCTGTACAGTATTTCTCTACATGGACAAAGCTGTTGACAGCTTTCAACCTGCCCGTCCCATTTTGGGCTTGTCGTGACTCATGACTGGCAAAAGATTTACCCCCCATTAGATGGGTTGTTTTTTGGAGTGCCACGCCACCATAGGACAACAGTGGTGGATTTAACATTTCCAAATTGGGGGGGCAGGAGAAAATGGCATGGGTGCGGCTTCATCGCCCGTAGCACGAAGCGACACGGGCGATGAAGCAGCCATACCATTTTCAGTTACAGGACGATGCACGCCATCATGTTTGGTGGGGCAGACTGGACATTTAGGGGGGCATTGCCCCATGCCTAGATCCGCCCCTGTAGGACAATAAGGAAAGTGGGGTTTCTTGGAGCGGCGGTTAAGATTGATGTTGTCTTACATTTTCATTGTTATTCTTTGCCTGGGCAATTAACTTAACACACAAAGACATTTCCCCTTGTCAGAGAAACACGCGTCGATCCACACTCGCTTGTGACGTAATCGTTGCCACACAAAATGTCCATGATGGATGGATTTAAGGGGGAAAGGAGTAAAGACTCTCCTTTGCACACATGTTCAGTCTTTGAGAACATCTGGGTCCTGGTTCTCCGCCGCGAGCTGCAGCTCCTTTTGCCTCTGCATGTAGCGGTATCCCCGCATCACGCACAGGTAGCCTCCGTAGAACGTCAGCAGGATCATGGAGCTTGAGAACGCCCGGTACCCGATGTCAGCCAAGCGCTTTCCGGAAACCATCGTGGAGATCGATCCGCCACTTCCAGGGAGGCCGCTGCAGGTGAGAAGAGTTGACAAGAAACTGTGACTTTAGCTCAGAGGTGGGCAATTGTTTTTCCCAAGGGGCCAAATGAGATACGTAAAATATTGTGGAGAAGCCGAGACTAAAGGCTGAACTAAAGTCTACGTAATATTAATTTAATTTCAAGATGAAAGTAAGAGTAAGACCAACCATTTTGACACCAGGGCCCACTATTTATTCAGTATTTGAGCCACGGACCACCATTTGATGACATTTTAGCCCCACAGATCCCAAAACTTTCAAGATTTCTTTTGTTTTTGTCCACAATTCCAGGCTGGATTTGGGAAACAAAACAGGATAACAAAAATGACCATTCTCTGATTGAATGTGTAGACTTTGGGCTAATTCAGATGATGAATATTTTAACTCTTGAGAGTGTAAAAATGAAACCAAATGGACCCGCAAGGGTCCATTTGGTTCCATTTATACGCTCTCAACTTTCCATATTTAACTTGGAACTCTCTCAAGGACCACTGGTGGTCCCCGGGCCGGTCAGAGTCAGCCAAAGGGCCGCATTTGACCCCCAGGCTGCATAATGCCCAGGTATGCTTTAGCTCCATGAAACGTGAATAACTCTTGAAAGACAAGAGAACAACTCAAACAATCTCTCACAAGACCCATCCCCCTTATATAATCAAAATAGCGGTACAGCATAACTGTCACTATGACGATGCCAGTCATCTGTATCCAGATGTGGAGTTCTATATTGCTCAGCCCTCCATTCATCATAAGTGTTGACACTAACACCTGTCCACCTTATAGGGGTAGATCTATGCATGGGAAGTGGCAATGCCCCCCTAACTGCCCAGACTGCCCCACCAAACACTATGGCATGCAAAACAACCCAAGATATTTCAAATTAAAGTGCTTATATTTAAAATTATTTGAAACACTACTACTGCTACTAACTACAGTTGTGGCACCACTAAACCAACAGCATTTCATCATTGAAAACAGAAAACTCTCTGAGTCAGACCTTTAGCTTTACTGTATGCATGCTGCGTGTCTGTTGCAACTTCAACAACTGATGTTATTATTGATGCTTTACTTGCCTAATAAAAGTCCTGTAACTGAAAATGGTATGGGTGCGGCTTCATCGCCCGTGGTGCGAAGCGACACGGGCGATGAAGCCGCTCCCGTATCATTTTCTCCTACCCCCCCCAATTGGGAAATGTTTTATCCGCCCCTGCTGTCCAGGGGAGGTAAATAAAATGGTAGGGCAGGTGAAGTGTACTACCTGGTTGCCCGACCGGGCAGGGGCACATTTTTATTGGGGATCCACACACAGTTAGGGTGTGCACTCTGGCAAAAACGGCTGATCTACAAGCTCACATCACCAGGTTGCAAAAGCCAGTGGTTTTCTCAAGGCAGGGCTCAGAATTGTGACCATTTTGTCTGCAATTGCACCTGAAATTTAGTCTGTGCAATTTTAGAAGTAGGTTTGGTAGCACCTTTTGAGGCTGTGCATAATTGCTGGAGTGCAGAAAGACTGTAAAAGCTACTTCCAAGCAAGTGACCATGACCTGTACTTGCCTCTGAAACCTCATCAGAACATTTAGGGGCCAAAAACAGAATCATCATAAGGAGGTAGAAAGGGAAGAAAAAAAAACGTATACAATAAGTGGGTGGATGAGACCAATTTTGGGCACAGGTGGGCAGCCACCTGTGGGTGCCCTTTGAGTGACAGAGCGGTTTTGTAGGTAGCCAAGGGATTTACATGGCTTAATGACTGTTGGTAGGGCGTTCCACACGTTTTGGTGGCATAGCAGCAGCTAAATGAATTTAGTCCATTGTTTGCACATTGGTTTGTTACTGTCATTGACAGACTGGACCAGGGTTAGGAGACCCCCCAGGGGTCATTGAGGGAGTTCCAGGGGGTCCCCAGCTACATGGTTTGGAACCATAATAGTGTGGACTGTGGACCCAAATCAATGACATTTTTGACTCAGACCATAAGTGTCTGTAAGTCAATCTGCAAACGAGCCCATTTGTTCACTATCATAATTAAATCAATGCATTTACAATACCATTAAATGGGAGTCGGGTCAGTAGCCTGATGCATGTCAATCTGGGGGTCCTTGAAATTAAGCGGGTTGAGAAACAAATATATCTCTCGTGAAGGTGACAGGGGCTTGCTTGTTATGAAAATGTTTGGTTAGTGCCTTCCCTCACACTGAGGTTATCTCAGCTTAGCTAAAGCCAGTGTCAGAGTTGCGACATTGAGGGGGCAGAAACCGGCTTCCTGCAACCCGAATAGGATAGGGACAAACGGGACTTAGAATTTAATAGTTTTCAACGAGGTCGGTGCAAATAAGAGCTATTTTGTGTGCAACATGTCAGCTGTTTTAAAGCATTGTACCGTATAACAACTAAAGTGTAGTTGTTATACGGTACAATGCTTTAAAACGTTAGACACTTTAGTTACTAAAGTGTCTAACGTTTCAATTGTACTGACGATCTTAAAGGGGGTTTGGGATCACAAAAGCTGTGCTGTTGCCCGCGAAGAGCCGCCACTAGACTGGCCCCATGAAGTGAACAGAGTTTGCGTTACGCTCCCTATGCTAAGGCGCTGGCTACTGCTAGATGACAACACCTGCGCACAGACACACAGAAAGCGAACGTTGACATTTATAACACTCAACAAATTAAAGACTCCTTCATTTTAATATCTGGACGCCTTTGTTTCTTTTCTGCCTACCTTTGTGTTTGTTGACTTAAGTGGATATGATCCCGCTGTTCATTAAATCATGTATTCCCCTCCAATGTCAAACGCTCAGCATGTGTGTCAGCTCAGCTCAGACGTCGGTTGGATGAAGGACGGGAAGCGAAAGAGGACAATTCACCGCAGGCACTGTTGCCAGATGTTGTGAGGAATAAGCAGCACATTATGGATTGTGTAACATACGCCCAAATATGTGTCACGCAGCCCAAATATGAAGTGTGTCACACATAGTGACACACTTTTGGTGTGACACACACCAAAAAAGGAAAGGTGTGACACATGCTCAAATATAGTATGTCACACACTCCATATTTGGATGTGCATCCACATTTGTCTCGTAACTGTTCCTCAACTCTGAAGTCTGCACAACATAGACCACTTGTCTGATGATTTAATGACAGCTCAATATGACTTCATGGTCTGTTATTATTTCACCAGAGTTTTAGTGCCAATTGCTGACCCTATAGTAAACTGAAGCTATAAGTCTTAAAGGGCAACTTTATTTATTTTTATTTTTTCAGCCAAGGTTCATGTTTTAGGAGGTGGTTATTACTAGAGAAATCTAAAGATGAGGGTTAGTTGCATGGTTTTAATTTTCTGCTTTCTTTTGTTTTAGAGATTTTTGCTGTTTTTGACGGGGGCGGGGCCATTCAAACATGGCACTTAAAGGACAACATTACTTTTTTCAATCAAGGTTTAGGTTGTTATTAGAGAAAGTAAAGATGGGTGTTAATTGTTTCACATTTGTTGCTTTCTTTAGTTTTAGGGATTTTAGCTATGGGAGGGGACATTTGAACAAGGTTAATTGTTGTTACAAATTTTTAAAGCGATCCCCTTTTCTTTTTGATATGAAGAGTTCATATCGAATCTGGGAACACAGTATGCAAAATGTTGTGCCCTTCATCCAATCGCAAATCATTGCTTGACAGGTTGGACAAAAATAAAGCAATAAAGTCAGGGCTCGGGAGCATATAGTCCACAGTCTCCACACATCACACACCACATAGGTGAGCACTCCACGCACGCACGCACGCACGCACGCACACACACACACACACACACACACACACACACACACACTCTCTCTCTCTCTCTCTCTCTCTCTCTCTCTCTCTCTCTCTCTCTCTCTCTCTCTCTCTCTCTCTCTCTCTCTCTCTCTCTCTCTCTCTCTCTCTCTCTCTCTCTCTCTCTCTCTCTCTCTCTCTCTCTCTCAGAGAAAGGTATGGTCAAGTTGCATTATTATAAGACTGATAGATTGTTCCCAGTTCACACTCCTCATTAACTTGACGCTGGGAACATGAACTTCATGTCAGGTAAGAGTTTTCTATATTTTGTCCAAATCGTTTTCCATAACTGTTAAAGACAGGGTATCATGCTAATATCAACTTTTTCTCATTTTAACTATGACAAAGTTGTGATAACATTCGAAAATGCAAACATATGGCTATATAAAGCCGTTTTGATGCTGTATCAGGTCGGAGGACACTCTTCTGAAAAACCCCTCCCACCAGCTCGGAAAGGCCCGAGCCAAAACAGCGCGTCACCAGTAGAACACGCTGACGTCACACCTCTAGGAACCATAGGAACACATGTTAAAAACTCCTCGGAATTCCATTATTTTAGCGTCATGTTAATGAAGTAAATAAAAATCTTTTTTGGTTAGCATGACCAGGGAGCGCTATACTATGCACTCGAGATTTTTTGTAAATAATCCGCCAGCCGATTTTGCATTATCTACTGGGAAACACGGCCGTGCACTCCTCGCATTTCTACACAGGCTTGGGGGGCGTGTCTTTCTTGAGTCACTGTATCCAACCTCCAGCTGGTTCCAGCGGGCCACGCTCGCTAGCCTGCCCATGAAGAGATTACGTCTCTCGGGCAGGCTTTTGAGTTTACTCGGTGTCGGTATGGGGGGGAAATAGACAGAGTTGCGATATTGAGGGGGCAGAAAATAGTCTGGTATCCAACCTCCAGCTGGTTCCAGCGGGCCACGCTCGCTAGCCTGCCCATGCAGAGATTACCTCTCTCGGGCAGGCTTTTGAGTTTACTCGGTGTCGGTATGGGGGGGAAATAGACAGAGTTGCGATATTGAGGGGGCAGAAAATAGTCTGGTTACGTGGTTCATGTACTTGCGCGAGCCCATAGACTCTAATGTATGTAGTAACCTAGCCACCTAGCAGTGGCACCGGCTTAGCGGCTACTGCTACTGCTAGTACCGGGCTGTGATGGCGACGGCGGCTGCATCCTCTCCCGAGCCCCCCTCTCGCTCTAGCCCTATCGTGTGCATGGAGTGCCGCATGCAGAGTTACGACCCCACTGCTTTTAGGGCGATGGGTCTGTGTAACAAATGCAATGCGATCTCTGTGCTAACGGAGAGGCTGATCGAGCTGGAGGCTCTGGTTAAAAGTGCTAGCGGTGGTGCGGCTAGTTTGGCTGGCTCGCCCACCGCTCGCACCCGGACACAGGGACGCCACCGTCAGCCGCGGACCGCGGCTGATCGGGGTCCCCACGAATCAGATCGTGACGGCGGCTGGGTGACTGTTACTGGAAGGAAGCGTATTCATACACATAAGCACACGGGACACCAACCACTCCACGTTTCAAGCAGCTTTTCCCCTCGCCATACAAACGGCCGCGGGTCGACAAGACAGTCAAGACTACAACTCTGGTTATTGGTAGTTCTATAGCAGGGGTTTTCAACCTTTTTGACACCAGGGACCACCATTTATTCAGCATTTGAGCCACGGACCACCATTTGATGACATTTTTTGGTTTCGTTCACAATTCCAGGCTGAATTTTGCAAACAAAACAGTGTAGACTTCTTAATTATATAGTGCTGCTAATTCAGAAGAATATTTTTAACTCGAGAGTGTAAAAATGAAACCAAATGGACCCGCAAGGGTCCATTTGGTTTCATTTTTACATTCTCAAGAGTTACATCTAGTTAACCAACTTTCCATCATTGAGCCTGGGGACCACCTGGAACCTTCTCAAGGACCACTGGTGGTCCCCGGACCACCTGTTGAAAACCCCTGTTCTATAGTAAGAAACGCTTTGAGGGGAAAACTGGTCTGATAGGGAGAGACATCCAACTTGGGACGGTGCGAGGCTCATCTCTAGAAACATGGACAAATCTATAAACAAGACAAATCTATAAATAAAGCATGACAACCCAGAGTTGAGACCAGAAAGCAGGGTTGCGGTCCTACACTACCCTGTGCTTCCTCTAGTGCAGCTCCCATTTCGGAGCGGAGGGACGGAGCAGAGAGTGGGAGCTAGAAGAACATTAGTTAGTCTCTATAAAAGTATTATTGTCGCACCTCGATCGCAACGCGTGTGTGCGTATGCACCAACGCACATGTGATCTTGAAGATCATGACAACTAAGCAGCTGATCGCTGCCAAATATAATTTAATTGTATTGTATTTGGATAGGCTATCCTACTACTATGCTATGCTATGCTACTGTGGATAACTTTAGCCGGAAGCTGAGCGTTGGCCGAGCGTACCACTGTATACGTCACCCGAAGGCGCGTTCGGCTCTTTCCCCGAATGCAACCTTTTCAGGGAAGCAGGGGGGGGCGCTCAACTTCTTTCTTCAACTCTGCCTATATATTGTATTTTTTCTGAAACGACTTTTTTTCTGGACATCTTTAGGGGGTCATTGATAGATATGCGTCATTAGTTTTTAAAGGAAATATCCGTGATACCTACTCTTTAAGGTAGCCTACTGCCAAACAGGTGACAATGAATGCAGGCGTATTCATTCTCCATAGAAGCGCACTGATAGGTCTGCTGCTCCAGGTCAAGAGAGAGCAAGAAAAAATAAATAAATAAAATGAAAAAAGAAAAAACATATACTGTATTAGGCCTAGGTGTAGGCCTATGCATTGATACTTTTTAGGGGGTCTTTTTTGCCTTCATTGATATTTGTACAGTAGCGAGACAGAAAACGGAGAGAGATGGGGGGATAGAAAAAGAAGACGCATAGTAACGTTTTTTTGGAATGTTACTCAAACCTGTGACACGCTGTCTATAGTCAGAAGGGTGCCTGGACCACCTACAGGCCAAGGCCAAGTGTTAAAAAGAATACGCTTAAAGTTAGCAGATATTTTTTGACAGCTTATAGCCTATAGGCTATACTGTACTGTACTATAGGCCCTATACAGTAGTATGAACCACACTCTGCGGCTTCAGACCTTATGATGGATGATCAGACTTATTTATTTATTTATTTATTTATTTATTTATTTATTTATTTATTTATTTATTTATTTATTTATTTATTTATTTATGTATGTATGTATTTATTTATTTATTTATTTATTTATTTATTTATTTATTTATTTATTTATTTATTTATTTATTTATTTATTTGTTTATTTATGTGACTAATTCTGAGAAGCTTCTGTGAAATTTTACTTTTGTTTAGTAGCATTTTCCATATGAAAAAAAAAAACTTTACATGCAAACTCTTGAAACTGGCAGCTTTCATACAAACCACTTTTTTGAATGTCATATAATTACGCAACTCACATCTTGACAGGTATATCTATCTATCCAGTATATTCTGAATAAATATGATTTCAATGGGCTACAATGTGATCCACAAAACAACCGTGAGGGGTCAGAAACTGAGCACTCATTGGACGCCATTGGACTGGCTCCATGAAGTGAACAGGGGTAGCGTAACTCTGCCTATACTCTGCTATAGAAAAAAGGCTGCTGCTTTTCGGTTTTTCCCTGCCCCTGAGTAAGACACTGAACCCCAAATTGCTCCTGATGTGCTGGTTGTGCCTTGCGTGGATTGTGTATGAATGTATGGGTGAATGTGATGCACTATGTAATACGCTTTGTATGAAGGCTATACTAATGCACCATTTACCGTTAAATAAGATCCCACACACTGTCCTCACTTATAAAGCAGCAGTTAATTTATTTATTATTCCAAAGAGTTAAATGTCAGTTAAATGGACCCCCTGACTCACATCTATTTACACATTATATCCTTTGGTTCCATTTGTATACTCTCAGAGTTACAGATATGTAATGGTAATAATAATGACTTTATTTACATACTGTAGCACCTTTCCAAAAAAGGGTTTACAAAGTGTTTCACAGATACATGTATAAGTAAAAAAAAATAGCAAAACAAACAAGTATACAAAAGTTGTTGACATATAATAACAGCAGCAATATGGGTAATAATAATAAAACAGAAAATATCATGTATGGGTTTGAGCTGTGAGGTGTAAAAATAATTAGCTCAGACTTTGACTCATTTAGCTGCATTTTTTTTTAGACATCAAGGGTTTGGGATCAATATTAGAGTGGTATCAAGTACAGTAATTAAGAGATACTGTGTGTACATACGGTATTATTAGTAGTACTGATTGATAAAGTCAGTAAGGGATTAAAGTTAATAGAAAAGTTGGTGTAAAGAACAGACTCCATTTTGAAACCAGAATAAAGGCTAATGTTTGACAGGTGTATGGTGTGTGTGGGTGTGTTGTGCACATATACTGTGTGTGTGCTCAGTAGTGCACATGCAGTATATCTCCTCTTTTATGACGGTAACCGTCACCCACCCTGACAGGTTCAATAAAGCTGAGACATGATTCTATTTCATTTACAGGTGTAATAAAAAGCTAAAGATGAGTGGTAGTGTGGAGAGAGAGGAGGGAGCTGACAGAGCAGCCAGGAGTGTGTCCACGAAGTGGTCTAAAGGAAGACCTCCTGACTTCACTAATGAACAGGGACAACCACACACCAAGTATGTGAATCAAATAATAAAGCGGAGCGTATTTCTAGTTTTGTATCTTTGTAGCTAGAATTGAAACTGTAACGTTTTTGTAGGTACCTATGCCAAAATGTACTATGTATTGTATTGTATGTAATTTATTACCATGTTTTTCCTTTGTTCATGTTTAATGTAAGTCGCTCTTGATTAAGAGAGCCTGCCAATGCCAAAATGTAATCAACGTGTCACCTCTCTCTCCTCCTCTAACAGAAGCCACGTGTTGCAAGGCAGGGTAGTGGGGTCAAGGATCAGTGGTCTCATCAGGAAACTCACCTCAGCTGAGGACAGTCCAGAAGAACCAACACACTCCTTCCCAAGTCTCCATGGAGAGACCTCTCTCCCCTTCAGACAGTGAGTCACCCGTCTATAGGCCAATGAAAGTGACAGCATCATCATAGCCAGAGGCTATGCGGCAATGCAACTGAGCGGCAAAAATTACTTTACCTTTACCTTAACCCAAACAGACAAACAGAAAAGTCCCATCTGAGTGCATCAAACAATGTTAAACTGTCTCTGCCATAAACCTATCATGTTTATGAGTCATGACCAGCTGATCGAATGGCTAAAACAAAGAAATACAGTAATAGTAAAGACTTATTAGAGACCAAGATGCTGTTGCTATTGTTGCCAGTTGTTGCCATAACCTTTGTCCTACTGTGTGTCGCCTCAATTATCAATTCATTACAGTTGTGTCATTGCTTGCAAAGTCATTGTAATTGGAAGAATTAATTAAAGCTGCAAGCTTTAATTAATTCTTCCAATTACTATTACTAGTAGTATTGTATTACTGTTTCGAACTGCTCTTCTTATTGCTGCAATATTGAGAGGCCAATCACCAGCATTTTTTATGTTTCCAGAGGTGTTTGCCACAGACCAGAGTCTCCAACACCCAGCTACATGTCTATGAAGAGTGACACATCTATGGGAAAGCCTCCTGACTTCAGTAATGAACCTGGACCTCATTGCACACAGTATGTGAATCCTCCTATACAATATTGTCTATGCTGCTCTATGTCTTATCTGGTTTTTGAGCGGTACCTCTGCTTCCTTGTCAAGCTACTACGTCTGTATGTGTGTCTCTGTGTCTGTATATCTGTATGTCCAAGCATGAAAAAGCTTTAATGCCTAAAGTGTTCAGACTCCAGTAAAGTAGTAACTATATAACAATAAATGTACAGCTGCAACACTCACTTTACACAGGGGTGAATTTACGATCATGATTGATTGATTGTATTGGAGCTTCTGATTACCGGTATATATTTAGCACATTGTTTGTAACTAAAAGGAACCATGCAATAAACCAACCTGCTAACCGAGACGCCAATAAAGGAAATCTGAATTTCCCACGCATGTCTTTACAAAGTGTATTTATCCATATTTGTCTCTTTATCCAGGGATCCTTAATGTAATGTTAACGTTGCTGTTGTTGCTGCAGTAGCTGAAACACAAGATTTGGGCTCTCTTCTGCTTGTGACACATCATGATCAAGAATGTTTAATGAAGTGACCTTTTCATTCACATGTCTCCAGAAGTGTTGACCACAGGGCAGAGTCTCCAACACCCAGCCTTCTGTCTATGAAGAGTGACCAGTCTAGAATGACAGCTCCTGACTTCAGTAATGAACCTGGACCTCCTGACTTACAGTATGTGAAACCTTCTATGAACGTATACAACACAATAACACATTAACTACTTTGTACTATGTATTGTATGTAATTTATTACCATGTTTTTCCTTTGTTCATGTTTAATGTAAGTCGCTCTTGATTAAAAGAGCCTGCCAATGCCAAAATGTAATCAACGTGTCACCTCTCTCTCCTCCTCTAACAGAAGCCACGTGTTGCAAGGCAGGGTAGTGGGGTCAAGGATCAGTGGTCTCATCAGGAAACTCACCTCAGCTGAGGACAGTCCAGAAGAACCAACACACTCCTTCCCAAGTCTCCATGGAGAGACCTCTCTCCCCTTCAGACAGTGAGTCACCCGTCTATAGGCCATTCGAAGAGTCACCCGTCTATAGGCTATTCAATGAGTCACCCGTCTATAGGCCATTGAAAGTGTAAAAGTGACTGCATCGTCATATCCGGAGGTTATGCGGCAATGCCTACTGAGCGGCAAAACTGACTTTCAGGCCTTAACAGCCCAAATAAAGTCCTATCTGACTGCATTAAACAATGTTAAACTCTCTTGCTACACACTATGCATGCACACACTCTCTGCAGTGTTTTATACGAGCTTTTAGCTAAATCTTTCATGTTTATATGAGATCATGATCAGCTGATTGAATGGCTAAAACAAAGAAATAGTAAGTAATAGTAAAAAGAAATATCAGAGACCAAGATGCTGTTGCTATTGTTGACAGTTTTTGTCATAGCCTTTATCCTATTGTGCGTCTCCTCAATTATCAATTCATTAGAGTTACTTAGTTCTGATTGGTTACTATTTGCGCCTGAGCTGTGAGTGTGTGTCATTGCTTGCTTGCAGCTTTAATTAATTCTCCCAATTACTGTTAGTCTTACTGTTTTGTACTGCTCTTCTTATTGCTGCGATATTGAGAGGCCAAACTCCAACATTTGTATGATTCCAGAGGTGTTTGCCACAGACCAGAGTCTCCAACACCCAGCTACATGTCTATGAAGAGTGACACATCTATGGGAAAGCCTCCTGACTTCAGTAATGAACCTGGACCTCATCGTACACAGTATGTAAATCCTCCTATACAATACGCACTGATATTCTTATTCTGTGTTTATTGTCTATAATGTTTTACGTCTTATTATATCATGTTTTTGAGAGGTGCCTCTGCTCCATTATGAAGCTGTGTTTGTTTTACATACCGTAGATGGATTTCATAGGAAACCATGCAAGGAACCGTGCAAGAAACTAACCTGCTAATGGAGACGCCAATAAAGTGAATCTGAATCACTCACACGTGTAATGAGAATGAGAAGATATTTTACAAAGTTTAACCTCACAACCTAATAAAACTAGCTATTGATATTACATCAGCCCTTTTTACTGAACATTCACTCACTCGAATGATGATACTGGAATAATACTGGATAGACTTTATTATTAACATTAATGTTAACATTGCTGTTTATCTTGTTGCTGCAGTGTTGAGTAGCTGAAACCCATGATGTTGTGCTCTCTTCTGTTCTGTTTGACTCGGTGACATCATGGTCTAGAATGTCTAGTGAAGTGACACTTTTCATTCACATGTTTCCAGAAGTGTTGACCACAGAGCAGAGTCTCCAACACCCAGCCTTCTGTCTATAAAGAGTGACCAGTCTAGAATGAGAGCTCCTGACTTCAGTAATGAACCTGGACCTCCTGACTCACAGTATGTGAAGTGAAACCTCTCATAAAAGTATACAACACAATAGCGAGTTGTATTTCTCGTTCTTGGCTCCTCCACATGGGCGGTGCACTTTGATTTGTCTCTGTATGCCACTTAATTGTCTCTGCAAGGCCATAGTAGCACACATTCCCTAGATGACAAGAAATGTCTGTCTCTCATTTTTCAGATTGTCCTGTTATTATATCATAACCCATTCCCAGTGCAACTAATCTGAAGTTTGCAAGAGTGGGCACTGGGTAGAGATTCACTGTCAATGAGTCAAGTTGAAAGAAACTTTCCATTTTCCAATTGTCATGCCACCCTTTTGCATTGTGCTGTTATAGTGCCATCAGGAGTTTGTCATGCAAATCATCCTGTTCATCACAACAAGATAATTTTTATAATTGTATGTTTCCAGAAGTGTTGACCACAGAGCAGAGTCTCCAACACCCAGCCTTCTGTCTATAAAGAGTGACCAGTCTAGAATGAGAGCTCCTGACTTCAGTAATGAACCTGGACCTCCTGACTCACAGTATGTGAAACCTTCTATAAACACACTAACACAATAAAAAATATATGTTTCTATTGTAAGACCTATGGATAAACAGGTTCTATTTACATTATCCTTGGTGTTTTCATCTGTATGATGTTTTATATCTGTGCCAGACCAAATGCATGTCTGAGTCATATTTAGCCATATTTGCCTAGATGTCCCGGACCTGTCAAAAAAAAAAAAAAAAAAAAAAAAAAAAAAACATATAGGAAGAAAACAGAAAAATATTTCAAAACTTATGTTTTACAATATCTAATCTCTGAAAAAACGTGATTTTGGTTTCATAAAAAGGTTCTCCTTTAAACCTACAAGTTGCGTTCTTCTATCTATCTTATTATTCGTTTGGAGCTCCTGAGCATAAGTATTTCACATGTATGCACCTAAACAGTGCATCTAAGTGACCAATAAAGTGAACTTGAACTTGAACTTGAGCTACTTGTATAATGATAACAAATGTATAATAAATGTATAATGAAGGTATAAAAAGGTTTAATGAAGGTGGTATCATAAACGTATTAAACTTTATATTATATTGTCTTCATCTCCACAGAGAGACTTTCAGAAACACACCTGGACAGAATAAATTAAGTCAAAGCAGAGGTGAACCAAGTAAGACAAGGCACATTTTACACTTTTTAATTTTTTTTTTATATAAATATAAGTGATGTTGTATACTGTAAGTAATACAAAAGTAGAGTACGCACATCTCTAGAAAAACCTAAGTTACAAGTGCTGAATAAAAAGTAGAATGCACAAAAAGGAAGAATAGTTCACACACCGTTAATGTCTTCCTAAATAAACCTGACCTGGGAGCTAACATTTCGGCCCCTTAAAAATGTCACCATATTAAATATCCAGGTTGTATTCCTGGATATTTAATCTGGTGATGTATTTAATCTGGTGACGTGTATGTTTACCTTATGGTAAACATATACAGTTAGACTAAACCAAATTAAGCTATCCGATTATTTTAATTTGCTTGTTTTTTGTTTTGTTTTTTTCTGAAAATGTATATTTTTGGAGAAGATGTTTAATACATATTTTAATGATGAATCTGGAATGTTTAAAATGTCTTCATTCTCTTCTCATATCAGATGTCGGTCTGCTGGAGGATTTAAAGATTTATAAGGTCACTTTGGAAATTCTTGATTGTGCGACATACATCATTGAAATGCCCTCCCTCTCTGGCATCTACACAGACCTCCACCTATCAGTAGGATGGAGTGGAGGGGTTAATCAGCAACATGAGGTGTGGCAGCTTGAGACCTCCAAGATGAAAACCCTTCCTGACGAACTAATCAAATGCTGTGCCGTCTTTAAGACCGTCCTCCCTGGCAGAGACAAACCCAGCAGAAGAGTTCTGACCAAGGGCATTGCTGGTATCGGGAAGACATTCTCTGTGCGTAAGTTCGCTCTGGACTGGGCAAGAGGTTTGGAGAATCAAGACATCATTCTTCTGGTTCTCTTCTCATTCCGGGAGCTGAACTTGGTCAGAGATGAGCAGCACAGTCTTCTCTCACTGATCCATGCTTTCCATCCAACCTTGAAGAGGGTCACAGCAGAGCATCTTGCTGTCTGGAAAGTTGCCTTCATCTTTGATGGTCTTGACGAAAGCAGGTTTCCATTGCACTTCGACAACATTGACATTGTTTCTGATGTCACAGTCACATCATCAGTGGGCATGCTGTTAACAAACCTCATCCAGAGAAATCTGCTCCCCTCGGCTCTTCTCTGGATAACCACCAGACCTGCAGCAGCCAACCAGATCCCTCCTGCTTGCATTGACATGGCGACAGAAATACGAGGGTTCACAGACCCCCAGAAGGAGGAGTTCTTCAGGAAGATATTCAGTGATGAGCAGCTGGCCAACACAATCATCTCACACGTGAAGGCATCAAACAGCATTCACATTATGTGTCACATCCCAGTCTTCTGTTGGATGACCGCTACTGTTGTGGAGGACCTGGTGGAGACAGGCGAGACAGCACAGCTGCCCCAAAACATGACTGGGATGTTCAGCCACTTCGTTTGGGTCCAGACAAGGCGGAAGGAGCTGAAATATGACGAGACACATGAGGCGAATCAACAGCATTCAAGCTCAGTAACAGGTGATGGTGACAGCAGGTGCCCAAGTGGGACAGCAACGGCTCAAAAACCAAGAGAAAATTCTATGCAGCAAACGATGAGGACCATGAAAACCACACAACAAAAAACAGCGGGAGTGAGTGCAACAACTAGTAATCTTCCAATGTCAAATGTTAACAGGGATGTTCTTTTGAAGCTGGGCAAGCTGGCGTTTGAACATTTGGAGAAAGGCAACATCATGTTCTATGAAGAAGACCTGCAAGAGTGTTTTCTTTACGAGAAAGACGCCTCGCTGTACTCAGGAGTGTTCACACAGATCTTCAAAGAAGAGACTCTTCCGTCTCAGAGAAAGGTCTACAGCTTTGTTCATCTGAGCATCCAGGAGTTCCTGGCTGCAGTGTACTTTTTCCACTGTTTCACACAGAAGAAGAAGAACATGAAGGTACTGAAGACATTCTTGGAAGTTGAGGTCAGTTCATTGGATGACTTCCTGCTGAAAGCCATGGAAAGAGCCCTGATGAGTCCGAATGGCCACCTGGACCTCTTTGTCCGCTTCCTTCATGGCCTCTCACTGGAGTCCAACCAGAGACTGCTAGGAGGCCTGTTGGATCAGTCCGAAACCACTCCAGAGTGCACCCAGAGAGCCATAGACAACCTGAACAAGATGGCAGAGACGGGTGAGAATATCTCTCCTGACAGACTCCTCAACATCTACCACTGTCTGGTAGAGATGAACAAGCACCTGGAGATGGAAGAGTGTCTAAAGTCACCAAAAGAAATGTTTCCATCCCACATTTCATTTCTGGCCTTCATGCTGCTGAGGTCAGAGAAGGTTCTGGATGAACTAGATCTGCATGTATTCGACGGCAATAATAACCTAAAGATTGGGGCCAACTTGAGAATGATCGCAGCTGTGAGGAACTACAGAACGGCCCGGTTAGTAGACATGTGAATAGAGAACTACCAGCACACCTACAGTAACACTATCAGTATAAATGCTGGCTAACTTAAAACATCCAAAAATAATCAGGTCTCAATAATCACTGGTGGTAGTGTGTGTGTGTGTGTGTGTGTGTGTGTGTGTGTGTGTGTGTGTGTGTGTGTGTGTGTGTGTGTGTGTGTGTGTGTGTGTGTGTGTGTGTGTGTGTGTGTGTGTGTGTGTTTGTGCGTGGGTGTGGGTGTGGTGTGTGTGTGTGTGTGTGTGTGTGTGTGTGTGTGTGTGTGTGTGTGTGTGTGTGTGTGTGCGTGCGTGCGTGCGTGCGTGTGTTTGTGTGTAGGGGTGCATACACGCAGGTGTTCATGTACATATGTGTGTGTGTACTTGTGTGCGTTTGTGTGCATACACATTATTGCAGGCATTTAACGGCTTCTAATTTCCCATTATGATTATGTACGTTGTAGAACAATACAGTGTGTCATTGTATGTATGCTATTGATTTTGGGGAGCACATTTCACAACCACAGGACTCTGGTCCATTGCTTTGATGTCCTCTAATGCTATATATGGTTCAGCGCTACACTAACGTTAGCTTTCACACCAACTGCTGCAACATTAGTAAGATTATTTTAAAAATCTGTATTGGCCAAGAGTTTCCCTAATGGTGCATCCCTAGTGTTAATAATCACAATTGTACATAATCTGTATTTACAGGCTTGTTGGCTGTGGCCTCGAAACACCACACTATGAGATTGTGTCTTCAGCTCTCAGCTCTAATCCTTCACATCTAAAAGAATTGGACATCAGTTATAACGTCATAAATGATCCAGACATGGACATGCTCACTGCTGGATTGAAGAGTCCACATTGTGGACTGGAGATACTGAGGTCAGTTTTATTGTTTGATAGAGTGGGAATGAAGTTGACATCATGGTATCAAACATCAAATATCATGGTGTGTGTGTGTTGTCTAGTTTGCACTTTCACATTGCTGTAACAAAATATATGATCCATCATGGCTGCTGTGTTATCTAAACTAGCAATATTTCAGGCTTTCGAAGGTCTTGGCGACCAATATGTTGCAAATAAAGTTTTATCCCGATGGGTAAAGACAGTGTTGGGGATTCATTTTTCATTTCATTCATTTTTTTCTACTTCTATTGTTCCAGTTTTCCTACAAACCTGCCCTTTGTAGGTGTTCATAATGATTTTATTGCACATATATGTTTCAGTTAGAAAACAAACAACAGCAAAAACACTATCAGATGCAAATTGGTTACAGGTGTATTGGTTATCGTATTGTTCCCAAAAAATCACATCAGTTGGCGAAGTAATAATGATGTACTATGTGTACTTTCTTAACCCTAGAAGGTCCAACCTATTTTTTTCCACATAAATATCATGGTTGATGTTGATTGATACGTATTTCAGTGCAATTGGTCATGATATTTGCATAACAACTAATAATGAAATGTGTATATCTGGTAACATACCCTGTCTGTCTGTTTGTTACTTCACATTATTCCTTCCTGCCTTCTCTTTACATCTCTCGGAGTCTTTACTCAAAAACTCTGATAATCAAACCATATATTTCATGTGTAATTGCAGACTTGCCGGGTGTCTCATGACACAGCCAGCATTTGAAGTTCTGCTCTCAGCACTCTGCTCTAATCTTCTCCATTTGAGAGAATTGGACCTCAGTTTCTTCCCGATGCCGTACTCCTTCCGGATCCTGCTCTTTGATGCATTGAAGAGTCCACATTGTAGATTGCAGATCCTGGGGTAAAGAATATAAGTCACCCACTGTTCGTAAATGGAGGTCTCTAATTCCCCATTTTCGTGAAATTTTGTCTTGCCTGATATTTATTACGGCAACAGTGTTATTTGCGGCTGGTGATGTGGTTATGGGTGTGTTTTGTTATGCAGTCCCCTAAGTTGTTAATTTCATCAAATAGATTTGAAAAATATATTGTACAATTTTTGCAATTTGCTTTTCAACATTTCATAGACTTGGCCTACAGGCACGTCACACAGAACCAAGGAAACATCGATATTTGGTGATCATATAGTACTTGAAAAATTGGAAAAATTTACCCAGCTATGGTCTTTTGGGGAAAAAAAGAGAAAACAAGGGCTGTGGTGAGTTGGGAGAGGAGCCCACGCATCACAAGCCGTTAAGTGAGGTTATGAACCCATAACACAAGACCACTATCGATTGGTTGAAAGCTAAAACCACACCAATGCATATGTAACAGGTTGTGGAGGTGTTTTAGGTAATTAGAATGGTGACGAAAATAACAACTTTAGGGTGGGAAATGTTAGATGTCCAAATTATGAGACTAAAGTCGGGCCCAAAGTGTTCTCTCTGTGTAATTCTCTACTTGAACAGCAACAGCACTTTGTTGAATCTGTATTAATCTGCAGGTTGTCAGGCTGTGGGGTCACAGAGGAATGCTGTTCCTACCTGGCTTCAGCTCTGACCTCCAACCCCTCCTCCCAACTGAGACAACTGGACTTGAACTTCAGCCACTTAGGAGACTCTGGTCTGAAGAAGTTGTCTGCTGTACTGGAGACAGTCAAGTGAGTAGACTCACATGGAGACTGTCCATGTTAGTTACTGAGTAGACTATCAGTAGACTCCGCAGTGATGCCAGAGCACCTATTGATAGACTTCATAGACTGTTCAAGTAGGCTATTTATATAATGATGTTTATGCCAACTCGGGTTGTGGCAAATAATGACAACAAACACATGATGTTGATGATGCCGGATGGCATGGCGGTCATCAGGTGCTTTCCCGGGCGCCTGGGCCCGCCCGGGAAGCAGGTCATATTTGTGTGCATCAAGAAGGAAGGAGATCCAAGGTATTTCTTTGTTGGAGGAGTTCTTCAGGAAGATATTCAGTGATGAGCAGCTGGCCAACACAATCATCTCACACGTGAAGGCATCAAACAGCATCCACATTATGTGTCACATCCCAGTCTTCTGTTGGATGACCGCTACTGTTGTGGAGGACCTGGTGGAGACAGGCGAGACAGCACAGCTGCCCCAAAACATGACTGGGATGTTCAGCCACTTCGTTTGGGTCCAGACAAGGCGGAAGGAGCTGAAATATGACGAGACACATGAGGCGAATCAACAGCATTCAAGCTCAGTAACAGGTGATGGTGACAGCAGGTGCCCAAGTGGGACAGCAACGGCTCAAAAACCAAGAGAAAATTCTATGCAGCAAACGATGAGGACCATGAAAACCACACAACAAAAAACAGCGGGAGTGAGTGCAACAACTAGTAATCTTCCAATGTCAAATGTTAACAGGGATGTTCTTTTGAAGCTGGGCAAGCTGGCGTTTGAACATTTGGAGAAAGGCAACATCATGTTCTATGAAGAAGACCTGCAAGAGTGTTTTCTTTACGAGAAAGACGCCTCGCTGTACTCAGGAGTGTTCACACAGATCTTCAAAGAAGAGACTCTTCCGTCTCAGAGAAAGGTCTACAGCTTTGTTCATCTGAGCATCCAGGAGTTCCTGGCTGCAGTGTACTTTTTCCACTGTTTCACACAGAAGAAGAAGAACATGAAGGTACTGAAGACATTCTTGGAAGTTGAGGTCAGTTCATTGGATGACTTCCTGCTGAAAGCCATGGAAAGAGCCCTGATGAGTCCGAATGGCCACCTGGACCTCTTTGTCCGCTTCCTTCATGGCCTCTCACTGGAGTCCAACCAGAGACTGCTAGGAGGCCTGTTGGATCAGTCCGAAACCACTCCAGAGTGCACCCAGAGAGCCATAGACAACCTGAACAAGATGGCAGAGACGGGTGAGAATATCTCTCCTGACAGACTCCTCAACATCTACCACTGTCTGGTAGAGATGAACAAGCACCTGGAGATCATAGAGGGGCTACAGTCACCAAATTCAAAACTTTTTCCATCCCACATTTCGTGTCTGGCCTTCATACTGCTGAGGTCAGGGGAGGTTCTGGATGAACTAGATCTGCATGTATTCAACGACAATAATAACCTAAAGATTGGGGCCAACTTGAGAATGATCGCAGCTGTGAGGAACTACAGAACGGCCCGGTTAGTAGACATGTGAATAGAGAACTACCAGCACACCTACAGTAACACTATCAGTATAAATGCTGGCTAACTTAAAACATCCAAAAATAATCAGGTCTCAATAATCACTGGTGGTAGTGTGTGTGTGTGTGTGTGTGTGTGTGTGTGTGTGTGTGTGTGTGTGTGTGTGTGTGTGTGTGTGTGTGTGTGTGTGTGTGTGTGTGTGTGTGTGTGTGTGTGTGTGTGTGTGTGTTTGTGCGTGGGTGTGGGTGTGTGTGTGTGTGTGTGTGTGTGTGTGTGTGTGTGTGTGTGTGTGTGTGTGTGTGCGTGCGTGCGTGCGTGCGTGTGTTTGTGTGTAGGGGTGCATACACGCAGGTGTTCATGTACATATGTGTGTGTGTACTTGTGTGCGTTTGTGTGCATACACATTATTGCAGGCATTTAACGGCTTCTAATTTCCCATTATGATTATGTACGTTGTAGAACAATACAGTGTGTCATTGTATGTATGCTATTGATTTTGGGGAGCACATTTCACAACCACAGGACTCTGGTCCATTGCTTTGATGTCCTCTAATGCTATGGGTTAGAGCTACACTAACGTTAGCTTTCACACCAACTGCTGCAACATTATTTTAAAAATCTGAATTGGCCAAGAGTTTCCCTAATGGTGCATCCCATTGTGTTAATAATCACAATTGTACATAATCTGTATTTACAGGCTTGTTGGCTGTGGCCTCGAAACACCACACTATGAGATTGTGTCTTCAGCTCTCAGCTCTAATCCTTCACATCTAAAAGAATTGGACATCAGTTATAACGTCATAAATGATCCAGACATGGACATGCTCACTGCTGGATTGAAGAGTCCACATTGTGAACTGGAGATACTGAGGTCAGTTTTATTGTTTGATAGAGTGGGAATGAAGTTGACATCATGGTATCAAACATCAAATATCATGGTGTGTGTGTGTTGTCTAGTTTGCACTTTCACATTGCTGTAACAAAATATATGATCCATCATGGCTGCTGTGTTATCTAAACTAGCAATATTTCAGGCTTTCGAAGGTCTTGGCGACCAATATGTTGCAAATAAAGTTTTATCCCGATGGGTAAAGACAGTGTTGGGGATTCATTTTTCATTTCATTCATTTTTTTCTACTTCTATTGTTCCAGTTTTCCTACAAACCTGCCCTTTGTAGGTGTTCATAATGATTTTATTGCACATATATGTTTCAGTTAGAAAACAAACAACAGCAAAAACACTATCAGATGCAAATTGGTTACAGGTGTATTGGTTATCGTATTGTTCCCCAAAAAATCACATCAGTTGGCGAAGTAATAATGATGTACTATGTGTACTTTCTTAACCCTAGAAGGTCCAACCTATTTTTTTCCACATAAATATCATGGTTGATGTTGATTGATACGTATTTCAGTGCAATTGGTCATGATATTTGCATAACAACTAATAATGAAATGTGTATATCTGGTAACATACCCTGTCTGTCTGTTTGTTACTTCACATTATTCCTTCCTGCCTTCTCTTTACATCTCTCGGAGTCTTTACTCAAAAACTCTGATAATCAAACCATATATTTCATGTGTAATTGCAGACTTGCCGGGTGTCTCATGACACAGCCAGCATTTGAAGTTCTGCTCTCAGCACTCTGCTCTAATCTTCTCCATTTGAGAGAATTGGACCTCAGTTTCTTCCCGATGCCGTACTCCTTCCGGATCCTGCTCTTTGATGCATTGAAGAGTCCACATTGTAGATTGCAGATCCTGGGGTAAAGAATATAAGTCACCCACTGTTCGTAAATGGAGGTCTCTAATTCCCCATTTTCGTGAAATTTTGTCTTGCCTGATATTTATTACGGCAACAGTGTTATTTGCGGCTGGTGATGTGGTTATGGGTGTGTTTTGTTATGCAGTCCCCTAAGTTGTTAATTTCATCAAATAGATTTGAAAAATATATTGTACAATTTTTGCAATTTGCTTTTCAACATTTCATAGACTTGGCCTACAGGCACGTCACACAGAACCAAGGAAACATCGATATTTGGTGATCATATAGCATCTTTGAAAAATGGTCTAAAATTTACCCAGCTATGGTCTTTTGGGGAAAAAAAGAGAAAACAAGGGCTGTGGTGAGTTGGAAGAGGAGCCCACGCATCACAAGCCGTTAAGTGAGGTTATGAACCCATAACACAAGACCACTACCGATTGGTTGAAAGCTAAAACCACACCAATGCATATGTAACGGGTTGTGGAGGTGTTTTAGGGAATTAGAATGGTGACGAAAAAACAACTTTAGGGTGGGAAATGTTAGATGTCCAAATTGTGAGACTAAAATTGGGTCCAAAATGTTCTCTCTGTCTGTGTAATTCTCTACTTGAACAGCAACAGCACTTTGTTGAATCTGTATTAATCTGCAGGTTGTCAGGCTGTGGGGTCACAGAGGAATGCTGTTCCTACCTGGCTTCAGCTCTGACCTCCAACCCCTCCTCCCAACTGAGACAACTGGACTTGAACTTCAGCCACTTAGGAGACTCTGGTCTGAAGAAGTTGTCTGCTGTAGTGGAGACTGTCAAGTGAGTAGACTCAGATGGGGACTGTCCATGTTAGTTACTGAGTAGACTATCAGTAGACTCCGCAGTGATGCCAGAGCACCTATTGATAGACTTCATAGACTGTTCAAGTAGGCTATTTATATAATGATGTTTATGCCAACTCGGGTTGTGGCAAATAATGACAACAAACACATGATGTTGATGATGCCGGATGGCATGGCGGTCATCAGGTGCTTTCCCGGGCGCCTGGGCCCGCCCGGGAAGCAGGTCATATTTGTGTGCATCAAGAAGGAAGGAGATCCAAGGTATTTCTTTGTTGGCTCATCGTAGTCTCTTTATTTTCAATCGAGCATAGTGACTTGACTCAAATCAAATCAAGGATCTTACAAGCATATTGTGACATCAGCATAATGGAGTGAGAGAGAGAGAGAGAGAGAGAGAGAGAGAGAGAGAGAGAGAGAGAGAGAGAGAGAGAGAGAGAGAGAGTCTCTCCCTGTGTCTGGCCGCGTCTCTCCCATCTCCCATCTCTGTGTATGTAGGTGTGGCTATGCGCGTGCGTGTGTGTGTGTGTGTGTGTGTGTGTGTGTGCGTGAGGGTGTGTGTGTGTGTGTGTGTGTCTGTGAGTGTGCATGAGAGTGCATGTGAGTGTGTGCGTGTAAGGAATGTGTGTGTGCCTGGACCTATGTTAAAAAGTTACAGACCTACAGGCCATATGAAGATGGAAGCTATCTTTACAACACATCAGTTGGAGGTCAAACAGCCTCTATAAGGAAAAGATGTCGATCTGGCCAAGTCTTGACCAGTAAAGAATGTTACTTGCCCTTGGCAATAGCAAATCATTAGCAAACTGCGCACAGGCCTTTAAGAGAGCTGTGCAATAGATTAGTGCATACATTTAAACTTTAGACCTACAAATAATGGAATTTAACTATATATTTTAATGTGGGTTCTCTCCAGATACGACACACAATTGTGTGATTCTAACAAGTAATTGGAAAGCTAAAAATAAATAAATAAACACATAAGCAAACAAACAAATAAATAATAACAGCAGTTACAACACTTTCTTTGCATGGTGCTTGATGGAAAAAATGTGTGTAAATATTTGCTGGTGCTAAAATAGATAAAGGCATTGATGAGACATTAAGCAGTGAAGGCTTTTACTTGATTTATTTATTGTTGTCCGACTTCCTACAGTGTGATTCATGAAGGAGAACACTGGACTAAACTTCACCTCCTTACCAAATGTGAGTCCATTTGTCTGTCTAACAATCTGTCTGTCTGTCTGTCTGTCTGTCTGTCTGTCTGTCTGTCTGTCTGTCTGTCTGTCTGTCTGTCTGTCTGTCTGTCTGTCTGTCTGTCTGTCTGTCTGTCTGTCTGTCTGTCTGTCTGTCTGTCTCACTGGAGTATCTCAGGGATCCTTGCTTTTCCCTCTACAACTAAAATATAATAATCTTCAGGCTCATAATGTGTTTCTTTGCAACATTTTTTGAGTTTAAAGATTTGCTACCGGTCACTATATGTATGAGTTTTTAAATTGTGTATTCCTAGGCCAACACTGTAGGGCGCAGGACCAGTACTACTCTGCCGTCAATTTATCTGATAAAGGTGAAGTTAATGCACATTCAACTTCAACCGATAATGCAGAGCTCCCCTTTGGTTGGTATGGACGTACGTTATGGTCATAATGGTATGGAAATAATATGGGCATAAGAACAGATCTATCCAAAGAGATTTTTGTTTTTATTTTTTATTTATTTATTTTCAAAATGAACCACTATTACATCATTACATTGTTTAGAGATATAACAATATTGGTGTTAAAGTGTACATTTCTCGAGTCATGGAATCACATTAAATTAATAAGACTAAAAACCCATAATGTTCTCCTTACCATGTAAAACATGCAAATGTAATTAAACGTCCTGGGGAAGGCTCATGAGTAGTATATACAGTATATACAGTACAGTATAGTATATATATACTATACTGTATATATATATATATATATATATATATATATATATATATATATATATATATATATATATATATATATATATATATATATATATATATATATATATATATATATATACAGGTGCTGGTCAACGAATTAGAATAATTTGAAATAGTGCAACCTTAAAATCTTTGAATGCATTTCTTGTGCAGAAAGCAAATCAGGTGTTCACCGCACCTGTCCTACTTGTTAGAGTAATCACAGAACTGTTACCTGTAAAAAAAATTTGCTCAGCTGAGCTTTCCAAAAGGCCCATTTAGGCCATTTAACTGTGACACTGTTGTTTCATTGAATTAGAATAATGGAGAAACCGTTTCATTGAATTAGAATAATTTTTATTATAATTAGAATCATCATTTTCTCAGTATTTTGTGGCTGCCCCCTTGGCTTGTATGACTGCCTGAAGTCTCCGTGCAGGGGTTGACACTAAGGTCTCCAAGGCACTTGCCCATCGGGCAAGTGCAAATCAGGTTCTACTTGTCCTCAGGTCATGGTCACTTGCCCCCCCAAAAATATATTGTAAATTTTGCTTTTAAGTTTACTTCCTACTTGGGTGCTTTCAACAGGTGGCCCAGGGACCACCAGTGGTCCCTGAGAGGGTTCCAGGTGGTCCCCAGCTAAGTTGGTTAACCAGATGTAACTCTTGAGAGCGTAAAAATTAAACCAAATGGACCCTTGCGGGTGCATTTGGTTTCATTTTTAATTCATCACCTTAATTAGCCCATAGTGGTCACAGACCCAGTGGTCCCTGACCCCAGCAAAATGAGAGTTTGGAACCAAATGGAGCTGGGAGAGAGATAGATAGAGATAGCTAGTTCTTCAAATCGATGCCACGGACAGGGCTTGACACTAACACTTGCCCGCTTGCCCGGGGCAAGTAAAAAAAATGGTGGGGCAAGTGAAGACTGCTACCTGGTTGCCCGATTGGGCATGTGTGCAACTTAGTGCACTATAACACAACACAAGATACCTGTAAATTTGTCTTGAAGGCAGTCATTGCACACTGCCTCTGTGTCTTTCCCTGCTTTCTAGCTATCTCTACCTATCTCTCTCCCAGGTCCATTTGGTTCCAAACTCTTATTTTGCTGGGGTCAGGGACCACTGGGTCTGTGACCACTATGGGCTAATTAAGATGATGAATTTTAACTCTTGAGAGCGTAAAAATGAAACCAAATGGACCCGCAAGGGTCCATTTGGTTTCATTTTTACGCTCTCAAGAGTTACAACTGGTTAACCAACTTAGCTGGGGACCACCTGGAACCCTCTCAGGGACCACTGGTGGTCCCCGGACCACCTGTTGAAAGCACCCAAGTAGGAAGTAAACTTAAAAGCAAAATTTACAATATATTTTGGGGGGGCAAGTGACCATGACCTGAGGGCACGTAGAACCTGATTTGCACTTGCCCGATGGGCAAGTGCCTCGGAGACCTTAGTGTCAACCCCTGCACTTCAGGCAGTCATACAAGCCAAGGGGGCAGCCACAAAATACTGAGAAAGTGATGATTCTAATTATAATAAAAAATATTCTAATTCAATGAAACGGTTTCTCCATTATTCTAATTCAATGAAACAACAGTGTCACAGTTAAATGGCCTAAATGGGCCTTTTGGAAAGCTCAGCTGAGCAAATTTTTTTACAGGTAACAGTTCTGTGATTACTCTAACAAGTAGGACAGGTGCGGTGAACACCTGATTTGCTTTCTGCACAAGAAATGCATTCAAAGATTTTAAGGTTGCACTATTTCAAATTATTCTAATTCGTTGACCAGCACCTGTATGTGTGTGTGTGTGTGTGTGTGTGTGTGTGTGTGTGTGTGTGTGTGTGTGTGTGTGTGTGTGTGTGTGTGTGTGTGTGTGTGTGTGTGTGTGTGTGTGTGTGTGAATGTGTCACGCTGTCACTGTGCATGATGTATTTTTTACGGTGTTGTTTTCTCATCAGATTTCCATCGTCTCAACCTGGACACCAACACAACAAACCCGTACCTCACTCTGTCTGAGAACAACACAAAGGTGACACGGGTGGAAGAGCGCAATTTGTATCCTGACCATCCAGACAGGTTTGATGACATGGCTCAGGTTCTGACTACAGAGAGTGTGACTGGACGCTGGTACGGTGAGGTAGAGTGCAGTGGAGGGGTTTGGATAGCACCAACTTACAGAGAAATCAGAAGAAAAGGAACTGGTGATCTTGCTCTTGGACACAATAAGCAGTCCTGGAGTCTTGTCTGTAAAATTGACCACACTAATAACGGCTACTACTATGCCAGACACAATAATAGGATCACTGTCATTACTATCAGGCCCTGTGGCTCCAACAGAGTAGCAGTGTATTTGGACCAGCCCGCTGGGACTCTGTCCTTCTACCGAGTGTTAAAGGGCACTCTGAAACACCTATACACCTTCCAGGCCACATTCACTGAACCTCTATACATTGGGTTTTCAGTGGCCCCTGACTCCTCTGTGTCTCTGTGTGAGGACATACAGGCTGTAAGCACACACACAGGCTTAGAGGACTCACTAGGTGTGAGGAAATTAGCTCATTCGTGGCAGCGTTTCATAGATAGTCTGCGGTAGACCCAGTAATTCAATCCTGGACAGAACAGACAGACAGGCTGTGAGGACAGACAGTAAGAAACGTCAACAAAGCTGCAAGAAGGGGTTTCTATGACAACAAAAGGCATGTTGAGCTAGACATCCCAATATAAATCTGGTTTAAGATATTAGACTACGATATTAGATATTATAGAACCCATCTCCCTCTATGGTTGTGAGATCTGGGGTCCCCTTGGCCACCAAAACCCTGAAAAATGGGATAAATATCAAGCTGAGAGTACACACAGAACTCTGCAAATCCACCCTCCAGACCCAACACACAATGCGTGAAGGTCAGAATTAGGGAGATACCCACTCATCACCAAAATAATGAATAGAGCCCTTAAATTTCAGGATCACCTAAAAAGCAACCCAGACACATACCATAATATAGCCCTCATTCAAGGAGAAAACCTATAGGGATACCACACAAGCTGGTCCAGGGACTAAGTATAAACACCGACAGTAACACAACCACCAGATGGAAAACCCATTGGACTAAACCAGTCCGTCCGATTATATGAAAACTAGACCTTCGGGGCGCATGTCTCCACCGCCTTGGGCCGTTACGACCCAACACTTGGGAAAACATTGACCAGATACACACTCAGTGATCACAGTATTGCAGCAAGAATTGTGACAAAATAAGTTTAGCTCATGTTATACAAACACCCAGGACTACTATAGACCACTGGGTCTATACACTGTTATGACAATTGTATAGAGCCTATGTAATGTGAACTCTGATCAACAAAATGCTGTGCCAAAATGCTGCAACTGTATATACTGTACATATTGTATGTTTTTACTGGATGTATTTGTGACACTTGCTTTGACAAAGTAAACGTTTTCTCATGCCAATAAAGCTACTTTGAATTTAATTGACTGAATTGTGAGGACAGTGATGTGGATGCTTTACAAATCAGTTTACATTTTCTGTGAATTATATTATAATAATATAATACAATACCATACAATATAATATATGTTGTAATACAACATAATAGTATTATTCCGATTCACCTGCAGGCCTCATTAGGTGAAGGTGTGGGCAGTGGGCTGCAGTTGTCCATGTATGACTCTGGGATACAAGAATATTATGGGATAACATTTTGCTCAATTTAACCCTAGAACACTAAACCAGAGTAATTCTCGCTCAGGTAATTATATTTTTTGCCATTTTCATAATGTTGCTGATGTCTGAAGTTCAGGGCTGGGTGAGCCAGGCGCTTGGATGAATTACACCTGTTGGTTAACTAGATCAGCACTTGGTAGAGTGCAAACATGGCCTACTTGTGGCCTAGGGATGAAAGAGCAAGTGCCCCGACACCTCCGGGAGATAATACTCTTAATTACATCAACATTTCATTATTACCTATAGCCAATCGAAGTACTTCGAGGGACGGTCGAGGCAGGGGCGAAGCCAGAACCACACAGGCCGTTTGGCATGGGCCTCTACCATTATATCAATGAGATTCAAGAAACCTGACTGCACGGTGCAGTCAAAACAGCTATTTTGGGCCGAAGAAGAAGAAAGAGAAGAAAAATATGACAAAAACAAGAAGGGACCAAGTAATGCTGGTCTCTAAAAGGCTATTGATCCGGTCTAGATCTTGGGCCTCATTTTCGTAATGCGCTAAATTACGTAATGTGTTAAATAGTTTAAAACAGCAAAGAAGTTAAGGGATAAGAAAAATCTAGGCCCTAGATTCTAGAGCGGATACAGAAACCATGCACACTTGTCTGTATTACGTGAAGCATAAGAGTAAGATACTTCTTACTTATTCAAGAAATAAATATAATGATGAAGACATTACTGATCAAGTAATATTTTGTCAAGGGTTAGAACAGATTGGCCTTTTTAGATTTTTTTTCATAGCAAAAGATGTCCTCACTACTCAAATCCTTTTGCCACATGAGGGCAGTATTTGAAAGGTGTTTCGGTGAGGAATGGGCAGGTATGGATCTGCACACTTGCAACAACCTGTTGTGTAAACCTGATAAAGGGATAGGCCTATTTGGCTTTAGTCATAAGCTTTGGTCATAAATGCATTTTATTAACATAAGAGAATATGTATTTACTGTAGTTTACAGTAATTGATAAAACATTCTTAATACAGGCCATTCTGAAAGTTTTATAGGGCATTAGGGCAATATGATCACAAATTTAAAATTAGAGACACACAGGAAAAGATTATTGGCATTATATCTTCAGATTCTGTTTCTAACGTTATGATGTATTGAAAATGGTGGGCCCTATTGTAAACAAGTCTAATGGATAATGCTTATGGTGTCATTCACACACACACACACACACACACACACACACACACACACACACACACACACACACACACACACACACACACACGAGTTGTCTGTTCTTGCAATATAATGTAATTCTGCAAACTGTTAAAAAAATACTGCAGTCAAACAACCAATCAATTTCTCTCACCCCCAAATTGATACTACAAATTGTCCGAACTTTTTTTTTTAAATGTGTTGCAGGGATCAAATTCAAAATGAGCAAATATTTGCACAACAATAAAGATCAGTTTGAGGATAGGTAGACTATGATTTGTAAATCGTTGTATTATATTTTTATGTACATTTTTCACAACATCAAGTTTTTTTGCAAAGGGGTTGCATATTGTAAACTTTATTCTGTAGGATGCATTGCAATGTTTCTACTTAATGCATGTCGCTCTGGATTAAGAGCACCTGCTAAATGCCTAAATCGTATTCGTATCAATTGTAAATAGAATTTATCGGTGTTAAGACTATTGTGAGACAAAGTCTACACACACGCCTGGTGGAGAGGAAAGGAATTAGTTGGAATAAAGGAATATTCCATATAAAAATGGTCTATTTACTACTCAGGTTTATGTGAACACAAATATTCCTTTTAAGCAGTGAAATATTCCAGCACTGTGAAGACGGCTGGATTACCGAATTACAGAGGAATCACAACACACGCAATCTTAATTTTCATTATCAGTTTAATTACAGAATACTAAAAATAACATTACATAAAATGTAATCTTAAAAGAAACCATTGAATATTACAAAGGTCGTAAATTTTGCAAAGTTAGGATATAAAATCTTTGAACAATGGTGCATAATTGAAAAAGAAAAATAAATTTCATAAAATGCATATATTAACAGTTCTACCACATTAAAAAAAAAAAAAAAAACAGAAGGGCACAAATCGCAGACAGATGAGATGAGTAGACACTGCGTTCACACAGTGAGCTCTCCTTTTTGAAAAGAAGAAAAAAAAAAGACTTGAGATGCACAGCACACCACAAATCAGCTTAAGTTCTCAAGTCCTGTCTGATTAAAAAAAAAAAAAAAAAAAAAAGAGTTACCATTTATACACAGGGAAAAAAGGACTACAAAAGTGACTTGGTGACTGCTCCCATAATATTCACACGTATCATGTTAAGATTAAAAAATAGGGAAAAAACACCCTACTACACTGGCCTTGGTTCCATAAACATACTGGTTCCACAGGTTTTTTTAAGCTGTACAATGTTCAAAGAGTTGCAAGAGTTTTTTTTTTTTTTTTCTTTTTTTTGAGAAACCTCATACTTTTAATGCATTTCACCACTTAACGGGGGGAAATAATACGATTCGGTTGTCCTTGTCGCTTTAAAAACTCTTTGACCGCAGAGCTAAAACAAAAAACAAACAAGAACAACCCCAATTCCTTTTTCCTACTGTACAACCCCATGGTTTAAATCAGAGCCAATGAAAAAGAGCTACCATGGCCACATGATCATGAACGTAAAAAAGAAAATGAATAGGTGGAACAGACTATACACAAGAGGATTAAAAAAAAAGGGCTAGACTTAAGTTTTTGTCGCACGAGGATGTCGCATGCCCCCGAAGTGCTTCACGATGCAAATGTGTGAAAGTAAACTGCTGTCCTGGCCACTCAACTAAAATAAATCAGACTTTAAAGGGCCATTTCATCCCTTTTTGCAACCAGAGCTTTTTTTAAATGATGTCTGAGGACACATGGAACACGTTCAAGGGTCGTGTGTGTGTGTGTGTGTGTGTGATACTTTTGTTTTTGATCTTTTAGTTACGAATGGATGTTCATGAGGTTCATGAAGATCCAGGAAAAGTTCCTTCCTGGACTACACCTGGAGTCACACCTCCAAACAGCCTGAGACTTTGTAGTCCAGGAACAGAACTTCCTGGATGTTTCATGACCTTATAAAAGATCCACTCATGACTAAAATAACAAAAAAACAAAACAATAAAGTGTTCCTTGTGTCCTAAAACATCATTAGAATAAGCTCTGGTTGCAAAAGGGGTGAAGCAGCCCTTTAAGACTATAAGAGAAGGGAGGGATTTAATGTGTGTGGTCATGGTGGGGGGGTTAACATGGTGCTTGCGATCCTCCTCTTTTTCCAATGATTTCACGTCAGCCGTTGAGGTTTTACATCACCCTGTGCCATTTCATCTTAAGCCCTTTTTCTTAAAATATAGATTTTTTTTCCTTCCCCCAATCCATTCACACCAGATACCTCCTACACATCATCCAAGGACATTCAAAAAGCCTGTTGAAAACTGTTTAAAAAACCTGGATGCATTCCTCCCCTCTATATGATATGACACACTGGCCAGAGTCATGTCCTTATTTTAGAGGTATTTTCATTGGTCTCTTGCAGCCACTTGGGTGGTGGTGGGGCGGAGACATTGCTGTGTCACATTATTGGTAAACGCATGAATACAGAGGGGGAACTGTCCGTCGAGGAAATTGTCCCCAATATTGGATTTAAATCCCAAAAAACAAAAGAGGTCCACTGAATCGATGGGGAGTCCATTTTCCTGCATGTGTAGTAGTGGTTTTGGTGGGCGATGAAGACAAAACAATGGCAAAAAAAAAAAAAAAAAATCAAAGAGTGAGAGACAAAAAAGAGAGACATTAACCCAGAGGACATTTCAGAAGCTGGAGTGGGGAAAAAGGCGTTTTGAGGTGAGAGACACCAACAGAGCTACTCGGTGGTGTGGCTGGTCAGAGACTGCTGGAGGTTTGTTTTTTTGTTGTTGTTTTTTTTCACCTGGGATCGAAGTCGCCAAACCCCGCTGCCGCCGGTTCGACTCGCTCGCTGCATTCTTTTTAATTATTTTTTTAAGCTAAACGCTCCGCTTGGGTTTTTCGGATCAAGTCGCCCTGAGTTAGTGTGTGCCACGACGTTGTTGGAGAGAGAGAGACATCGGACAGGCCTCGTCCGCTTTTTGTTCGTTTTTTTTTTAAGAAATCCTCACAAAAAGAAGCGTTAAGAAAAGACAAAATAATAATAATCACATGGGGAGATAAAGAAAATTGATCACCTGGGGAGAGAGAGGGGGGAGAAAAAAGATTTTATATCACAAGCTCTTCGCTTTTGATGAGCGACGCGTTGCTCGGGTTTTTTTTTTTTACAAGTCTGCAAATTAGACAAAGTCAAGAGTCAGTCTTGGGGTTGTGGGCAGCTGGAAGTAGAACGTTGCTACCACAGTGGGGGGAGGGGAGGGGGTCCAGCTAACTGCTGAGTCCTGCTCATTATTATCTGGGGAAAAACTCAATCGGTGGCCAAAGACATGGAGGGGGAGAAGCTTTATGCCTTTTTGGGGTTGCAATCTGCACGGATGTAAACGTCGCATTTCGCAGCGCACACACACAGCCCAGTTATCTCAGGGGGTTGTGTGAAATGATTACACCTCATGGTTGCGTCGTGTGTGTGTGGCTTCGCCAAGTGGTCATCAGTGCCGCGGTTATATAACAGGGTCTGTCCTGCAAAAAGAAGAAGTGCGTGGTCCGGAGTTGGGGTGTGTGTGGGGGGTGGGGTTGGTTGGTTCAGGTACTGGTGATGGCAGTTAGCTGACTGTGGCTCAGTCAGAACAGGTAGACAAAAAAGTCAGACAGACAAAAGTAGACAGGCAGACAGGTTTTGCCGTGGGTTATGGTGGGGTAGTCGAGGGGGAGAGTTTTTTTTTTGTTGGGGGGTGGGGAGGGGGGCTAAATTAAAGGAGCGGTGTCCATCAGGGCTTTGTTGGGGTCTAAGGTGGCGAAGAAACGCACGTCGCGGTCCTTGTCGGCCTGCAGGGTCATCACAGTCTCCTCCAGCTCGTCCGAGTAGGCACAGCCCGGCTCCTTGAAGTACGCTGCGGGACACACCACAAGTCACCGTTAAAAAACAAACAAACAAAACAAAAAAACAATAAGGGCTTATCAACACAAATTAACACTTTCACTGATTTACCCCTTAGTGTACTGAACGCGTTTTGGTGTTCTAAGCATTGTGTTTTAACTGTTGAAAAATAGCAGATCTACAAGCTCATAGCGCGCCACCGAGTGGCACGCTATGAGCTTGTATCTCTGCTATTTTTGAAAAATCGTGAAAACGTGGTGAAATCTTTGAATATTATGTTATTCAGAAACTAGACAGGACACAATGGGTTAGGCATTGGCCTAAAAAATAATACTTTGGCACCCCCTAGTGGTCACAAAAGCCAGAAAGATACTGTTAAGACCCAACCCAAGACCTGCCGGTGCCCTTGCTGGACAAGGGTCAACAGGAAAACACTAAAAAGGAGGCTGGACTGCCAACATCGTGTGTGAGAGAAAAAGAGAGTAATAATGGCTGTCCATACTCTCTGCGAACTTCTCGTCGGAAAGTTGCAAGACAACAATAAAATGACGTCAATCTCAATTTCTGAAACACGTTCCTCCGAAATGTTTTCGTTATATACTGTATAATTTAAAACTCGCAATGGCTTTTTCCATTCTATACCTTGGACCATTTCATTAGATCACTTCCTAAAAACATCTAGTATCCGACAACCATAGGAGCCGCAGTAGCTCTTTAAAAAAAAAAATCATAGTCCTTCACATTTGACTTCAATAGTCCTTTTCCTTAATCAGAGGCAGATCACGAATACAATGACAAAACTTATAGGGATTTCTTTGGAGGCCTCCTGCAGCCACTGGAGGCGTCAAAAAGACAATATTTTTTGGAGATTTTTTGGGAGACTTCATGAAAAAAAAAAATGTAATTATTATTTTGATCACAACAAGGAGTTTTAAGTGTACCTCCCTTATTTTTTGTGATGGGGAATGACCGTTTCTGCCTCAGAGTAACTCTTACCGTTTAAAAAGTCAACAACTACGGCCACAATCATGGAGTTTCACTTGTGTGGTCACTATTCACCAAGAAATTACAATGCGGAAAGCCGTAGTTTAAAAAAAGGGGGGGGGGGGGGGGGGGGTTGGATCCACTCGTCTCGGAATTGTCTTGTTAACCAATAGAGTTGCGCAGCCAGTTGCACCATTAGGTAGACAAGGAGATTCCTACAAGTGGATCAAAACACTCCCCTTTTTATTGAAAACTACGGCTCTGCATATGGCAATTTCTTGACGAATAGTGGAACTCTATGTTTGTGGCTTTAGATGTTGCATTTGTGAAAGGTAAGAATTACTTTGAGGAACAAACGTTCATTCCACTCGATCTTCCAGCAAGTAAAACAACGTATGTGCACTGATGAGAGCCTATACATCAGTGGTGCCCAAAAGGTAGATTGTGATCTACCAGTAGATCACACAGGCTGTGCAGGTAGATCACATGACTGTCAACCCCAGCACTTGGACCCTTATAGATCTGTAACTCTTGAGAGCGTTAAAATGAAACCAAATGGACCCTTACGCGTCCAATTTCCCCCTCTATTTTTCATTCATTACTATAACAGTAAGTAACCATTTCAAAGCTCAAACTTTCTAGGGCATTGAAATGGATTTTCAGTAGTTGAACAATCATATTGTTGATGTGTAGATCTTGTTGAGCCGCTCATTTTGAAAGTAGCTCTTAAGTCAAAAAAGTGTGGGCACCCCTGCTATACATCTTAGGCTGGGAGAGGATAAGAAGCACAGTGTGCTTCATTCCTTGGACCTGTACCTTTCTCCATGATGCTCTGTCGTAGCGCCTTGGCCACCAGCACCCGGACGTTGGCCACGGGGTCAGAGGAGAGGCTGAGCAGGCTGGGCAGGAGATGCTGGGCAAACTGGTCCATGGGCATACAGTCCTCCTCCACTATCGCCTGAGAGGAAAAGTATGAGGCCATCAGGTTCAGTCATGGTTACAATGGGACGGGCCCCTGAATAGCATTAAGGCTGGCGAACATGCACTGGTCTCCGTAGTGCATGAATTTCGTACGTCTGACTGGAATAATAACAGGTTACCGTTTACCGACACTTTTGTTTCAGGTCAAAGTAAAGTGGCATTAGCTAATCTCCCTTAAACATAATACTGAAAGCAGCAGCATGACGAAAGTAACTAGTAATATATGTAGAAGCAACTGTAATATTGTTACTGTTTTATGGGACGAAATCTTGTTATATTACTTGGTACAGAGAAAACGTAATATTACTACTAGTTACACCCATCTCTGTTTAATACATATTTGACATAAATTTGCACATAGATTTTTTTAAAGGCAGAAAATGTGTTCTTTTGTTCCTTCATATACAGTAGTTATCCACTGACCTGACAGATGAAGGCGAAGGCTTGCCTCCCCACCCACTTGGGACAGTGGCAGAACCTTACAATGAGCTCGTTGATGAAGTTCAGGCCGAGGTCGTGAGCACCACAAGCGTACAGCTTTTGGAGGATTTCCACCACCTGGTCACACCACACACACACACACGCACGCACGCACGCACGCACGCACGCACGCACGCACGCACACACACGCACGCACGCGCACACACACGCACGCGCGCGCACACGCACGCGCGCGCACACGCACACGCGGAACAATGAATTAGAAATCGAGAAAAGGACCAAAAAGGCTCTAATTATAATGCATGCTCCACAGGCATGCATTATAATCACATATATCACAGCTTCCAAGTTAATTTAATCACGATTAATCACCATTCAAACTATGTCCCAAATAAGCCATGTTTTCCTGTAGATCTTTTGAACATAAAAAAGGACTGTTTATGTTTTTAATTGTTCATCAAAATAGGTGATCTACAAGTCCCTGATGCTTACCCCCCCAATGAGAAAATGCTCAGTGGGTTAAGTCAGTGGTGCACATGCAGTACATTTTTAATCAGATTAATCAACAAAATGAATGAATGGCATTAACTTAAGTTGTTATTTTTGAGAGGCATGGTTATAATTTATGCAGACACGATGGGATGATTTTCAGACTTTTTTTGAAAAGTATGCCAAGGCATGTAGAACAGGAAATAAGCAGGTAGAATTTGCAAGAACATGGGAGTCTTATTTATACAGTTGTGTTCAAAATAATAGCAGTCTGTTTAAAAAACTGAATAAAGCCCAAAATCCTTATAGTGGTTTTAATTCCATGCATTGGGAACACTGCACATCATATTTTAAATCAAAACATGAAGAAAAAAGCCAGAGAAGTTGGTCGACTCCATGCAACACAGATGTGAAGCGGTTCTCAAAAACAGTGGCTATACAACTAAATATTAGTTTAGTGATTCACAGGAATGCTGAATCTTGGATATTTTTCAGTTAATACAGTAAATATTTGAGTTTGTAAAGTAAAATGCAGACACTGCTATTTTTTTGAACAGCCCAATGTTCATTTTTCTTCATTTTATGTAAAGTAATTAAATAATATCTGCTTTTTTCTTCATGTTTTGATTTAGAATATAATGTGCAGTGTTCCCAATGCATGGAAATAAAAACCACTATAAGGATTTTGGACTTTATTCATTTTTTAAACAGACTGCTATTATTTTGAACACAACTGTAAGTGATGGTGCTTTATGCGTGAACCGTTCAATACAAGGTTTTGGTTCGGTACGCACTCCAACATGAACAACACACTTTCATTTTAGTACATTTTTTTAAAAATCCATATCTGCACCCAACCAGACCTGCTGAAAGAGCCCCATCTGCCAGTACAAGTGCTAATTTCAGTGATTTATGTTTTGTGGGAAAGGAGATTATATTCACTAATGGCATTTGCGGGACCTGAAAACATAGTCCCATGAAAAGCAGCTTGAATTGAAAAGCTCTACAGTATTCATGCCTTTTTTCACAGCCAACAGGCTTTTCCCCAACCACACTTTAGATGTTCCACAAAACATTAGAATCATGCAGCGTCACAAAACAACAACTCACCAGTTTGTAGGAGATCCACCTGACTTCTGAGACTTTGTCTGAGCAGAGAGTGAGCGCTATCTGCCTGAGGTAGTCGTAGACATCGTAGTGACTGTACAGCTCGATGATCAGGATCAGCTGCCTGAAGGGGTACAGAGAGAGAGAGCGCTAATCAGGACACGCCACTTCACACTCGTTTGGTGCACGTGCCCAATTTAATGTCAAATGAAAACCTAACCAGCATCCGATCAAGACTGAAAAAAAAGAAATCGTCATTTTTTCCTGTGAATAATGTTCTGCCGTTAATCTTGTTAAACATGACAAGCAAGAACAGTTCTCTGATGTCATAATTGGCAGTGAAAAAACAATCCACATCATGCCAATCCATAAGTCCAAGTCAACAATACTTTGAAACAAATACTGTGAAATGCTTTTTGAATGAGTTCAGTCTTCAGTGTTCTGTGACAACCGTTTCAAGTGCTCATAGATGAAAACGTACTCTGCAAGCTCGTATCTGAACCTCCAGTTGCGGCTGTTGTCCGTGACCATGAACTCTTGTAGCTGGTAGAGGTATTCCCTCCGCTTGTCTGCATGGAGTAGCTGTAACACACACACACAACCCACACCTCAATCAGCTTTGCTATTGGAATAACCGTTTGTTTTTTTTGGCACATACATTATGTAAGCGATAACCCCAGACGTTCCCGAATAACTAGGAAACAAAGAAAGTGCCAAAGCCAACTCGAGTCGTGACGAATCATGATGACACACACAAACTTTTGGGACAATAAAATAATTTCTAAGATGAAAAACGAAACAAAAAGTCTTGTATCATGCCGTTTTCTACTTCTTCCCAATTATAGATTATATGACGATATTGTGTTTGTTGTCATGATTTGTCACGACCTGAGTTGGCTTTGGCCGCGGCGTAATCGTCTTGATATAAATTATTTTCGAAAAGTCTATGAGAAAAATGAATGGGGAAAAGACTTCCGGAACCGGGGCGGTGACGTCACTGCGCATCTCTTACTTGGTACCACTTAAAGCACATATGATATGAGCAATAATCTCAGAAATTTAATGGCATTTCTTTTCTTCTTTATCGTTTCACTATTAGATCACCTCCAGAAAATATCTACTATCTATGAGTAACTATTCCAATTATTTAAATTTATTCAATGTGGTTTTAAATTACACATGCACAACCTCACTGTGTGTCTGTGAGCTTGTAGACATCAGACATTTTCATTCGTGCTTTATTTCATACACCTGGTCACTTGTTTCCCTTGCCAATCTGGCCACAAAGCACGAGATAACGGGAACTTCTGCAAAGACTCGTGGGTTGTATGAAAGTTGTGGACATAGAGGCCGACCTTGAGGAAGTCGTAGAGGTGCTTGAGGACTCCGATGCGGACCTCGTCCAGATCTTTGAGGAAGCCGTTGAAGATGGGCACCAGGTCAGCCGCTGTCAGCTGGTCTCCCAGGATCACTGCCAGCTCATGGATGGAGAAGGCCAGGGTGCGGCGGACCTTCCACTGAGAGAGGGGGAGGGAGGGGGAGAGAGAGAGAGAGAGAGAGAGAGAGAGAGAGAGAGAGACAGACAGAGAGAGAGACAGAGACAGACAGAGACAGACAGAGACAGACAGAGACAGACAGAGAGAGACAGAGAGAGACAGAGAGAGATTATCAGAATTTCTAATAAATAGATGTCAGTAAATCTCAAGTAAATTCTCAATTCTAAATTTTCAGCTTCAGAGTAAAAATAACACTCCTGTGAAGTGAGTCGGGCTGCTCCGTGTGGGGGGTACCCAAGCCTGTTCTGAGTCAAAGTTAGTTTAACATTGGGTTAACAATACAATGCTGAGTGTTGAGGTGATGAGCCCACGTTTGTGTCCGAAAGTATTAACTTTTGATATTAACTGTCGCCTATGTTCCTGTGGAGTTGCGCCACTCACTTTACAGGGGTGTGATTTTTTTTAAATTGTGGGTTGTCTGTCTGATATACTGAATACTGTTATTTTAATGTGTGATAGAGTGAATGTTGTCTCGTTCATATAGTCATGCCTGTAGTAGACTGCAGGGGGTGCTAATGTCATGCATATTTGGCAACGGAGCTAGAGCACAGGACAGAGCTGACCATTTAATGGTGTGTGCTTTGCATGACTCAAAATAAATAAAACCAATTATGTGCCCATGCCATTGAAGGGAATTCTACCCATTTTCAAAATTTCCCTGAGAGTGTACAAATGGAACCAAATGGACCCTAGCGGGTCCATTTAGTTCACATTTGTACATTCTCATGAACAAAGGTCCTAAAAGAAAAATCAGTAATATGTTGAAACACAACTTGATTGGGGGGGGGGGGACTTTTTATTATGTCCACACAACATCTCTAAGGTATACTAATAACATAGTAAAATGTTGAAAATGGGTGGTATTCCCCTTTAGGCATCCCACATTGGGATTAAAACAGTGTAACGGACATGCTCCTGTTGGTGCTGAGCCCGACTGTAACACTAACATGCTATAAACAAAAGCAAAAGGCTCACAACTCACTTTGTAATACTCCCAAGTATATTTCCATTTCAACCATTGAAAGTCTCCCCTCTCCAGTATAAATGAGATACAGGAAGTGATTCCTCTTTCGCTTGCGATATTAACATCGTCTGGTATCACCATGACTCAGCCACAACCATATAAGGAGTTCCCAATGCCGCGGCTGCTATGGCCACAAGTGTGTTGTCATGGGCAACAGGTGCAAACAAAAACATATGACATGTCTCTCCCCTGCTGGTATATAGCAGAAGTCGTACTACTTGCCTCTTTATCATTTAATTGCTACACCATTTAATTGCATCAAGTCATTTGTTCAATTTCGAAATGAAAGATAACACCTCTTGGTTATCTAATATGATACAGTATATAATAAATTACTTTTTTATGCCTTTATTGAAAGCTAACCGTAGATGGACAGGGAAACTATTATAAAAATATGACTTTTAATTTTAGTTGTTTATTTAAAAAAAAAAAATCGGTAAAACAACATTCACAGATATGTACAGAGCCGCACAATCGGGGAAAAACAATTATGATTGAGTGGTGGCAGGCCTTGGTGCACGTGCTGTTGGTATATTGGCGGTTTTCCAAATTACCCAAAGCAATGAATGCTCCCACTACTTTTTTTTGTCACAAAAGGCTGCAGATATCGTATCGGTTGCTATAAATATTGGTACCGGAAATAAGAGTTGGACAATATCGGCATCGGATATCGGTATAAGAATCAACATCAGACATCTCTAGTGATAATTCCAGTGTTTCTCTCGACGCTTCGCTGCGGCGACTGGGAATAGCGTGCGAGGTGCTCCGTTATCCTCCCCGCTGCTTACCTGCACGTCGGTAGCCAGGGTCTCGTAGGTGTCCTTGAGGCAGTGCCAGTTCTGCCGGCCCAGGGTGAGGGCCACGCCGGGCAGGCTGAACGCACAGTGCTTGGCTATCTCCGTGTCCACCGTCTGGGCGCGGGCCGGGTCCGTCATGGACAGGTACTGGTCCAGCAGCTGCTGGGGGATGACATTCTGCAAGAGAGAGCGGAGGTTAAACTGTAGTTTAACCCCTTTTCTGTACTGTACATGTTTTTGTGTTCCTTTTACCAACTGAAAAATAGCAGATCTACAAGTTCATAGCGCGCCACCGAGTGGCGCGCTATGAGCTTGTAGGTCTGCTATTTTAGAAAAATCGTGAAAATGTGGCACAAATCTTTGAATACCAGACTATTATTTCAGATTTCTATAGATGAATCTAGGGGTTCTTGAAATGAAATATGTTGAGCATCACTTACACAGGAACTTTTTTTTCAGAAAAACTAGAATCTAGTTTCAGAAACTAGAATCTAGTGTCAAAAAACTAGATTCTAGTGTCAGAAACTAGAATCTAGTGTAAAAAGAAAACAAACTAGAATCTAGTGTAAAAAAAAAATAGAATCTAACGTCAGAAACTACAATCTAGCATAAACTACAATCTAGCATAAGAAACTAGAAGCTAGACTAAACTAGAAGCTAGCGCCAGAAACTAGAAACAAGTATCGGGAAGTAGGATTTGGTGCCAGAAACTAGGGTTTGAAACTAGAAACTAATGTCAGAAACTAAAGCTTTCACCCCAGACAGTGACGGATCAAGCTGAACATTTCCTGGAACAGGACCTGCGACACCAACCTGGATCTTTGGCTTCTCCTCGGACACTAGGCAGGGCAGGTCGTCCTTCCCCTCTTCCTCCACACTCTCAATCAGTTCAGACTCCTGTGGAAGACGGGGGACACACATATTTAGAGCCAGGGAACAGACAATAGTCATGTTCATCCATGTCGTCCGAAAGGTCCGCTTTGCAAATCAATAAGGCCAGAGTCTGCTTGACTCGGCATCACCTAGTTAGTACGTAGCCACGTTGTTTCTGATTGGACGGTGGTCAAACAAAGATGAACTACTGTGTTTTGTTTTTCCCCCCTCAAACAGACCACAGACCAATCAAAATTCTCGGCTGTATTTCAACCTTCATATGCCCCGCCTACCTGTGGGGATAGGCTCCTGGCCAGACTGATATGCAAAGGGATATTTCAGATTTGGGGAACACAGTGAATCAGGCGGAATCCAAGCGATGATGACACCGCATATAATGGAATCATGGAAGCAGATATTTATCATTTCATATTCTTGCGCTCTGTCTGTAGCTACAGCTGCCTTCTTTTCACCTGACAGGGGGAATTTCCCTAGTTGGACATACAGTGAGGAAAATAATTATTTGATCCCCTGATGATTTTGTAAGTTTTCATGATTAGAAAGAAATGAGCACTCTGTCATTTTTATGGTACTTTTATTTAAACAAATAGAGACAGAATATGAACAAAAATGTCCATAAGAAAATAATATTTAGAGGTTATAAATTAATTTGCGTTATTGCTTGTGAAATAAGTATTTGATCCCTAAGCACAACCTGACTTAGTACTTAGTGGAGAAACCCTTGTTGGCAAGCACGGAAGTCAGACGTTTCTTGTAGTTGGTCACCAAGTTTGCGCACATCTCAGGAGGGATTTTGGCCCACTCCTGGTTAGATCTTCTCTCCAAATCCTGAAGGTTTCGAGGCTGTTGCTTTCCAACTCAAAGTTCAAGCTCCCTCCATAGATTTTCTATAGGATTAAGGTCTGGAGACTGGCTAGGCCACTCCATGAGCTTAATGTGCTTCTTCGTGAGCCACTCCTTTGTTGCCTTGGCCGTATATTTTAGGTCGTTGCCATGCTGAAGACCCAGCCACGGCCCATCTTCAGTGCTCTGGCTGCGAGGGAAGGATTTTGTCCAAGGTTATTGTCCAAGATCCTGCGGTACATGGCCACATCCATCGGTCACACAATGCGGGGAAGTTGCCCTGTACCCTTAGCAGAGAATCAGCCCCAAAGCATAATGTCTCCACCTCCATGCTTGACGGTGGGGATGGTGTTGTTGGGTTTGTATTCAGCATTTCTCTCCCTCCAAACATGACAAGTCAAATGGATGCCAAAAATTGAATTTTGATCTCTTCTGACCACATCACCTTCCCCGCAGCCTGGTCTGAATCATTTAGGTGTTCATTGGTGAACTTTAGACGGGCCTCTATTCGCCTTCTTGAGCAGAGGGACATGGCTGGGCACTGCAGGATTTCAATCCGTTATGGTGTACTGTGTTACCAATGGTTTTCTTGGTGACTGTGGTCCCAGATGCCTTCAAATCAATAACAACAACACCATGGCCGTCGTCAGGCATGGAGGTGGAAACATTATGCTTTGGGGCTGTTTCTCTGCTAAGGGTACAGGGCAACTTCACTGCATTGTGGCCGATGGATGGAGACATGCACTGCAACATCTTGGACAAGAACCTCCTTCCCTCAGCCAGAGCACTAAAGATGCGTCTTGAAGAAGCACATTAAGCTCATGGAGTGGCCTAGCCAGTCTCCAGACCTTAATCCTATAGAAAATCTATGGAGGGAGCTCGAGCTTCGAGTTGGCAAGCAATGGCCTCGAAACCTTCAGGATTTGGAGAGAAGATCTAACCAGGGATGGGCCAAAATCCCTCCTGAGATGTGCGCAAACTTGGTGACCAACTACAAGAAACATCTGACTTCCGTGCTTGCCAACAAGGGTTTCTCCACTAAGTACTAAGTCAGATTGTGCTTAGGGATCAAATACTTATTTCACGAGCTCTAACGCAAATTAATTTATAACCTTTAAATATTATTTTCTTATGGACATTTTTGTTCATATTCTGTCTCTATTTGTTTAAATAAAAGTACCATAAAAATGACAGAGTGCTCATTTCTTTCTAATCATGAAAACTTACAAAATCATCAGGGGATCAAATAATTATTTTCCTCACTGTAGCATGTGTCTCTTCCATCAGGTGCCCCAGCTGGCCAGGGAGAGGCAGTCTACACTGCGTTCCAAATTATTATGCAAATCATGTTTTTGTTTGATTTTCCAAAATAATGAAAACAGAATTTAGAAAATAAATAACGTGAAACACAAAATTACTATTTTCACAAATATGTTGTGCATAATAATTTGGAACAGTGTGTTTCAAGTTTTTTATTTATTTTCTAAATTCTGTTTATTAGGTTTGTTCAATAACATTTGAAATAAAAATTGACAGCTAATGACTTGAAAATTATGCTGATCATCATTTGCAATATTTTGGAGAATCAAGCAAAAACATGATTTGCATAACAATTTGGAACGCAGTTTAGAGCCCAGGATTACTGCATCATGTTGTTGTGAGGGCATCTACCCTAGGAGAGTGGCGTCCCTAGCGAGAATCGAACTCAGGACCAGTGCCCATACAAAACATTTTCTCTGAAAGAACATAACATTCAAAGATTTGCACTGCGATTTCATGATTTGCCCCAAGAATAACAGGTGTGCACACCTATTTTTTTGTAATAAAACAGCTGTAGAGAATGGGTTGTTAAAGCACTCTACCCTCCAGTTCTAGACAAAAAAAAAGAAAACTCAGAATGCGATGAATTGAACCGGCAGACCCTCACCGCGCTGCTGTGGTCCGAGTCGTCCCGTACCAGGACGGGCGAGTCTGGAGGCGACTCCTCGGGGCCCTCCTGGGTCTCCTCTGTCTGGGTCTCCATCTCCCCCTGCTCCTGGACGGGACAGGACTCCAGCGCCGGGAGAGGCTCCGCCGCAGCCGCTGTCGCCGTCGCCTCTTCCTCCTCCTCTTCTGTGGGACTCGTGTCGGTCTGCGATTGGACCTCGGAGGAGGGGGAAGAGGAGTCGCTGCTCTCCGCCGATTGGCTGTCGGTCTGCTGGCTCTCTGGTTGGCTGGGGGGCTCGGGCTCGGTGGGGCTGCCGTCGGTCGGACTGTCTAGCTGGACCGCTTTGAGAGCCGCAGACAGGACCTGGACTTGGGCTGGAGGACACAAACAAAGCGGCGGTCTTATTTGAAGAATTCACAGCAATCTTATTAAAACATTAGCTCCGCTTTGTCCTGAGCCCCAACGAATGTTTTGTTTTAATGATTTGTTGACGAAAACAAAAGTTTTAGTAATTTTTAGTTTAGTTTGTTATAGCTTTTAGGCTTGTTTTTTGGTAGGGTAGGCATTAGGATTCAAAAAGATCTGAACAACTATTATTTAATATATAAATAAGAGTATTTTGTCTATAATTACAGTTAGTTTTATGAACATACAATACAGTTACAAACTATTTACATCACTGTTATTTGCAAAATATATGCCAACTAAAATCCATTTCCACAGCAGGTCTACATAAGACTGTTGGTGGAAAAACTACAAACTGGGTCTCTGCCTCCCAATTTCCATTTCACGCTCTCAAACATGGACGCCGGCACTGGTACTGGGGACTACAGAGACTATGTACTATCTGCGCCTGTGTTCTACGTGGCAATCAGTGCTGCTCTGATGGGTTAGAATTCTAACCAATAGGAGTTGAAATCCCATCCCTGGAAAGTCAAATCCCATCACGAGCGAATCAGAACCCTGCCGGCAACTCCAGACTCTTATACAAGCTGGTAATAATTGTAATGAGGGTGGGGAAGCCAGGTTAGCAGGGACCTTTATCAATGTGTTCAATTCATAAACAACACAGTTAAAGTTATAGGACTTCAGGAGTAGCGCATAATGTGAAGGGAAGTTAGGAACGTGTTGCAAGGTGTAACGTCGGGCAACCTGTGTCTGTGTGTGTCCATCAGTCACTGTCGGGATTCTTGGTGCAGGTCTGTTCTACAAGTGGAAACACATGGTGCAAAGGTGCAGCATGGAACCTAATCACATCCATTCTATTGCTACACAGGGGTTGACATTAAGGTCTCCAAGGCACTTGCCCATCGGGCAATTGCAAGTCAGGTTCTACTTGCCCTCAGGTCATGGTCACTTGCCCCCAAAATATATCGTAAATTTTGCATTTAAGTTTATTTTCTACTTGGGTGCTTTAAACATTTCCTTTCACAGTCGAAGACTCTGTTTTGTTTAAGTCAATCAGCTACAGTAAATATTCAACTTGCAAAATAGTGGTTCCCACAGTGGTTCCCATAGTGGTCACAGACTCAGGGGTCCGTGACGACCGCAAAATGATAGTTTGGAACCAAATAGACCTGGGGAGAAAGACAGAGACAGGGAAAGACAGAGGCAGAGCGAAATGACCACCTTCAAGACAAATATATCTTGTCACATGTTGTGTTATAGCGAACAAAGTCGCACACTTGCCCGATCGGGCAACCAGGTCTTCACTTGCCCGAATATTTTTTTTTACTTGCCCCGGGCAAGTGTTAGTGTCAAGCCCTGCTAAATATACTGCACTACTGCCTGGTCATTATAGCTATGATGATCTGGGCATATTGTAATAAGGGCTTCTGTGATCTCTTCATTAGCCCACGTGTGTCCACTGCCCTGCATCTTTGCACATTGCTGCATAGTACGCAATGATCCCTTCTCCTTCCTTCTCGTGCGCAAAAAAATAATAATAATAATAAAAATAAAAAATCATCCCACAATTGTATTCACTCCCTATGTTTAATGCGATTGCATTCACACCTGCAATGATCCGCACTCTGTCTTTTGGGGGGGGGGGGGTAGAATGTGGTTAATTGATGCGCATGAGGATTCGAATGAGCCTTCACACCTGGCAAATGAAGCGACACTTCCCAACAACACGCAGCAGGATTTGTTTTAATTGGGCTAAAACTTTCCAGTGTGGTGGATTCAGTACCCATTCATTCCATTTATCATTTATTATAAAAAAAGTGAAAATGATGCACAAATCTAAGAATATATTCTATTTGACACCTGATTGTAGTTTCTGACAATAGATTCTAGTTTCTGACTAGTTTCTAGTTTCTGATGCTAGATTCCGAAAGATTTTAGTTTCTCTGAAAAATCTATGTTCCTGTGTCAGTGATGCTGAACATATTTCATGCCAAGGACCACCAGAATTATCTAGATTTGGCTGCAGACCCCCCCCCCCCCCCCCCCCCCCCCCCCCCATCTGAAAACATGTTGTAGGGATCCCCCAGAAGCAACGATTTTAGTTCAAAATATTTGCTACCAAAAAGAATATATATTCAAAGATTTGCATCACATTTTCACAATTTTCCAAAAATATCAGAGCTACAAGCTCACAGCGCGCCACTCGGTGGCGCGCTATGAGCTTGTAGGTCTGATATTTTTCAATAGCTGGGTTAGTAGAACAGAATTTTTCCCTCAAATTGCTAGGCCTACAAATCAGCAGACAATCAGCAGAAAAGGATTGTGATTGTATTTTAAGATATACTTCCATTTTGAAATTAAGTGCCGCTTAGTGACGTTTGTAAGCTAAAGGTGAATTAGTCCCCGATTTATTCTTGGATGTATCAGTATGCCGGTGATGTGCATCTAAAATCTGCAAGGTCACAAAGTGGCGTGCTGCGGCACCTTATCAGCTTGTAAATTGGCTATTTGAGTGTGCAACAGGATGCTCGAGTTACCGAGTTGTATAAATCAGCCACACATCCTACAACAAATACATACTGTAGAGCATACCTGGGGTGGCCAACCGGTCACAGACTAAGAGCCACGTTTTTCATTGTGTTACTGCAAAGAGCCACATCAAAGAGGATCCCAGGTGGTCTCCAGGCTAAATGATGGAAAGTTGGTTAACCAGATGTAACTCTTTGAGAGCGTAAACATGAAACCAAATGGACCCTTGCGGGTAAAAGTAAACAAAATCTTAATAGCTTTACGGTCTGCGGAGCTAAAATGTCATCAAATGGTAGTCCATGGCTCAAATTCTGAATAAATGGTGGGACCTGGTATAAAACAAAACGCTTTTTGATGGTTTCATGTGGAAGCCCCTTAAGAGCCACATGTAACCAGCTGAAGAGCCGCATGCGGCTCGCGAGCCACAGGTTGGCCACCCCTGGCCTAGAGCATACCTGGGCATTATGCGGCCCGGGGGCCAAATGCGGCCCTTTGGCTGGCTCTGACCGGCCTGTGAAAGGGTTTTAAACCAGTGTTCTGGGGACCACCTGTGGTCCTTGAGAGAGTTTTAGTTAAAAATGGAAAGTTGGTTAACCAGATGTAACTCTTTGAGAGCGTAAAAATCAAACCAAATGGTTTTCATTTGGTTTCATTTTTACGCTCTCAAGAGTTAAAATATTCATCATGTGAATTAGCCCAAGTCTACACAACTAGAAAATGTAGAATATCAATGGTCATTTTGATCTGTATATTTGACTGTTTTGATTCCAGGGTGGATCCAGCCTGGAGTTGTGGACAAAAGCAAAATATATCTTTAGTTTTGGTTTCTTTGGGGCTAAAATGTCATCACATAGTGGTCCTCTGTGGCTCAAATTCTGTATAAATAGGTGTCAAAATGGTTGGTCTTACTTTTATATTGAAATTAAATTAATACTACGCAGACTTTAGTTCAGTCTTTAGTCTCAGCCCTCCACAATATTTCATGTACCTCATTTGGCCCCTTGGGAAAAATAATTGCCCACCCCTGCTGTAGAGGTAATTCTATTACCTTGCACGTCAGGGTCGTCCATGTGCGGCTGCAGGCAGTCTAAAACCTTCTGGATCTGGTCGGTGGTGGCTTTGCCGGAACTGGACTTCGAGGTGGGACATTCCTCCTCGCTCGCCGCCTCTTCCTCGCCGTCGGCCTTCGTCGTGTTCTCCTTTTCCGACGTTTGCCTATTTAGCATCTCCAGTTCCCCACTGATGTCCGGTAAAGGAGGCCTCCAGTAGTGGAAAGAGTTAAAGTTCTCGTCCGCCTGCTCCATTTCGTTGTGGTTCCTATTGCTTTCGGGGACCGTGGGGATGGTGTTGTTGTTGTTGTTGCTGCTGACGCCGTGCGTGACGTTGAGGTGGCCGTCGTGCGTCGTCGCCGCCGCTGTGGGCGCCGGCGTGTCGTCGAAGGAGTGGATGTCCTCGTTGTCGACCGTGGGCGAGTGCTCGGGGGAGGGCGTGGCACGGCCGTCCTGGTTGGGAGGCGTGTGTGTGATGGTTCGCTCCGTGTGGCACCCGCTGATGTCGCAGCAGTTGAGGGAGTTGAGGGAGGAGTCGCTGGAAAACGACATTCAAAGATGAACACGGCATGTTGGGAAAAAAAAACAAAACAACTTTGATTACTTTACCATTTTCATTTATTATTATTTATAAGTTTCCTCCTATACATAAAATAAAACTACTCAATGGGGGAAGTGCAGCATGAAAAAAAAAAATAGATTCCTTGCATCCCTGTCGATTACAGCTAGTTCTTTAGCAGGATAATGCAGTAAACCTGCCCACGTTCGGAAAGCTAACCATTTTCCCCCACCACAATAATACCAATTTGTATTGCATCTTCTAGCATTTTAATCGTTGATTAGTCACCTTTACAACAAGGTATGACATGCAGACATCGGACATTCCTACATTGAGTAACAATGCTAGACGTGTGGGTTGTACCCTCAAATAAAATATGGCAACATGAAAATTCATTCACTCCTGTTTTGAACTTAAATTGCTGGCAGAAGTGTGACACAGGTGTGTGCCACTCAGTCACAGGTGTGTGCCACTCAGTCACAGGTGTGTGCCAGGAACATAAGCATGGATCCCGTAACTTTCTGGACTTTTATGACCCCATGTGTTTAGTATCTGTCTCAAAGCAAGGTTGAATTTGCCATTTCGGCAACGTTTTCTCGGGGTGCAGGCAGTCCACACGTTTAGCAGAGTTACTCATTCTAGGAATGTCCGATCTGGAGGAAGAAAATAATTCCCAAATTTAGATTTTTGAACGTATGTGTGCCAGTTATTAGCCATGCGCCAGCATCAGAGAGGCCCTAAACTCTAGACTTCTAAGGCGGCGGTTACACTCTTGCAATTGATAAAAATCACGAAACTCTTGAGATTGTCACGTGATAAAGTCCTGCTGCATTAATTTCCAAAGGGAGTCACGTGGTTTGACAGGGAATATATTGTCCTATGGCGTTTCTTCCATCTTGAAAATACAAGATTTTCCTCAAGGTTTTAAAGGTAATAGAAGCAACTTTTTAGCTAAAGATCATAGTAGATATATCGCTATATTTATTCTTTCCCCCCCTCCCTCTACATTGCTTCTACTCTGATGCTGTAGCCATTTCTCTGCAGACAGACGCTTGCTTCGTCCTGTAGACGGTCGAGAACTTTGTTGTTGTCAACAATTCGTCGAGCTCAGGACAGGTGTGGCTAAATTGGGGGGGCGGGGTTGGGGCAGTGTTTTAGCCAATCACAGCACAGCAGTCTACAGCAGATTCATAATAAACCAATAGAGTGGAGGTGAGATAGTTAGATTCTGTTCTTAAAACAAATGTGTTTACACAGGGTTTGTATGCACTAAAGTTGCCTCTATCTTCACATTTAACAGTGTGAGCGCCACTTAAACATCAGGAGCCTACTATAGTGCCACTGCCCTTGTTCTTATGCCACTTAGGGCATTAACTAAATATTCGACTAGTCGATTATTCGACTAGCAAAACACTAGTCGACACTATTAATTCATTATTCGTTATTCGGTAATAATAATTTTTGATATATATTTTTCAATTTTCTGCAGCAGGCATTGTGGATGTGTGCTGGGGTGTTGGCAGTGATTGTTGGTTGATTGCTTATTTTTCATGTCATAATGTAACTGAGTTACAGTAGTGTAACAGGCTTGCACTGTTTCAATGGGAAGTCCAGAATCACACATTTTATTAGCTAAAAAACAAATATATATCCCTATAGACTAGTCGACAATTATTCGACTACCAAAGTAGTCGATTCGACTAGCAAAAAACGTGTTTGGTTAATGCCCTAGTTCGTATGCCACTGCATAAGAACAATAAATAAAATACAAATAAACTGTTGTTCTAACCTGTCTGAGGTACACCTGGGGACTTCCAATAAAGTTCCATCGTCCCTGAAGAGAAGGCCTGTGCTGGAGGGGTTGGCAAAGGTGGAGATAAACCGTCCCAGGGACTGGAAGGCAGCTTGGCGCACCTATGTGGAAGAAAAACCCAAGGAGAAACGCTTGATTTTTTTTTTCCTTTGGCAAGTTCTGACAGTGACGACCAAAACTAGACCAAAATCTCTTTTTTTCCTCCACTTTGGTGTGCATTTTGGAAATGTCTTTCAGTTCAATGGGCTTTATTTGCAATGAGAAAACATGCGTTTACATTGCCAATGCAAAATAGCACAATACATCAAAACAGAAAATATGAACTAGTGCTGGGAGGTCCATTGTTGAGCGGAGCGGTCCGTTGTTGTGACATATGTGACCAGAACGCTGGCGTCTGATTGGAGCATTCATTCAAGACATGTAATAAATTATTTTAGCTGTGTAGGATCATAAATACATACCCAACGGGACTGGTCACTAATGAGGCTGATGAAGAGCGGGGACAGTTTAGTGCGTCGCACCTCCGGGGAGGTGGAATTGGAGACGATCATGAAACACTCGGCGCAGGCTTTCCTGATGCCCCACAGGCTGTCTGAGCACAGGTCAAAAAACTTGGACATCTATCAGGAAAAAAAAAAGAAATGACGAGGCACATATTACAATGTGTTGTATGCAGGGGCGGATCTAGGCATGGGCATGGGGGGGGCAATGCCCCCCTAAATGCCCAGTCTGCCCCACCAAACATGATGGCATACAAAACAACTCAAGATATTTCAGTGCTTATATTTAAAAGTATTTGAAACACTACTACTGCTGGTAACTACTATCGTCTCACCACTAAACCAACATTTCATCATTGAAAACAGGAAATTCTGAGTCAGACCTTTAGCTTTATGTATGCTGTGTGTCTGTTGTAACTTCAACAACAACTGAAGTTATTATTGATGCTTTACTTGACTAATAAAAGTCCTGTAACTGAAAATGGTATGTCGCTTCGCGCCACGGGCGATGAAGCCGCACCCCTACCATTTTCTCCTGCCCCCCCAATTGGGAAATGTTACATCCGCCCCTGGTTGAATGCGATATCAGAGGAGGCAGACGAGGGCCTGCCACAATAAAGTTTCTCATTGACGGAAAAGCAATAAACAACGCAAGTCTCATGACGGCAGTAAGGCTAGGCCTACCGTTTGTTATCTTACATGACTTGCCATGAGAAATTCTTGAACGGCTGTGAAAGATTAGCATTACATAATCACGGATAGGCCTGTGCGCAGAGAGATCCATAGCTTTTGAGGTTTGCAGGCTAAGCAACAGAGGAGTATTAAAAAGGTCCCCTACCAGTAGTTTCTCTGTGGCATCCTGGCCGACAATGGAACAAAACTCGCCAAAGTTAGCTGCACAGACCTGTAACAGGATAGAAAAGATAAAAAGTTGTTGGGAAATGTTAGTGGAAAAAGCTCAGTGCATTTGACACTCAGTCAAACATTTGCCCGCTGGTTACAGGATTCCGGGTAAACATCAAACCTGGCATCTATCTAGCATCTAGACATTAAGGACCATTTGTTTCACAGGTTAGGTACTGTATCACTGAGATCACATAATACAACGCTAATACTAATGTAAAATCATCATTTCTAATGTATTTTATCCACTTGTGTATCAGCGAGTATGTAAATATAACCAAACTGACTCCCAAAAGACATTTACTTTCTCTTTTTTAAACAGAATTAGCAAAAGCTCAAGAAAATCTGCATGGTTTTTGATCATTTTTACTTCTAAATACCCAACTGGCACACTGTTCTGTTTTGGAATTAACATTCCAAAACAGAAAACAAAGGCATAATGTAGGCTGTCCTGAACTTGGAATTATGCAGGACGACTAGAACCCTGTATTGGGGACTTACCACCCTGAATACACAATAAACCTGCAGACGTGCAAACTGGTGTAGGGTGAAAAAGGTGAATGTGCATGGAAATATGCACCAGGGACAAAGCCTGCGCTGCAGGGGAAAACATGGGGGTTTCAAGGCTACCAAAGGGTGGGAGGACACTAGGATTATACTACACTTAAGAGTCATCATAGTGAGATGAGCCGATATGCACTTAAGCCACATATTTTTACGGTAATATAAATTCCAACACAAGAATTCCTTGAGATACATTGGAAAACCAAGAAGGAAGCAGCATCAACATTGTTTCAGAAAAAAAGCTGCACCTGATTGAATTCACATTACTGTGGTTGTGGAGAAGACATTTGTTGCCTACCTTGCGGACTTGGAAGAGCCTGGCATCACTGCACAGTTCACAGAAGCGTGGCAGCAGCAGGTGCTCCACTGTGTCTTTGTTCAGCATGGTGACCAGCTTACACATGATCTAGAAGGGTGACAGTGTGAGAGGGGAAACGCACTGGGTATTTACAAGATGTTAATTCAAGGTGACCACAGGGGGCAGAACTGAGACCTGGCTCTACATAAGCGTAAAAAAGCACGAGAGAGAGTGAAAGAACTTCAGCTGACTTCACGGATCTTAACTTAAAACAACCATGGAGTCGTCCAAAAGCAGCGCTACAAGGTAAACCAAGTCTCGACACAATGATACATATAACAAACGGCACGTATGTAAAAGTCTATTGATTAGCTATAGCTTACATACGAATACAAATTGCAGGAAGCAATGTAGAATTGTAGAAAAAGTAGAATTGTGGTGCGGGAGTTCTCGCCATCGGTTATTATTTATACTAGACTTTTGGGGAGAGGTTCTTGCGTTCATTTAATGTCGTACACTCCCTAAAACACATTATTTTGATTGAAGTCGGGAGATTAATCTTACAGCAACAGCTTCTATTTTGTAGTCGTCGTCGCTGCTGGGCTCCGTGAGGTCCAGTAGGACAGGACAGACTTTGGTCTCCATGTCGGCCTTGGAGATGAGGCCTTGCTCCAGCAAAACGAGTAAGGCTGCCTGGCTGGTCTTTCGCACCTGCAAAAAAAAAAAAAAAAAAAAAACAGACAAACTTTTAATAGAGACAAGCCATCTTCATCCATCTATCATGTCAACTATTCCAGGTTTACCGAAAACCATTGTCCCCACCTGATTATTCGGGTCTGTAAGATACCGCACCACGATGGGAACCAGGTATCTGGAGAACGCGGCTGGGAAGTTGGGCCGACTTTCGTGTAAGAACATAGCGATGTTGGGGACCTGCTCCATGAGCTCAGCTCGCACTGTGGGCTCTGAAACACATACAAGTGACAATGAAGTGTGATCAACCGTGTTACCATGGTCAGTCATAGTCGCAATTTGCATTATTTTAAATATTAGGATGACTAGAGTTGCAATACCCTCCGTTGACTTCCCAATAATAAAACATTTCATCTGAGATCTGCTTGTCTTAAAAAATATTAAACTCACCAGCATTGCAGCTGTAGGGAAGGCTTGAATTATCCTCTATCTAAAAAGTGTTTGTGTGATAAAACTCCAACGACATGCTATGAGTTACTATCTGTCAACTAATAAAAGTGCTGGAGTTTGGAAGCACTTGTTAATAACAGGCCATGTCGTTCAGTGACTTATGAATGCTTCCAAACTACAGCACTTAGAAAAAGAATAACATGCAGGACATTTATTGACAGAAAGCAGCTCATAACATAGGTCTTCGGTGGAGTTTTATCAAAGAAACACTTTGCACATAAAGATAATTCAAGCTTTCTCTACAGCTGCAATGTTGGTGAGTTTAATGTTGTTTAATGCAAGCAGGTCACAGATGAAAAGTTTCATTATTATAAGTCAATAGAGGGTATTGCAAATCTAGATTCATCCCATTATATATATAAAAAAGAAATCTAGAGTTGCAAATTGCAGCTAGGTCAGTCAATACTGTAGGAACAAAACATACCAATGAACAGGCAAGAAAATAAGTTATAAAAAGAAGCATCTACCTCCATCTTCTGACATTCTGGCAACTGTCTCCATCACACTGATAAAGTCATTCTCATTGTCACTGAACTCTCGAAGCACATCAAGCAGGCCACGTGCCACGATTTGCCTAGAAAGCAACACAAGCTCCAGGTTAGTCGCCTGCCTGCCAATACCTACAAAGTGCATGCTGCATGAACAGGCCCTGCCGGGGCTGCAAAGTACATTGTACACACTTGGTAACGACGGGATGGCGTTGAGCGCTGCAAACCGAGTGTACGGTATGTTGTGGGGGGAGCAGAACCTAAAAAGGCTATTGCTTGGGGGGGCACCGGAGCACTGTTAAATATTTGCATTTGAACTAAGCCGAAAGCATACCCCGAGGTCTTTTATAAACCATAGAGGGTATCCTGGCAGGCTTTCATTTTTTTCCCCCCACTGTGCAGAAAGAACCGCATCAGAAAATGCCGACAGTAAACAAAACATATCCTCGGTGTGTGGTTATCTGACAAGTTCGTGACCTGAAACACAGGGTGTTGTAGCCTGCATGCCCGACGCCTGCATCAAGACTTGTTGCATTCCTGCTCAGGTATGTGCTTAGTAAATAAACAGGAATGTAGATGCTCATGGAGAAAAAAAAGATATTGTTTCCGAGTGGGTGACAGAAACATGCCTTAGCTGCTGGTGCCCAGTCACAGGCTGCAGGCATCCAATTATCCGTGTATCCTGGCTTTTGCTTATAGATTCATTCGATTTGTACACTTCCCCCTGGGAGTGACAAATTGATAGCGCAGCACTAAGGGATGGCGTGTTAGGAGTCAAGTCATCGGCTGTTAAGAGGAAACATCATTGGCTTTTTTTTACGTTTGCGACTTCAGGGGCATCCCCCCTAGTGCTTACCTATTGAAAACGTTCTCGCTGAAGGCATACTTCTCTAGCCTCCCTAGAGGAGTGAGGTTGTCCTGCCCTGCGTCCAGGAAGGCTGTGATGCGGATTCCATCGCACTCCGATCCGTAGTCATCGAAACCAACTGCGGGCCGGAGAAAGCAGGAGACACAATGTCAATTGTATTCAAGAACAGACCATGGCCGGTGCGTGCCAGAGCACGTACCGGTACAAAACACCCCAAGCATGTGACACGTACATTTTCAGTGTTAAGGACTGCCATAAGACAAAATGATATAGTGGCTGCTACATAGCTGTTCTAAATATAGGAGCAACATTATGGGGGTTCACCCCTCACCTCCAAATGTGAAAATAATTTACAAGGCAAAGGTCTCACATTGTATATATTAAAGTTTCATCTGTGAATATTTGATGTCTTTACTTCAAAGGTTCAGAACAACATGATCGATCGATGCATGAAATATGGATATGATGGTCTCTAATTATTACTGCTAATAATAGTGTCAGTGGACGCTGAAGGCATTACCTATCATAATGCTGGGGTGGGGGGCTACCGGCGGCTTTAAATTTCAAACGAGCATGCAAGGGTCCCCACTTCCCAGAAATATAATTCTCCCTATACACACATGGAGGGGGAAGCAAGGATTTGAAAATAACCTTACTGTATACATTTTACGGCTGAAATGATAAATGGCAATCAACTCAAATATTCAATTAGTTGTCAACAAATTTAGTCATTGATTAATCAAATTGGCAACTAATCACTTGTTTTTTTGCGATTCATCATGGGTTTTTTACCACTTAACGATTTTTCCCCCAGGGCTAACTATAACTAAAGATCAGTGAGCCATCTCCCTTTCCTTACAAATCTCTGATAGTTGCACATGTGATGATTATAGTATCAAGAACATAGGTGCTATATATTAACTGAATTCTTGTTTTCTTAGTTTGAACATGTCTAAAATAACCTAACATATAATAAGCTAAGTGTCATAATCCAAATAATGGCGCGATGAATCGATTATGAAAATAATCGTCAGTTGCAGCCCTAATACATTTTCATTTTGACTATCGTACTAGTAATGTTTTGTCAAATGACTTGCTTTGTCTTGATTGTTATTTTTTGCTTCGCTCTATTCTTTTGAAAATATAAATGTTTTTGTCACTTTTTATACCTGTAAACCTGTCATGGGACAAAAACGTGTTGGCTGCATAGTTTGTCATTTTAATAAGGACGGCAGAATACTCACAGTCGTCCAAATCGTCGTGACCATCTTCAAAGTATAAAGACAGACCTGAAACAATAAGGCAATAAGAGGGGAAAGGCACGATCGAATCAACATTACACACACACACCCTTAACAACATGGTGGTGGTTCTGCTGGCATCAAGTCACACAAAATCTATCATCACCCGATTTAAATCTCAGCAGCAGAACACCAGAGAATTGTACAGGCCAAAATTGCGTGCTGTGAGATATTAGGGAGAATCACCAGGGGATTTTCCCTGAAATCCCAGGCAATCCCTCCCGTCCCAACACAGCACACAGCCCGACACCAACACATTTAACTTTTACAAAAAAAAGTAAGGAGGTGGTCACAGCCCACTGAGCACTTATAAGTGAATCGACATCAGCTAGTAAGATTTAAATCACTTTTATACAAAAGGTAAGGACATGGTCACAGCCCACTGAGTACAGTTATAAGCGAATCAATATCAGCTAGCTAGATTTCTTAAAAAAATAATAAAATAAGTCAAATTAAAACATCAGGGCCACACACCGCAAGACTGCATTTCAATGCTTTTATTCTTTCAGCCATCCAGCCTTCCTGAGTAAGTGGTGGGATCTTGCTGTGTGCGACCATCATGTTTTATTTTAACCTGATGAATTCTGTATTGTTGCATTATATTTCATGAGGTAAGTTCACCAGGCAATCAGGTGAATTCAAGAACATTATCAGGTATAAAGAGTGTACCTCCCGAAAACTATGTAATTACAAATACTTTCAAGCAGTGGCTTACAAACAGTGATCCTTGAGGGTGTTCCAAGTGGTCCCCAGCTAAACATAATCAGCTTAACCAAATAGACCCCTTAGTAGATCCATAGCTCTTGGGAGCTTCAAATGAAACCAAGTGGACCTGTATTGGGAGTTGCTAAACATCTGCATTACTAATCAACAAGACTTCTACACGATTAAATAATGAAGAAGCAGTGTAATGCAATGTTGCATGATGGGCTCATCCCACACACAAGAGTGGTGGTCTCCAGTTTACACTTATAGCCATGATTGTGGTCCCCTGGGTCCAGAGCCTGTTTCAAGCCACTGGTGTAAAGAAAGATCACCACTGATGGAATGCATGTTACTACTGCTGGTGCATAAACAAGAGAACGTCCGCCCCCCCCGCTCCCGAAATTGTTATTTAATCGCACATCTCGTTAAAGGGACGTGCGAAGTTGTACAGTAGCTACGCGCAGACGGTGGATGTGGATGTTTATATGGAAATTGTGTCTCGAAATGAAGCCAAATCAAGCCGCCTGGAAGCGACGTCTTCCTTTGTTATGGTTTGAAGGCAACAACAGCAGCAGCAGCCCAGGGTGGCTTCTAGCTCCAGAGCCGTAAGAGTACCGACAAGAGTTGCGCCAACTCCGTTCACGCCACGGAGCCAGTCTAATGGCGGCTATTCTACATGGACTTCTATTGAGAATAGAGACGACAAATAGGGACACGTCAATGACCGCTAGTAGTCATAGTAGTAGTAAATGCTTTGGACTCAGGTAACAGCTAAACTTTAATGATCTTAAATGTCTTTTATCTTTGTTAAAAGGGACTTTAGTTGTTACCTTGCAATACTTTAAAACAGGGGTTTTCAAACTTTTTGATACCAGGGCCCATTATTTATTCAGCATTTGAGCCACGGACCAACATTTTATGACATTTTAGCAGCACAGACCCCTAACTAAAGATTTATTTTGTCCACAATATGGATTTGGGAAGCAAAACGGTCGTAAACATACAGATCAAAACGACAATTAATCTTCTACATTCTCCAGTTGTGTAGACGACTTGGGCTGACTCGGATGATGAATATAATATAACTCTTGAGAGTGAGAGTTTCCCAACTACAGCTGAGCTTGTCCCTATTCGAACGCTCAGTTTCTGGCCCCCCAATATCGCAACTCTGACAGTAGCTGGCTCTTCCTCAAGCCTTCTGTGGCTCAATATGACGTTAGCGGTGTGGCTAACGTTATAGGCTAACGTCAGGTCAAACTGCCCCAAAGCAGCGTCGCTATAACACCGGTGCCGACACTATAGTCACGCCGCACGCGATCCAACGAGGCCATCAACGCAACGTAAAGTCTCCAATGTGTGCTAGGGCGTAGATATACTTTATTTTGAGCATTAAAATCCCGTTACTCTCGCGAAGGGGGTCTCGGCGTTAGCTAGCCCCCGCTTAGCCACGCTAGGGCTAACGTAGCTTGGTCCAGCCCCAGAGATATCCGAGTTAAGAAGCGTTGCGACATTGAGGGGGTCAAGAAAACAGCCTGATCACGTGGTCCATGTACCAGCGCGAGCCCGTAGACGCCGATGCATCCCGTAACTTCCGGCTGTCCCAATTCGTTGTCCCCGTGCGATAGGAGTCTATGTAGAAGCGCGGCCCCGTCAAGTGAACGGAGTTGGCGTTACCTCTCGTGTTACTCTGTGGCTCTCGTCCAGCCCTTTCGCCCAGGACTCGCTGCTCTTTTATTGCGAGCAGTTTTTGCTTAAAAACACCACATCGTCGCCCCCAGAAAGCTATACGCGCCTCCGTTGGAAGCATTTTTTAAGACAGAAGTTCACCAAAGATATTGCAAAAAAACAACGCCGTGGTCGCGGCAGTCAGTGTGGATACAGAGGAGGGGTGTTATTAAAGTGCCATTACCTGCCATCTTGATTCTCTGCTCTGCTGCTGTCTGTGCTTGTGCCGTTGTGGGCTGTCACCACCGTTGCCAGGTTTTGTGAGAGAAGCAAACCAGCCAGGTCTAAAAGAAAAAAACAAGCCCAAGAGATGGGCAGTCGGGCACTCTCTTCAAAATTGGAAAGTTCATTAGGAATTGAGCCTGCAAAGATCTTTCACAGGAGAAGCATATTTCAAACATTTTTTGTAACAATTAATAATTGTTTTCCTGTAAGTAATCAACTGGGGAGGTTGATCTGGCTCATAAACTAACTACCAAAAAGAACTGAACCATTTCAACCAAAAAAAGTTGGTGGAAAAGAGGCCTTTGAGTCTTAAAAAAAAGTTATTGGAATAAAAATTGGCATATATGTTATGTTATATATGTTATTAATATCCGTTTTCTATATGCACAGTTTTTGTTTCATAAAAAAAACATAATAGAAAAATGATGAGCTACTTTCTGTCAAGAAATGACCTGCATTTGATGGTGTCAGAGTTTGGAAGGACTGTTGGACTGTTGTTTTAACACACCCGGAACCGTTTTACGAGAACGTCAAGGGAAAACAGAAACAGTAATTTTCCTTCAATAATCATGAATGTTCCTTAATTGCAATATAAATGCAAAGATGAAACTGCATGTATGATTTTGCATTATTAAAGCTCATTTTCCTGTTATATGATACTCACCAAGCACTGCTTTTGTAGTAAAATGAAAAAGAAAATCAATTGAATTGATTTTCTCAATTGAGAAAGTAAACATTTATGACATTTATGTGTGCAATATACCAGAGGGCCAGTTCTAATAGTAATTAAAAATCAGCACACGGGCCAAAGATAATATTCACAGGCCCGATTTGGCCCTGGGCCTTGAGTTTGACATATGTGTCCTAGTGGGAAAATTATGCATGTAAGTGAAAAAACGCTATGGGTGAAAAGCCTGACATTTTTTTTTTTTTTTTTTTTTTTTTTTTTTTTACAAGCACCCATTTTTACACAAGAACGAACCTACAGTTGCTTATAATAAGCTGAACTGGCAACACGGGCTGTCACCTCCACACAGCTGTCACTCAACAACCACTTCCTCAAACCACTTCCTGATGTTTGCTTTATTTATCTGTAAAACAATACGAATCACAACAATCAAAAAAACAATCCTGACAATTCTGACATGAGTATATATGAATTAGTTATTAAAAATCAGACACAGTTTTGCTGTCCACTTTTTGGCTCTTCAAACAAAACAAACAAACAAACAGACAAATAAACAAATACACAAACAATCATAAAGAGCTGCTGTCATGTGACCACTACTGTAGTTCAAGATGGAGACGGCCCTACATAGACCCCATAGCCCGAACGGACTCCGCGAGCTGTGATTGGGCAACCTTGGTTAGGCCTAGAGCTAGGCAAACTCATGGGCAAACTGCGTTCACTTCATGGGGACAGTCCAATGGTGGCTCACCAGCCAATCTGTAATGATCTTAAAATCCCCTATATTTTACATTGTTTTTCTTTAATAATACAACATAAACACCACAGAGACTTCAGTCGTTAGTGTACAATACTCCACAACAGTTGACATGCTGCGCACATGGCTGAAATGGCTATTATTGCCGCCGAACAAGTGGAAGACAATGTATTCCCGACTCCAGATTGTCCCTATCCAGGCTGCCTGGGACAACGCTCCAACACCCAGTTTCTGGCCTCTCAATGTCGCATCCCTTCTGCTACATAGCTCTGGTTCAAATTTTCCATTTGGTTCCATTTGTAAATTCCTCAGAGTTACAAGCCGATAGGGGTCCATTTGGTTCCAAACTATAATTTAACTGGGGGCCCTCTGGAACTCTCTCAATACGGGTAACGAGACAACTCGCCCCAGTTAAGTTGTCCAGTATTTTAAACCGCTGAGACTTTGGGAGTCACTGCACTACTCTATGCCGTGAACCCACCCAATCGCAGCAAGGCGCCCTTCTAGGCTATGGGATCGTAGACTAGTACCTCTCCTGTTAGCAGTTTAGCTGTTTACAACAAGAATGAAGAAAATCCAAACATGATAGTACCTTAAAAGAACACTGATCCACCTCATCAGTCGGAGAAAATGTGCCTACACAGCGTTTCCCTACACGGTTTGGGCTTGACGCAAAGGGAGGTCGCTGTTGGTAAACATCACTGATGACCAGACGAAGAATCAGCAAGGCAAATCTTCCAATGATCATCATCACACCTTAATTTAGTTTTAGAGAGGGACCGACATGGCACTGAGAGAGTTGAAAGTTTGCCTTCTTGGGGTAAGTGCGGATCGATTTCGATCAGACACTGCTTCACTGTTATGTATTTAGTTCCACGTTTGCATTGACACTAACTGTACTGTCGTGTACTGTAAAATACATCAATCAATCCCCCTGAACTTGTGATGACAACAAGGCGAACATGTGATGCAACAGAAACCTTATTGATCCTGTCCAGCCACTATTATGAGAGCGCATTTCTCCAGGATTGATTGATTGAGCTACTGTGGTCATTGATGAGTGCCAGAGGGGTCCTTTAGACTAGAAAGTTCCAGGGGGTCCCCTGCTAGATTATAGTTTTCAACCAACACTGGACCCCTTTGCGTCTGTAACCTGTGAGAGTTTATAAATGTTACACATTTGTACACTCAGAGTGGACTGCCATATAGATTTTCAAATGTGGGTCTGTCTGTCTGGGTTATCTTGGATATTTGGGGGGTCCTTGACATGAAAAAGTTTGGGAATCCCTCGTGGTAATGTGTATCTTACGTGATCTACAGATACAACAACATGGGAAGAACCTTAGAAGCATCCACATTTTGTGGATGGTCAGTCTCGTGGCATGATCCTAGATTGAGAATGTGTTATTCACTCACAATAGGACCATCATCAGCATTGTTGCCGAATCGCATTCCAGGATGGAACAGTGCTGGGTCTTATTTATGGCCCGATTTGGTGTAACAGCATGGCTTTTTATTTGGCTTCTCCTCAGGACACTGGAGTTGGAAAATCAAGTATTGTTTGGAGGTTTGTGGAGGACAGCTTTGACCCAAATATCAACCCTACTATTGGGTAAGTTCCTGTTGTTCTGGAAGTATGCTAAATAACAAAATCGAAAAGAAAATAATTATCTTGTGGGGTACGTGGCACAGTGGTTAGTGCTGTCGCCTCACAGCTAGAAGGTCCTGGGTTCGATTCCAGTAGCGACGCTGCTGTGGGTGTTGGTGGCGTGTCGCCCCCTCTCCGCGTTATCGGTGCCCATATGCGAGGCGGGGTTGGCACAAGGGCCTGTTCTCCCGGGCCTGTTCTCCCCTAAGGCAGATACCCTCACAAAAACATGCAGTAATCCTGGGCCCTAAACTGCCCTGCCCTGATGGAGGGGACAGGAACTGGTTGGAATAACGTGTTGCTTCCACACGCTACGTCCAACCAGGGAAACTCCCCCCTGTCAGGTGAAAAGAAGGCAGCTTGGACTCCTCATGCATTGAAGGAAGCATGAGGCCAGTTTTCTGCTGCCTCGCCAGGTTGGTAGAGGATGGTAGAGGCCAGGATCACATTAGGAATTGGCACTGGGCTTGGGTGAAAAATGGGCTACAAAATCGTGGGTTAAAATTTAAATTAGAAAAAATAAATAGGGTCTGGCGCACACTAGACTGCTGCTCCAAGTTAAATGTGTTTATTTCACCACAAACATAAGCATGACGTTTTCGAGCCTCATGGCTCTTCATCAGAGGATGATGAAGAGCCGTGAGGCTTGAAACGTCATGCTTATGTTTGTGGTGAAATAAACACCTTTAACTTGGAGCAGCAGTCCAGTGTGCGGACCCTATTTATTTTTTCTAGTTTGTCTTTTGGCCCAACACCTGGCATTTAGTTCTTTTGGATGTGTGTGCCCTTTTGTTTGCTTAAAATTTAAATTAAGAATTATCTTTCGTTATATATTCTTTTTTTTCTTGCAGGGCATCCTTCATGACCAAAACAGTGCAATACCAAAACGAGCTGCACAAGTTCCTGATCTGGGACACAGCAGGGCAAGAGCGGGTCAGTAATGCCTAATGTTTCAATACATTTGAGTTGAATTGATTATAAAACCTGGCATTAACACAGCTAACATAACCATAACGGCACAACCGACCTTATACTGCAAGCAGTTTATGCTGAAATCTTTCAATATGCTCACATTTGACTCATGTATTGTGAAGTCCTGGAAGGTGCTTAGATTTGTAACAAGGTGCTTGTTCAGTCATGCCGTCGGGAGTTAAAAAAGTGCATGGACATTATTTAGGCCGCTGGTACGGACATCATGACTCACATGGTTGTGTATTAGCTTGTTTGACACCTAGATCGAGACTATAAGCATAACAGTCTCAATCTAGGTGTCAGAGGTTTCAGTGCTGGATGGGAAAGAATAATGAATATAGGCACCAGGCATCCCCCGATAGTGAGGGGACATTCAGACTCTTCTGAGACCCCCCCCCCCCCCTCTTCGGTAAACCGGTGCTTAGATTGGATAAAGCTCATGCATCGTATAGGAAAAGTAGTGGCACTCATTTGTCATATCGATTTGGTTCATTTAATTTGGTAACAGTGAATATCTAGTCTGACCAGTGATCAGCCCCATGCCCGATGGTGAGGGGTTGACACTAAGACAGGTGAATAAAATGTTGGGGCATGTGGAGTTTGCTGTGGAGTTGCACAAACTGCAAGTGCACATTTGATTTAGGAGTATATAAAACACACCGCTATAAACACAACACGAGATACATGGCTATAAACTCAACACAAGATCACTACACTTTGGTATCAGCTAACAGTGAAATTGTGGTATCGGGATCAAATTGGAAACAAAAAAAGTGTAGTGGCAGACATCCTTACTCACCATTGCATATGATCTATCTTAACATCTTATCTTACATAAACATATGACTGGATACTGCACTACAAGACTTGCTTGACTTGATATTCGGCTCTGTGGCTCACCAAAGTTACTGAGTTTGCTTGAGGCAGTATTGTTCAAGACCCAAAGTCAAGGACGGCATGTCAAAGAACATTTTATAAAAGTCCTCTTAAACATAGAACACAGCTTTAATTCTAGATTTTGTTTGTTTATAAGTCAAGGGCTTCCGAGCGTACCTCTACCTGATTCATTGCTCCAATGTGGGCTGTACATCACTCTTTAGTTAATAAGTAACTTATGGCATTTCTACTGTATAATCTCAGGAGTTCCCATCTTCCAGCAGCTTTATATTGCGCATAACGGAAGTATTCACCTACTATGCCCGACATTCTTCTCGACCTACCGCATGTAATCCGGGAACCGACTGGCACGGTTGGCATTGACGAGACGAAAATGCGGAAATCCTTCCATTAGCATGCCGGTCGGCAGTCTTGTTTTTTAGCGCTGTGTTTGTGACATGCTCTAATTGCCTTGCTCAGGGACACTTTGACCAGTACTGCGGGTCGACCCATACTGGGTGAGCAGACGCCCGAGTACTGTACCATCTGAGTGCCGTTTGGGATTTTTTAAATAGTACGGGCCCTAGTGTAGTTTTACCCTAGTTCACTGTACAGTATTAGTATTGTCAAAAGATGTTACACAATAATTTAAAGTTTTCAGTACACTTTTACATTTTTAGAATTGGGATTTTTTAAATTAGGGCCTGGACTTTCACTGATTAATTGAGATGAATTAATTACAGAAACAATAACGTGATTAAAAGAATTAACGCATTTTAATCGCGCATAGATTTTGCACCACAGAACATTTGCTGGCGTAGCAATCATACTGGTGCACGCAATGTGATGTGTGGTCCAAAATGACTAATCCTGTCTCTAACCCTCATCCTCAACATAACATGTCAAAATATGGACACAGAGCTTAAATCAACGCGGCCAACCAGGTGATGGTGGTGATGATGGGTTCCAGCTCATGTTTGGACTAATGGGATGTCTGGGACTTTGGATCTACATGCAGTTCCCACCAATTAGACGGTTTTGCTTGACCTAGTGGATGATGGGAAATTTTGATACACTATCTGTTATATTTATCAAATATTGAAAAAGCAACCAATTGAGATTAAGATTCAGGTTAGGTCTAAAAATCTGTTAGGTCAATGCCCCGACAACATCGACTACAGGGGACACCGCTATTATTACTATTTCATTACTTCCCTGGTGACATGATCCCTGGATACTGTAGTAGGGAATGTATAGCAGTGGCGTTTCCAATCCTTTTCACGGCAAGGACCACTAAATTGACACTACAGACTCCTAAGGATAGCTCATAACATTATCGCTACCATAGTTAATATCCAAAGAGAAATCACATGCTTGAGTTGGACTTCTACAATCCATGCAATAAGTAGTGGTGTAATAACTTGTGTTGATTGATTACCGTAATATTCTCCTATCTAGCATACAAGCTTTTCTTATCGGTCATAACTTTAATGTTATTATTTAATTTATTATGAAGTAAAGTAGTTACTTAGTAATGCATGAAGTAAATTGTTACTTTTTCAGAGAAGTAACTAACTAACTATAACCTTACTTTTTTAAAAGTTACTTCCCCAACACTGCTGTATTTGCACTTTAAGTTAGCACTTGCACTTTGAACTGCACTTGTTTGAATTGTGCTTGTTGCTTGATTGATTAATTGATGGTCGGTGCATTTACGTCGTCAAAACATATTCCACTCCTTCCCATTCCCTTGGAATAAGACAAAACTACAATCTGCTGATTACATGAAATTTACTCAGACTGGTGGAAGGCATTTGTGGCTGCAGTAACGCATCATTTCCCATAGGTGGTGGTATTTAACTTTCTATAGGCTCTAAGTCTGCCACCTTTTTTTTTTTTTTTAAATGAAAGCCCACTCTCTAGTGCTTTCACTTAAGGCCCATTTTCCACTGCATGGATGGCAGAGCTTGGGTGCGATGAGTTTAGTCTAGCACACTCAGGGGGTTGTCTGTTTAGTCTTGCAGATGGTATCATCAAATTACGTCGGCGGTCGCAATGATTTTGTCTCTTCTCTTTTTTTCTATTGAGCATTCCCTTTCTCTCGTGCATCTTCCATCTTCACTTTTGTCTTATCTTTTATGTCTCTAATCTCACTGTCCATCCAAACCAGATCTGGGCTTCACTTACATGCATGCTAGGACTGGTAACTTGTGACGCTTGCACCCGGCCGGTCCACTCTTGTGTCAGTGTGCCTTTCCATTTTATTTATATTTGGGACATTTCTTATCAGATATTTGACCAATCTGGGAGCTGAATCGTTAATGATGTTCCGAGCAGGTTTTTTTGGGCCGATCCCGATCCCCGATTTTTTTTTTTTGTATCTGCCGATACCGATACCGATACCGATTTATTGTTAAATTCAAATATTCACCCTTTTCTACTGCAGCACGTCTCTTTGAATGGTCTTACCATACCTTATTGATGAAGCCTTTGTTTTGTATTTTAGTTTGCCATTTATTTAACAGTGAACGGTCTCTGAACAGTCTCTGAAAACACAAATAACGTAAAATAAATATCTGTACAGTATACAGTAAATCCAAAATCTTGTAGAATAAATAAATAAAATAATTATTCTACTTCTTATAGGCAGCTAAAGCTTATATTTCTACTTTTCAAAACAATCATAGTTCATAACTCATATTTTGTGTCATTTAGAACCAATGGAATGTAATCAGCTCATGTGTTAAAGCCAATTCCCCAGTGCAGTAGCAGGTGCTCATGGTAATTTTAACCTTTTAAGTCAGCACACTATAGGGAGGATTATTTTAAAAAAAAAAGATATATAAAAACATAGTAAAAATCACTGTATATACCTGAAGAATAAAAGGAAATCCCTAATCGGACACGTTCCAGAGCAGTCTTCTTCATTTTAAATATTTACAGAAGAAAAAATTATATTGCCTGATAATTATTTTCAAGGGGAAAAAATACCCTATGCAGTGTGCTGCCGCTCCGTGCAGGCTATGCAGAAGCATTGGGAGAGAGACAAAGTTAGACTAAAGTTTAGTTTATAAGAAGACTTTCTGCTTTATGCTATGAGGATACTACAATTATTTTAAGAGAAGAGTTCCTACAACATCTAAAGCCATGGAGTATGTGTTGCTTTTTCGTTTGGAGCGTGGGACTTTCACTTTTCACTTTTCTGACGGAATTACTTTTAACAGCTACACATAACAGACACAGTGGATATCACAACGTAAGGTAGGTGATTAATCAATTATGCGAATGCCGCGGTGAATGGAACATGCAACAAGAGCAGATTTGAGACTCTACGACTCCGTCTCTCTTTCAATGTTAAGAGAAGCGCAGCGCTGTCGGATCATATTACAACTGTGTGTGTGTGTGTGGGGGGGGGGGTGCAGACGGAGAGAGACAGAGAGAGAAAGAGAGAGAGAGAGACAGAGAGAGAAAGAGAGAGAGTGTGTGGTGGTCCGTGCACGACTGCAACATAGAGCTCCTTTTTCCTCTCTCCTGCTATATTGCTATGTAGGCTATGCTGTGTGCGTTTGTGTGGTGATTGTGATTGTGAAGAGGGAGCGTTCACTGCTGGCGACATTGAGGGGTCAGAAACGGAGCGCTCCGAACATGCACTAGGTGCCAAAAACAGCGAGTCAAAACCAATACAGATCGGTTTTCCGGATCGGAGCTTTTGGTGATGGCCGATTGAGTCATTTATTCATGAAATCGGCCGATTTAAATCGGCGCCGATCGATCGAGAACACCACTAACAGATTCGGTAATGGGGCTACAACAATTAAACGATGAATCGCAATTAATTAATTGATTAATCTGATCATTGATCTAATTAGTGTAACTAATGTTTTCCCACTTACCCATATTTTTTTACAGTGTTAGTTGTAACTAAACTAACAAGGAGTTGCGTGCTATGAGCTTGTAGGTCTGTTTTTTTTTTTTTCTTTTCTTTCTTTCTTTCTTTTTTTTTTGGGGGGGGGGGGGGGGGGGGGGGGGGGGGTCTGCAGCCAAATACAGATAATTCTGGGCGTCCTTGGCATGAAATATTTTGAGCCAGGGCCGGATCTAGAGGGCGAAGGGGTGGGTCCAGGTGGTCCCCAGCTAAATGGTGGAAAGTTGGTTAGCCAGATGTAACTCTTTGAGAGCTCTCAAGAGTTAAAATATCCATCATGTGAATTGGCTCAAGTCTACACAATTAGAGAATGTAGAAGATTAATGGTCATGTTGATCTGTATGTTTGACTGTTTTTTCCCCCCAAAATCCAGCCTGGAATTGTGGACAAAAGCAAAAGACATCTTAAAATGTCATCAGATGATGGTTTGTGGCTGAAATGGCGAATAAATAGTGGGCCCTGGTGTCAAAAAGGTTGAAAACCACTGCTTCATATGAAAAGCTTTGGAGCTGCCCACCCTGCCGTTCTTCCATTCTTCTAGTGTCAGGACAAAATAGATTAAAAAAAGGTATCTCTTAGTTTCTCGTTTTCAATGGATGATGCTCTGCCGTCTATTCCTTTTGAGCCATCAAGTGGTCTGTCACTTGTCAGCAGTCGGAACACGATACTCAGTCGGTATTCGAGATGATGCTCGACACGTAATCAACACCGCCGTTTGGCCCGCGGGGCGAAGTTGCGTATGATGACGATGCGTAATGGCCTCGTAGTAGACCACACAAGGAGAATCGTTGTGAAATACACACTTTCCATACGATAGCGGGATTTGAGGGTGGGGGGAAATGACTGGCGGTGTCTTCGGTATGTTATCACATCATACGTACTGCCTGTGCAGACAAGAAGACACCCAGAACGAGTAGAGAAAAAAGGGGAACTGTTTTCTCTTTTTGACTCAGCTGGACATCCCCATAGTCTACATTTCACTGCATGATGATGAGCATTAGTTCCCCTTCGCTTTTTCCCTTCCCTTTCTTCCATTCCATTTATCGTCCAAACACCTGTCCTCAGCTTTTGACAGTGGTTTGTGTGTCTACCGGTGCCTGACGGGTGAGACAAAACAACCGCTTGATTTTTTTTTTGTTCTTGTCCCCCTTTAGTTCTGCTGTGTGCCATGCATGTTTTTTTTATACCTTAATGTTATATAATATTAATGGCACTATTTGTAACATAATTATAAATCTTGGCATAATTATAAATCATTTTCTCTCTTACATCTGGTTAAACAATCCTCTGAGGGACCACCTGTTGAAAACCACTGCAATACACAATACTTGTGTTTTTCTGCACATTTAATTCAAAGTGTAGGGTCAGGAACACTGTAAACTAGTTAAACTTTAACCCTGGTTGAGAAAGTCCAAGTCTCTGCATTAAAGGGGAATTCCACCCATTTTCAAAATTTTCCTGAGAGGCTCTGAAAGAAAAATCATTAACATGGTGAAATACATCTTGATGATGTCATCAGATGTATTTCATCATGTTAAAGGTAGGGGAAGTGATTTGAAATTCATGGTGTAGTACCAGCCTGGTGCACTAGGGGCCCCCAACAGTAGCTACACTATGTGAACCTGCTGCTCGCTCCTGATTGGAGGAGAATTGGTGGTGACCTGGGGAACTTTTATTAGCTCCTCTGCTAACGTGGGGGAGGGGGAAACTCCATATGTGGTTTCCACACCTTATAATAGAGCATTTTAACAGAAAAAAAATATTTTTTGGGTGATATCTGACAAAAGTGAAATCACTTCCCCTACCTTTAATGATTTTTTTCAGACCTCCATTTTTATGAAATACAGAATTGGGGGAACATTTTTTTATCATGTCCACAACATCTCTAAGGTATATTAATGACATATTAAAATGTTGAAAATGGGTGGAGTTCCCCTTTAAACAAGCCTTCAAAGGCCACTTCAATGCTTTTCCAATGGAAGTCACATAGTTTGACCAAAGACTAGCCATGTGACCACCAGTGGGAAAGCATTGAGGCTGCAATGAAACACAGGCAGAGCAACGGGGCATGTGTTCTTTACTTTATGTGTGTATGAGGCCTTGTTCTTTCTCTCTCTCCCCCTATCTCCTGATTTACCGCTTCTTTCTGTTTCTTGCTATCAGTGTTGCCAACTTGGCACATTTGTCGCTATATTTAGCTCTTTTCCAGACACCCTTAGCGCCATAATGAGTGAAAATGTAGTGTTATTTTGCTGGTGAGTTGGGGCGAAATTGACAGGCGCCAGGGATAAAACCCTTGTTTTTCACCATTTTTCCTCCTATGATAGAGTCATCCTTCCTTCCTAGAAAGGACCATTGGTAACCAAATGGACCCTCATAGAGCTCTAACTCTTGAGATCGTAAAATGAAACCAAATGGACCCTTACATCTGAATTACCTAATTTTAAAGAATCTACGCATTTAGAAAATGCAGAAGAATCACTATGTTTACCAACATTTTGCCAGTTATTTCTCCTGAATTAGTCCGGGAGACTCAACTCAAACTTGAAAACCCACTGCTCTAGCGCATTCTAGTGCATTTTGGAAGTGCCACTAGTGCATTTCGGATTTTGGCTGTTGGCAACACTGCTTGCTATCGCTCACTCTTCATTTGAAATAGCCTGAATTCCATTCTTCATAGTACTCCTAGTACATGACTGAGTGAAGGAAGTCTATCAAGTGGCTCGCAGCTGTGGCTGAAAAACAAGTTTAGGTACTTTCTGCTGGTAGTCTTGCGTGTCAGCAGTTTGTAGCACACTACAAAGCACACTAATACATCGCTTGTTTTTTTGTAGGTGCCCTATAGCACCTCCTCCTCCAGCCACAGGTGCGCGTCTGCAAACTTTGTCCTACATAAATATTAACACTTTGACTGCATATTCCACATTTCCCAACTTATTTTATTTTATTTTATTTTATTTTATTTTATTTTATTTTTTATTTTATTTTTATTTTTATTATTTTTTATTATTTTTTTATTTATTTTTATTTTTTTTATTTATTTTATTTTTTTTTTTTTTATTTTTTTTATTTTTTTATTTTTTTATTTTTTTTTTATTTATTTTTTTTATTATTATTATTTTTTTGACTAGCAATCCTGGCAGTTTGAGTAGGATGTAAGATTTGATATAAACACCATTTGCGGACATTCAGCAGCAAAGACCCCAAAACTAAAGATGTCTTTTGCTTTTGTCCACAATTCCAGGCTGGATTTGGGAAACAAAACAGTCAGCCATACAGATCAACATGATGATGTATATTTTAACTCTTGTATACTCACACGGTGCTGTGAGTATATTAGTATTTATTACATGGCTTGAATAAATGCTCAATCAGAAGCCAGCGTTCTGGTCATGTGAGCGGTGACATGTTACACTATAATTCACCGCTCCGCTTTATATTGGACCGGTGCATAATCAAGGTCCCCAAAGTGCAAACAGCTGTGTTCATATCAATCCGCGCTGCGCTTCCGCATTTAGTTTGGTTAGCTACGTATTTGGTTGTTTACATGCCGTTGCCGTCACCCTCTCAAGGACCACTGGTGGTCCTCGGACCACTGGTTGAAAACCACTGACGTAAGCCATGTAATAAGCGGGATAACACCCTTCTAACCGGTGATATGACAATCATAGGAGCCGCAGTGGCCCTTTTTAAAAACCATAGTCGTCCACCACCTCCACATTTGACTTCACCCGTCCTCCGTTTTTCCTCAATCAGTGGCAGCTCAGCGTAGGTCCTTCCTCATTGGTCCCGCCGGGACTATTTTTTAGCCAATGACAAAGCTTATAGAGATTTCTTTGGAGTCCTTCTGCAGCCCTAGAGACAAGATTTTTGTGGAGATGATCTAATTAAAGAAAGACTTCATGAAAAACATAAAAAACATATAATTATTATTTTGACCAATATAGGAGTTTTAGGCCAGCCAATGCATATGCTAGGGCATACCGAGGGCATACCTTGGCTGACTCTGACCGTCCCGGGGACCACCAGTGGTCCTTAAGAGAGTTCCAAGTTAAATATGGGAAGTTGGTTAACCAGATGTAACTCTTTGAGAGCGTATAAATGATATATGATATGATATATATTTTTGGTATAAATTCATTTTTACACTCCCAAGAGTGAAAATATTCATCATCTGAATTAGCCCAAAGTCTACACATTCAATCAGAGAATGTAAGAGAATGGTCATTTTTGTTATCCTGGAATTGGGGACAAAAACAAAAGAAATCTTGAAGAAAGTTTTGGGATCTGTGGGGCTAAAATGTCATCAAATGGTGGTCTGTGGCTGAATAAATAGAGGGCCCTGTTGTCAAAATGGTTGTTGGTCTTACTCTTACTTTTATCTCGAAATTACATTAATATTACGCAGACTTTAGTTCAGCCTCTAGTCTTGGCCCTCCACAATATTTTATGTATCTCATTTGACCCCTTGGGAAAAATAATTGCCCACCCCTGTGCTAGGGAATAAAGACTGGGCACAGGATGGGAGAGCTGTGTGATTTCCAACAGGTCCACATTGACCTCACAAACCCTTGCCAGACCATATGGGATCTCAGTGGTGCATCTCGGCCTCCACCACCGCCAACACTTTATCCCGCTTCATTTTTCCTTTCTGACCATTCCTCGAATCGTCGTAGAAAACAAGCAAGGCGAAAAACAAAATTCGCACCCCCCCCCCCCCTCCTCTCTCCGCTTGGCACGGGAGGGGGGGCATCTTTCATTGAGTTCCAGACTTCCCGGTTTCTTCCGTAATTAATCAGCAATGCAACTTTGGGTAGCTGTTGTCAGCGGGTGCTGCCTGCCGTTGTGGCCAGACTCAGATGTCTGGCCTGGGCCTGGGCCGTGAAATGCTCCCTGGGTGAAGGAGAGCAGAGCGGAGAGTGTGAGAGAGAGAGAGGGAAGACCACACAGGACTGGGTCAGTGTTGCCAACTGCCAAACATCCAAAATGCACTATAGTGGCACTTCCAAAATGCCACTAGAATGCGCTAGAGCAGTGGGTTTTCAACCATTTTCTTACCAGGTCCCGCTATTTATTCTTTATTTTGATGTTGAGCTTAGTCTCTCGGACTAATTTAGGAGAAATAACTGGCAGAATGTTGGTCAGAATAGCGAGTCTTCTACATTTTCCAAATGTGTAGATTATTTAAAATTGGGTAATTCAGATGTTTAAATATATTTTAACTCTTGAAAGCGTAAAATGAAACCAAATGGACCTGTGAGGGTCCATTTGGTTTCATTTTACAATCTCAGGAGTTACAGATCTATAAGGGTCCATTTGGTTACCAGTGGTCCTTTCTAGGAAGGAAGGAGGACTCTATCAGGAGTCATTTTTCATAGGAGAAAGAGGGCTAATTCAGGTGATCACTAATTTAACTCTTGAGAAAACATGAAAACATGAAACCAAATGGACCAGGGTCCATTTTTACTCTCTCAAAGGATTACATCTTGTTAACCAACTTTTTCACTAATTTTGGCGCTAGGGTCTGGAAAAAAGCTAAATATAGTGACAAATGCACCAAGTTGGCAACACTGGACTGGGCTTGTAGCATAGCTTTTTTAGCTTGCAGCAGCAACCAACCAACCGGCGCTATAGCCAGCCAGCCAGCCAGCGAGACAGACAGACAGACAGCAGTTCTCTCTTCGCCGCTCCTCTGCCAAATATCCCAGAGTTTCTTGGACTCGGTTTTTCAGGCGGACTCGGGGGCCAGTAACAACTATAATTATGTGGAATGTGTGCTTTTTCCTGAGGTAACCGTGTCACTCTTTTTTTAAGATGGATCATTTATTCCTTCTTCTCGTCGTAAAGGGAAAATGAAATTGGCGGGAAAGGCCTGCAGGGCCGTTCCATGTCAACCAAACTTTATTTACTTATTTATTATTCATGTATTTGCAGAGTGGACTTTCTTGTTTTTAAGTTGAATTAATAATTAACACGTCACATTATTCAGCACATTAATTTAATGTACAGTAGGTCATTTCTGTACTTGTTTTGTATGTATGTGTTGGAGTTTGCATTACTCTATGGTGTTAAGACATACCTTTCGTTAAGCCCCTCCCCCAAATTGCTATGGTCCAATCACAGCTACATAACATTCCATGGACAAACCTCTCCACCAATAGTTTCCCTGTTCCCTGTGTATTTTTGCCTAGGGCAAATACTCCAAGGCTCAGCTTTGTCCCTTTGTGCACCACTACACCCATCCCCCCATGTAACAGGGGGCACTATTTCACCGATACAGGGCGCACACACAGCACCACTACTCAGTTCAGTAGTGATTCCGGTTTCTTCCTGAGGGCTGAAAGCCGAAGGTCAAAAAAAGCCCAAGCACTATCCGACGTCAATGACTTTTACCACAATCCCGTCCTCTCACCTAACCCCTCCCCCTTTATCGTACGACAACAGCTGTGTGTTCAGTTCAGGTGCATTAACACTTTTACTTTGTAGCGCACCAAAAAGATTTCTCATACTACCTGATGAATATGCTTTTCTTTTTTTCCCACAACTTTTGTCACGTTGTGATGTCATATACTGCAAATCCCATGTCAATGAGATTTGCCAACAGATGTCACTGTTTCCAATGCTTGGCCTGTTCTGCAGCTCAAAACCTTCCAAACGCGACAGAAAACACTAGGCTACAGAAAATCCTTTGACTGTTCAAAGTTCAGGGTTCCTAGGTGTAATTGAGATAATAAACCCTAAAAGAAAAAGAATACAAATGAAAATGAATGTCACAAATCCCTAGCTAATAAGACAAATACCTGTATGTCTTAAAAAAACATTATACTTGCCTTTTAGAACTCAAATTACAAAATAAAAGCTTTCATAAATTCATATTTTTTTCACCCCATAGGGATTGCTTATGACGCAGGTTGATGATGTCGTATGTCCTTGCGCAGTCTAACCCATGAACTTGTGTAATGGATATGCTAATGAAAAACAACGTAATACTTTTTAGTAAGTTAATACGAGCTTCAAAGAAAAATCTTTGATGTATATATTTTTAACACATACATTCTGTAATTCCTCAATCCATGACAGTCAATCCACACACGGACACGCATGACATCATCAACTCGCGACAGGTGCATTCTATTGGGTGAAAGACTATTTACGAAAGAGATACAATATGTACGGGGCTTTTATTTTATCGTTTTAGTTATAGAGGTATAATGTTTTAAAGGCATATTTGTCGTATTACCCAGGGATCCTTTTAAAATTTCTAGCTAAGAAAGTCACGTTCAGATTTATATGAACGCTCAGGATTCTTACTCTGTAGAGCTGTCTTCTGTTAGTTCGGGGCGGCGGCGTTATAAGGCCCGTCTCTCTCTCTCTCTCTCTCTCGACAAATTCGGCCAAGTCAGATGCTGTTACATCTGCGAACTGTTTTTCAACTGTTGGATGTTGACCCAGCCTCATCTTTCAACCATTAGCGGTCCACAAAAAAAAATGGAGTCTTGCCCATGCCATGCGCTGCCGCCGCTATACACGAAGAATAACCTAAATTCCGTTTGAAATATTATGATAATAGTCTAATTGTTGAACGTGAGGTCTCGGGCTAAGCGTCGCGGAAAAAATATTTGACGTGCGAAATTTGCCAAGACGTGGCGTAACGTCAGCAACCCCCACCCCACCCCCCGCCATTGCACCCCCCACCTTTCCCAACTACGGGATTTGGAAATTATTGCGCAGATTGTTTTGATTACGCGGGGGCTTTGTGATGTATTGGGCTAAAACCAAATGTATAGTCGTCCATAAATATCAAAATGCTAAGTGTCTTTGACACATTCTGCTCATCTTTCTCCTGATGGCTAACACATGTGTGAGTTCTCGGTGGAAAGGATTGCCGTATACTCCATTTAAATAAAGCCCGGCTTGGCTTGCGGAGATCGGAACATGGGGGCCTTTCTTAAACGTCATGCTTTGGTTTCTCTCTGTTGCTCACTCGCATGCTCCGTTTCAAGTCGGTTGTTTTATATCGTTTCAGTTTTGACGAAGCACCCACCGATGTCACCATACAGACCATACTCCATGTTTTACTATGTGACAGACTACTCATAGCGTATCGAATGTCTCGAATTTGTCAGTGTGGGAGTTGTGGATTCGATTTTTTTTTTTTTTTTGTATTTTTCTTTTGTCCCGTAAGGCTGCTATTTGGATAACCTTCTTTTTTTTTCTTCTCCTCCATGCATGTCAAAGTACAAATATTTGGGAGGATTTCCAGAGAAATGGTCTTCTTCAAAGTGAAGCCAAGCAATGGTATTAACTTTAGCCTTTAGAGGATATTAAGTTCTAAAGACTCCCTCTCTGCCGTTATTGTAAATGTAATGTACAGTTTCGCTGGGACAAAAAAAAAAAAACAAGCTAATAAGCAGACGTAATGTCGCCTTAGCCCTCGGTAGAGAGGACCTGGTCTTTAGTCAAGAGATAAAAGCCGTAGGAGGCCTTTTTTTAGAAGGCCGAGGAGACTCTCCTCCTCCTCGCTTCACGGACCAGCCGGCCCCCCCTTCTTTCTCTTTGAAGAGCGACTGCAGGACATTACTCAAGCCGTTATTTATCTCGGCCCTCCATCTCTTCTTTGTCTTCCCATAGTTTCGTGCGCTGGCGCCGATGTACTACAGAGGCTCTGCGGCGGCCATCATCGTTTATGACATCACTAAAGAGGTAAATGGGCCGGGCAATTATTATTCAATTAATCTGTTCGTTGTTCATTTTAAAAGTAGACTTCTTCCACCCCTGAAGTCTTTATTACCTTTATTTGCAGTTGATTTATTAAAAAAAAAAAAAAATGTTTCTCCTACCCCCACCTTAAGCTTAGTATGGGGGTTATGGGAGGCAGTTCATATTCACCTATTTCCATCGCTTCAGAACGCAATTGTTGCTATATATTGTCTCTCCACCATGTCAATAGTGTGTGGCACTCACACTTCCGCTTTCTCGGGACGGCTGTACCACGGCTGAACCAAAAGTCAAAGTGTGAGTGTCGGCATGCTATTGACATGATACAATATATAGCAAAAAATACATTGGAGCGATGAAAATAGATGAATTTGATCAACACCCTGTAGCCCCATTCTAACAACCAACAAGGAGGTTTTTCACAAAACTTTTTGGAAATAACCTGCAAATAACTGTAAGAAAAACCTTTTCGGGTAAAATTCTCTTTTAAACCATGAAGTACGGAGAACTAAAGTGCAAAACTACAAAATGATGACACGATGAATGCTGTTATCTGGAAAAAAATATAACAGAGCACAGTCAATTCACACTTTGGTGAAGTTCTAAATGAAAAGCATCTTAGACATATTTGGCATGTTGCATCACTGAGCCAATAATTCCATTATCACAACATGATTCAATCATTCTGTTCTTCTGCTCATTGTTAGACAACTTTAGCGAGCTGTCAGCACTTTATTACCTTGTTTAAAGGACCACCTAACCACTTTTCATCCTTCTTCATATTATTGGTATAACGTACATGACAAAATACCATTTTTCCATTTTTGTATCACAGGAGAGCTGTGGGCAGTTCAGAAAGACAAGGTTTCTGAATTTCCGACAGCCCTCCTGTGAGACAGAAAAAATAGTGGTTTTTTATCATGCACATTAGCGAGGACCTATTATATGAAGACTAGAGCTGTCAATCGATTAAAATATTTAATCGCGATTAATCGCATGATTGCCCATAGTTAATCTTTGATTAATCGCAATTTAATCGCATATTTTCATGAGTTCTAAATATACCTTAAATGAGTGTTTTTCAAGAATATTCATATCAAGGTCAATTATTTATTCTGCATTTGAGCCACAGACCACCATTTGATGACATTTATTTAGACTTCCAGACCTAAATTAAAGAATTTGTCAACGATATCATTCGGAATGAACATGCACATTTTGTAGAAAGTTCTCTACATTCTCTAATTGTGTAGACTTATTTTAAAATAACTTAACTGATGCAGATATTTTAAAAATTATTCACCTGCATTTGGCGAAATTGAACCAAATGGACCCACTCGGCCTTTGGTTTTACTGTGAGTTAATCTCGCACTAAAAAAATTAATCGAGTTAACTCATGGCTGAGTTAACTCGCGATTAACTAGTTAACTCGGACAGCCTTAATGAAGACACGTTTGAAAGTGGTGAAGTGGTCCTTTTAAAGTGCTTTATGAATTATGCGCATCATCAACATCGTGTGAGATGGAAGGTACAACTTCAATCATTCACAGTATAAAGTTTATATAAGCAATAAATCCCATGATTTTAATGGCATTTTTCCCCATCTTTTTCTTCTTTATCTTAGACCGTTCCATTTTTAGATCACTTTCTGAAAATATCTAGTATCTAATATCTATGACAACCATAGGAGCCACAGTGGCCCTTTTAAAATCATAGTCCTACACCACCTGCACATTTGACTCCGATAATCAGTGGCAGCTCAGCAAGGCTCTTCCTGATTAGCTAACAAATATTCCTGCCGGGACTATTTATTAGCCAATGACAAAGCTTATAGGGATTTCTTTGAGGCCTCCTTAAGCCAAAAGATTTTTTGGAGATGATCTAATTAAAGGAAGACTTCATGAAAAACAATAAAAAACAATGTAATTATTACTTTGACCATAATATTCCATATAGGAGCTTTAATTCCCATAATGTCACAGCCCTTCACACTCAACTTTTCCCCTCCGCTATATCATTTTCGTGTGCTTTTCTTCCCTTTCAACACCGCCTTTGACCTCAACCACTATGTATTAACCAGGAATCCTTCCAGACACTGAAGAACTGGGTGAAGGAGCTGCGTCAACACGGCCCACCCAACATCGTGGTGGCTATTGCTGGCAACAAGTGCGACCTAGCCGATGCCAGGTAAACCTCTCCCTGTCCACAATACCAGTGGGTTTTTCAGAAGGGCAATGCGCCCAAAGGCACATATTCATATACGTCAGGGGTTTTCAACCTTTTTGACTCCAGGGCCCACCATTTATTCAGAATTTGAGCCACGGACCACCATTTGATGACATTTTAGCTCCACAGACCCCAAAACCCCAAGATTTATTTTGCTTTTGTCCACAATTCGAGCCTGGATTTGGGAAACAAAACAGTCAAACATACAGAAGAAAATTACCATTAATCTTCTAGTTGTGTAGACTTTGGCTAATTCACATGATGAATATTTTAACTCTTGAGAGTGTGAAAATGAAACCAAATGGACCCGCAAGGGTCCATTTGGTTTCATTTTTACATTCTCAAGAGTTACATCTATTTAACCAACTTACCTGGGGACCACCTGGAATCCTCTCAGGGACCACTGGTGGTCCCGGACCACCTGTTGAAAACCCTGATATACGTGAAAAAAACCGTCTGCATAACACATGCTGACGGTCTTATCACTCTGTAAACATTTATATCACTTCACTGAGGCCAAGTAAAAAAGTTTAGCATGTATTTACTGTAAGCTTGTGGACTTGTTTCATTGCCTGTTGAAGACCAGAGATTTTAAAACAGAACTGCGGTACACCCCCTTTTAGTGGATAGAATTTGTCCAAGTATTGGGAAATAAGGCCTGGTTTTTCGTCACTGCTAAACCCTTAGTCCCTTAACTTCTTTGCCTTTTTAAACTATTTAAAAAACATTTTTCAGTTGTACAAATGGTCAGTCTACAAGCTCACAACATGTTAAAGGTAGGGGAAGTGATTTCACTTTTGTCAGATATCACCCAAAAAATATTTTTTTTCTGTTAAAATGCTCTATTATAAGGTGTGGAAACCAGATATGGAGTTTCCCCCTCCCCCAAGTTAGCAGAAGAGCTAATAAAAGTTCCCTAGGTCACCACAATTCTCCTCCAATCAGGAGAGAGCAGCAGGTTCACATAGTGTAGCTACTTTTGGGGGCCCCTAGTGCACCAGGCTGGTACTACACCATGAATTTCAAATCACTTCCCTACCTTTAATAGAATGACATGTTTAACTATTCCAAAAAAAAAAAAAAAAAATCAAAATAGTAAAAAAGAAATAAGGGGTTTAGCATGTAACGAAAATGCAGCCCTAAATGTGCACCGAGTACCTCTACAACACCTATTCCCAAACGTTTTTTTGTTCATCCATAGCCCCTGACCTAGCTTACACACTCGATCATAACTTGAGCATAACGTTGCAATAACAACACATACAGTATTTGTCTGTGTAATATGTGGTTCTAGATATTTTATATTTTAGCAGTGTCTCCGATGTCATGGACACTACTCCCTGGACTACATGTTGTCTCAGTAAAGACAGACCCGCCTCCTCCTATCTACAAGGAGGAACACTGCACCGGAGCATTATGGGAATTGTTGTCCAGAGCCCAGTGTCTGACAACAGAGACACTGGGTTCGCTGGTAAAAATCTAAAACGCTTTTTTTTTTTTCTTTTCCTTTTTTCCCCCTTGTTTTAAATATTGAAGTGCACCTTTAGTGTATTTAAAAAGAAACCATAGCACCATAACGCCAACAGACTTTGCTTCACTCGAAGGTGCCCACACACCACACGGAGTGCACACACCACCAGTTTTGAGCTGTGCCCTGCCACACTGCTTGGTGAACTACCGTCAGGGGTTGACACTAAGGTCTCGGAGACACTTGTCCATCGGGCAAGTGCAAGTCAGATTCTACTTGCCCTCAGCTCATGGTCACTTGCCCCCCAAAATATATTGTAAAAATGAAACCAAATGGACCCTTGCGGGTCCATTTGGTTTCATTTTTACACTCTCAAGAGTTAAAATTCATCATCTTAATTAGCCCAGGTCTACACAACTAGAGAATGTAGAAGATTAGGTCATTTTGATGTGTATGTTAATTTGCCTGTTTTGTCTCCCAAATCCAGCCTGGAATTGTGGATAGCTAGAAAGCAGGGAAAGACACAGAGGTAGAGTGCAATGACTGCCTTCAAGACAAATTTATCTTGTGTTGTGTCTTGTGTCGGGCAACCAGGTAGCAGTCTTCACTTGCCCGACCATTTTTTTTACTTGCTCCGGGCAAGCGGGCAAGTGTTAGTGTCAAGCCGTGAACCACCGGTCTGGTACAATAAACAATGCCGCAGTAGACGGTGCCGTGCAAAACTAACTACATACCGGTACTAGTGGAGGAAAACTCGTGGGGGGGAACATTTTCTATACCGTTCCTCGGATGGTCGCGAATTTCGCGGACGTCTCAACTCCGCAATCGTGGAAAGCTGTCTAACTGCACCAGATCCTCCCATCCTATACCCTACACGAGGATTATTTTATGCAATATGTTAGGACGAGTTCAATCCAACAAATTGAAAGATGTGTAACTTCGAGTTTCCCAAACGTTGTAGGAGTTACGATGCCAGTATTAGGATCGTTACAGTGGGTCTTGGAACGTTTGAGTCACCGTGCTCGGGAAGGTCATTCATTACCTCCCCGTCATCAGGAAAACTAAAAGATATTTGATTTCCATCCAAAGGAATAACCACAGAAATCGTAGCAGTCGAGCCCCGGAGTATAAATTCCACTTCCACATGCAGGAATCTGGGGGTTTCAGTACCGATTTGATATTCAACGGCCATTAGAATAAGCTCGTCGTGTATGTAATACCAGCTGACAGCCCTCTTCACCCCACTCGGCATTTTGCGGTCGGACTCGATGATTGTTACGGGGATCGCATGGCCGTAGCGCTGCGCAGCGGCCATTTGCAGACGACGACGAACAATACGTGCTGCGGACACAGACGGAAAAAAAGTCTTTCCCAGTCTCCCTTTTGTTCTTATTCTCTTTTCCATTTTTTTTTTCGTCGGTGAAAGTTGATCTTGCGGTTAACCGCCATCAACCACAAAATTGATAAATCTCCCAGATAACGGTTAATGAAGTGCTCGCGGTGGTCATATATCCACAGAAACGGGGAAATCTTCCGGCCTGTGAAAACTATTCGAACCGCATTGCGGCCGGCGTGCCTCCGTCAATTAGTTGCGCTTGCGTCCGCATCTGTCCGCACTCCGAAAGAATATATCGTGAAGACTTTGTCGGAATTTACTGAAGACGTCTGTGAGTTCAACCTTTTGGAATAATTTGTAACCGTGACATTCACGAGTCCCCAAGGTTGGCGTTTGTGCCAGTAGACCTTGCACTAAGTCCTGCCCTCTCCCCACTTTCCAGCCTGGCTCATTCATTTTAAGGTAGATTTAATAGAATTTACACATTAAATACTAGTTCATTTTTGGAACTAGATCTTCAAAATCTCTTCCCAATCCGTCAACAAGACCTGCTGTATACAGTAGAAGTATGTATGTGACATTTAGTTTTGACGTTTTCACATAGGTGATTGAACCATATCAGTTTTGGGAGGCGCTTACTGAAAGGTCTGAAAAGGTCTTGAAAGGTATTTATTGGCCATTTTACAAGAAACCTATGCCACACGAAGACACAATACAATTATATAATAAAAGAAAGCAAAAAAGCTAAAATCATCACATTTTATGTGCACATGAAGAATGCATCCCCATGTTAGAAAAATATCTGTTAACTGAAACTAAATAAAAACTACAAATATTTAGAAAAACTAACTAAACTATAACTGCATTGTGGATTCATAAACCTAACTAAAACTAACTGAAATCATACTAAAAATACCCTTTGTTTTCGTTTTTTAACTTTAACTTTAGACATTTATAATATAAAGTTTTTATAAACTTTTTTATTGCAGTTTTCAGCACCATACTTTATCACATGATACCAAACAAAGGACAAAAAATGTATGGTATGAAAAAAACTGAAACTAAAACTAATACTTGACTAAACTGAAATGAAAAATCCATATCTATAATAACCCTGGCTTATGTGTGTTCCCAGGGAAGTGTCAGAGAAAGACGCCAAGGATTACGCCGATTCCATCCACGCCGTCTTCGTGGAAACCAGTGCCAAGAATGCAATTAACATCAACGAGGTCTTCATAGAGATAAGTGAGTGTAGCCGGTGACTCCTTTTTTTTTTTACCGTACATCCGCTTGATCCATAGCGATTTGTCGCAGTGCTACTGAACACGTTTCGTTAACGGATGACTAGCTTCGCTGAGTTATGGCAGCTTGATCGTGTGCCGGACAAATGCTAATATATCTACAGCATACCTGGGCATTATTTGGCTGACCCTGACCAGCCCGAGGACCACCAGTGGTCCTTGAGAGAGTTCCAAGTTAAATATGGAAAGTTGGTTAACCAGATGTAACTCTTTGAGAGCGTATAAATGAAACCAAATGGACCCTTGCGGGTCCATTTGGTTTCATTTTTACACTCTCAAGAGTTAAAATATTCATCATCTGAATTAGCCCAAAGTCTATTCAATCAGAGAATGTAAGAGAATGGTCATTTTTGTTATCCTGTTTTGTTTCCCATCCAATCCAGCCTGGAATTGTGGACAAAAACGGAAAAGGAAGGAAAAAAAGAAAGTTTTGGGATCTGTGGGGCTAAAATGTCATCAAATTGTGGTCCGTGGCTCAAATACTGAATAAATAGTGAGCCCTGGTGTCAAAATGGTTGGTCTTACTCTTACTTTTATCTTGAAAATTAAATTAATATTGCGCAGACTTTAGTTCAGCCTTTAGTCTTGGCCCTCCACAATATTTTATGTATCTCATTTGGCCCCTTGGGAAAAATAATTGCCCACCCCTGATCTACAGTATGTCTGTGATCGTGACTGTGTATCTCTGTGTGTACGTAAATATACCGTACAGTGGCTGATATAGGGGGAAAAGGCTAAATATAAAATATACATATATTTTGAAATTAGGCTCATAATCTTGTCGATATTACCTTTTAATCTCTCTCACAGGCCAGCGGATCCCCGTCCTAGACGCGGCCGGCGCGGCACCGGGAAAGAGTTTCAAACTGGGACGCCAGGCATCGGAATCCCGCAGGACGTGTTGCTGATGACGCCGCGCGGTCGAGTGGACTGTTCCGACAACGTGACTCCTCCTCCCCGCCATGCCTTGATGACCCCGCCGCCCCTGTATCCCTGGCCTGCTTCACTTTATAGCTGCCGGCCCGACCGACCGACCGCCTGCCACTTGACACTCCCGACTTTACAGTTTACCACACACGATACGTAGAATCATCACAGAAAGTAGGCAAACAAAAAAAGTTCACTTCAACAAAAAGTGCCAACAGAAACTCATTAATACAGTATGTTGGTCCTTCCAGCCGGAAATCTATCAAGCACAAGTCCGATTTTGAATTAATCGGCCGTTTGGTTTTTACGACATCCGAGAGGTGAGATTTCCTAAATTATATCCCTGCAGGAAAATGGATGCAGCAGCATCATAAAAACAAAAACAACAACGCAGTAATCAGACAGACTATCAAACATCCATTGCAAAAAGGACGAAACCACAGGTAACAGCACCCGCTTCCGAGGGATTTAGACCTAAATGCTGTTACTAACATGGTATTTATTTGTGTATGTGTATAATAATTATTAATAATTAGAATCAGACCTCCAATCCACTAGTACTGTGTATCAGTAGAAGGGCAGTAAGGCATCAGCCCGCCCATTACCCCTGGAGACTTTAGAAAGCAAGAGGGCACCAAAAAAATCTCTGCCCCCGTGTCTACTGAATCCCTGTCCGGGAAGAACGGTTTATGCTTTTGTCTCACAATAGTGTTGCCGGCCCCCAAAAATAGCAGGGACGTTTATGCCTTTGTCGCCACCTTTCCGATCCACTACTTTTTTGCACATTGAAAGGATTCAAGGTTTTTTTTTAATTATCATCTGTCAGTGGTTCACTAATTGGAGGTTGAGGATGGTGATATTATGGAGGAGGAAGATTCCCAGGCGATGAAATGCCTTCACATCGCTTATCTACGGAAACACGACTCCACAAGTAAAAGACCAAAATTAAAGATGACACGTGTTATCTGCACATGGGAACTTTTTTTTTTTTTTTTAATTAAAGGTGTACTTGGTACTGGACTGGTGGTCACTGCCAGTACTGCAGTTTGTAATTTGAGTAGTACATTTCCCGGCATGCCTTGAGCACTTAAGTTGCATTCTGATTGGTCCTTGGTAATCAAGGACCAATAATATGTGTGGGACATCATTTTCCCAGGAAACACTACCCCCCATCACTTTTCGATATTAAATAATATTTAGAACTGGCTTTGAGGGCTGGGAATTCAGGGAATGGCTTATGTGACAAATATGCCAGTCATAAATGGATATCAATCTTAGGATTTATTTTATTGAAAAAAGTTACCTAGTATACCTTTAAACCGAAAGTGGCTTGTAAAGTATAGTACCCAGTGCCACAAAATATGGGATGTGCTATAATCCTCTCCGTTGGACTTGTAAATAACATTTTAGCTGTCGTTGTCACAGAAAACAACAACAACAACAGAAATAGTCTCGCAAAGTTACATCTGTTACATCAGCGTTTGCCAGAAATAACATTGTAAGATTTGTCTATATAATGATAACGAGAACGGCAGTCCTCACATGTGCTAAACATGATACTGTTCCCTAAGCCATGTTTTCCAGCCCCCCCTCCACCCCAATTTCAAACATTTGAAATAATACGAAGCCAAGCCAAGCCCTAGAATTCCTTCTGTGATTTGCCCCCGTGCTCTGGAGAATATTATGCCAGCTGTTTTTTCTTACAGTATTAATTGTCCTCCAATTTTGCCGTAATCTCATTTTAACTTTGTGATATTTGGCGAGCCTGTCCGTCCTTGACCGGCGTTGCTGTTATTTTACAGCAGTTTTACAGGAGAAAGCTGGCCTTTGTGAGTTCTTGCCAAATTCTTTTAATTGTCTCATAAACATTTATCTTTTTTTTTTCTTTCCCTCTCTCTCTCTCTCTTTTATTCGCAAAAGAAAAAGCACACACTGGCCTATAGCTAGCACGTCCAACGTAGTTTTATTACCTGGCCCGCGATGAAAAGGAAAAGATATCTGGAAAGGGGGAAACTAGATTTGTTCCAGGGAGAACCTTTTGACGTTACATTGAGCGGAAAACATTATGTGCTGAAACAGACATGGTTCATATGGTGATATGCACGACCCTCCCATGACCTGGGAGGGTCGTTTTTTATTTATTTTTTACTCAAAACACCTGTCTGTCGTGTAGGACTGGGCAATTATTTCCATAAGAATTTATCATAATATACAATTTTATCATCTGGAATTTTGAATATTGTCACATGACATGACAAATGTCTTATCCTGGCTTTAACGTTTTGCATGACACTAAATTATATAATTTTCCTTTATCTGTGTAGCTGTTTGATACAAATAATTGATGATTATTTTTAAAAGGAGCATTCAGTGATTTGGTTGATTTGGACCCCCAACCCCCACGCGCGCGCGCACACACACACACACACACACACACACACACACACACACACACACACACACACACACACACACACACACACACACACACACACACACACACACACACACACACACACACACACACACACACACACAGGGAGGAAGGGCCCTCTCATCCTGATTGGACGAAAGGCTTTTCTCCCAAAGCCCAAACTGAAACTTTTTTTTTACCCCAGGTGCTCACTGGGAACAGGGAGGAACTCCTTATATGGACACCACACAATTATTTGAATTAAGTGAAATCACTTACTATACCTTTCTTAATAAGCAAAAGTCTTCTGTAGATATTTTAATGAATGCACCGGCACGCATACCCATTCAATTACCCGCAACGTTGTCCAGATATCCTGTATGGTCCAACATATTGCCCAGCCCTACTAGCCCCTAGCTCCTTGCATTTGACCATATTGGCACAGTGGGCACAGTTTTTGAATAGTTCTAAATAATACATTACTATTCGGGGGTTTGCTGCGGATCGAGTGTTCTCCCCGCACATGAATGGGCAATCAAATTTCATCAAGGGGGGAAAAACAGCTTGCGCCACTGTCGGTGTAAAAAAAGGTACCTTTTTATGGCGCACACAGTACCTGCGTTCAACCTGATGGTCTGATGAAGAGCGTGTAGCCCCGGAAGACGTCATGAGGACGCTATAAAAGGCAAGCCCCGACAGTGGACACGCTGTTTTTGTTCCCCCCCTTTCGTTTGTGGGTTAATTGTGTTTTCTGTTCTTGCACCTAACCTTAATCGGGTTTGAGCGCACGTCGTTTGATGTTTTGATTTGATTCATGATCCCGGACAAGATGGTAAGCCGTCTGGACATGTTATTTTCATAATAATTTGTCTATTTACCCGTCTTGTCTTTGGAAAAACGACATAAACAGTGTAGTCTCTGTAAACTACCCCAAGAATCAAGAGGGTTCAATTCGTGGCATGCAGGTGCTGTACAAGCCTGGATGAGAAGTAGTGATATTCTCTGTGGTCTTAAATACATGTTTTGTTTGTGTATTTTATTTTGACTTTCACGTGGTTTTAATCGAAGGTTTAAAGCCATTGATTTATGGGGGGGAAAAAAGGTATTCCGAAACATTCAGGATTTTTGGTGTGCAATAGTTGTCTTTACAACAAGCAGTATGTCCAAATGTGACTTAAACTATGTTGACTAAAATCCTAGAAATGAATTAAAAATGTAATAAAATAAATAAAAGAAAAAGTTACTGCAACGTTACTTTGAGATTTTACAGACCTATGTCCATGTTTGTTTTTAGGCCGTTTTCTGATATTGAAAGATATGATCAATGCGATGTGGTGAACTAACAAAGGATAGCAAACAAACAAAACGACTCTTTTCACAGTATGAGGGCTACGACGCCATCACCGTAGCTGCCAAAATCGTTAAGCAAACAGCCATCCGCAACGGCGACAGATTGCCATGGTTGCCATGCGTCTGTCTCAAACAGACGCGTGGCAACAGTTACGGACACTACGTTCACTACATTAAAGTATAGGTTCTGCCATAGTAGGAACGGCCGCAACGGCAAGCATCTATCGAGCATGGATCGACTCCCTGTCGCCGTAGCAGACAGCGTCGCCGCTGTATGCTTACAGTCCCTATTGACTTTACAGTTAACGTACACATGATTTTGATACACAGTACACACATTACCATAGGTCAACGCATTAACTGCATTTGTTGAATCCGTGGATTCAGCTGCTGCGCCCAGGAGGGGCGAAAGCAGTCTTCGACCGTGATGGCCATCGCGATTGTTTATAACCGACGTGGCGTTTTTGCATAACAGCCGCAGCTGTTTTACTTTCACAATGGTTTGCATGGCCGAGGCTTAGGGTTAGGTATATGCATAGTAGTCTTGGCCGGTATTGATTTTTTAATATCGGTATTGATAACGCGTTAATTAGCTCGATGTTCGATTTTACCGGTATTGAAGTTCCACCAGTCACCTAGTTCTCAGAATTGTGAAAATTCTGAAAAAAATCAGAAACTGAGCGCTCTGCTGTTCAAGCAGCATTAATAGTGACAAACTGGAGTTGGAAATGCATTGTTTTCAAAAAGCCTAGTCCAACTAAGGGCTATTTTAGGCATGTGTGTAATATGAAAATTGTTTGTATACTTACAATTAAAATCTCATTGCTCATTTTAACAGAATACAGTATAATGTTTCGTATTTGACAATATTCGGTCAGCCTCTATTACTGTGAAAAACAGCCTCGGTAGTTATAAATAAGGCGTTTCCAACCTTTTTCATCCCAGGGCCCACCATTTATTCAGCATTTGAGCCACGGACCACCAATTGAGGATATTTTTAGACCCACAGACCCCAAAACTAAAGATTTCTTTTGCTTCTGTCCATGAACGTTAATCTTCTAGTTGTGTAGATTTGGACTAATTCGCATGACGGATATTTTAACTCTCGAGAGTGTGAAAATGAAACCAAATGGACCCGCCAGGGTCCATTTGGTTTCATTTTTACGTTCTCAAGAGTTACATTTGGTTAAGAGTTACATTGGGACCACCTGTTGAAAACCCCTGTTATAAATTGATCGCAATTGCTGTCACGGTTGAGGATTGTTTTCGCTGGCTCTCACTGCGCGTTATTTTTAAAAGGGAATAACTGGTACATTGAATACTGCACTTTGTATTGATGGACCCCTACATGTAACTTTGATTTTATTATTATAACAGTGTCCAAATGGAGAAGACGGCATTCATTCCAGGTGATTTCGTGATCGGTTTAAAAGATACATTATGCCGTCTTATTATCTGTGAATTCTACTTTATTGGTGTCTGAGTTCTTGCTGTCCCTGCCTGTCATTTTTTCATTTTAAGTTACAAGCAGACTATTGGTGCCATTTATCTTTTTTTTATTTTATCATTGCTGTAATATAATGATTTAACATAAGATATTACTAAATACTTTTCAAATGCCTGAATGTCGCTTGTAATGACTGATTTGTGTCTATATTTCCTTCATTTAGAAATAGTTTGCCGAATTTACTTGGGTAATCTGGAGGGGAAAAAAAGAAAATGCCACGTCTTGGGCTGGTCCTGAGATGGTGGAAAATGTATTAATTATGTATTGTTTTCATTGTATATACATATACCATCCAATTTCACACAAATCAATGACTTATTAGCCACCAGATAACAACACACACATTATGTATATTTCATGGTTCTGCCACGCTCTGTGGTCTACACCATTTGTAGTAATTCCATCCGACACCGTAATTGTTGTATTTACCTTTTTTATTGCCTTTCATATTGATTGTAAACAATGCCTGGGGGGAGAAGAAAAAAAGGTTGTTGGCTGTCTTATTTTTTTTCTGAATGTTTCAAAAGGGATCCCTCAAACTGTTTAGTAATAAAAATGGACAAAATATATGTTTCTGCCTGGATCATTCATATTATATTCAGTCTGTTTTGTATGTGTCTCTAGTTAATAATAACAATAATGGGGCTATGGGATGTTGTTAAAATTCACCTCCATCTCCATCGCTCCAAAATCTAGGAGAGAAGGCAAAATCAATGTGTGACGGCGGCAGGCGTTGCGGCAGGTATAAATCTGTTGCAGCAGGTATAAATCCGTTGTGGCAGGTGACTGTCGGGCCAGTTTTACTAACTGTCGCGGCAGTTTTACTACTAAACCTAACCGTAGCCTGGCCTAATCTGCAACGATTTTGGCCTGGGGGGGCGGGGTGCCGTCTGAATTTGGATGAGCTGATCTGATTTGATCTCACCAACGAGTCGTCTTCGTCCCCCCGCCTGCCACTAGCTGTGTTACGTCACATCTTTTGGAAAGGTTGACTCCCACTCGGAAATGTTGACTACCATTTGTTACCGTGGGTAACAAATTAGCCCAGGCTTTCCGTTTTCGCGCAATGCGGACGAAAATGAAACCCTGGGTGTCGAGACTAAACATAACCCTACCCCCTCACCCTAAACATAACCTCAGTAAAACCTCTGCCTATGCCTAACCAACCTAACCCTAACCCCCAGTCGTTATAATGGTGATGCATAACATTGGTTATATGCGTAACAGTTATGATTATGAATACATATATTGTGGCAGGTATAAACATGTTGCGACCGTTTTGATAATTTCTGTGATGGATTTATCCCTGCCGCGACGCCTGCCGTGGTCGAAAATCGATTTCACCACTCCTGGAGGAAATGCATGGGACAATATATAGCAAAAGAAAAGTTTTTTTGGAGCAATGGAAGTAGGTGAATTTGAACATTGCATGGCCCCATTCTAAGCTTATGTAGGGTAAGGGAAACACCCAATAAGGACTTTTTTTCCACAAAATAACTGGACCACTTTTTTTTTTTCTTGGAAATAAATCGACCTCAAATAAAGGTAAGAAAGCCTTCTGGGGCAAGGGCGGATGTAACATTTCCCAATTGGGGGGGGGGGGGGGTAAGTGGAGAAAATGGTAGGGGGGTGGCTTCATCGCCCGGTGAAGCCGCACCCATACCATTTTCAGTTACAGGACTATTATTGGGCAAGTAAGCATCAATAATAACATCAGTTGTTGAAGTTGCAACAGACACGCAGCAAGCATAAAGCTAAAGGTCTGACTCAGAGAGTTTTCTGTTTTCAATGATGAAATGCTGTTGGTTTAGTGGTGACACAACTGTAGTTAGTCAGTAGCAGTAGTAGTGTTTCAAATCATTTTAAATATAAGCACTTTAATTTGAAATATCTTGGGTTGTTTTGCATGCCATCATGCTTGCTGGGGCAGGCTGGGTATTTGGGGGGGCATTGCCTATGCCTAGATCCGCCCCTGTTCTGGGGTGGAATTCTCCAGTAAGTTGCGTTCTGTCCAAGTGGAGAATGTGTGCTAAACTGACTTTTTCAGACTGAGATCCTGTGGCAGTGTTGTCGGTACAGTAATTGGTTGTGTTGCCTCACCAGTGGCAGCCAGTCCCCAGCGGGCTATAAATACTGTATGACACTTGAGATATGTGTTTGAGAAAGAGGGAGCTTCTTCTCGCTGCACTTTTCAATAGTGCTGAGACGGCACAATGTTAACTTGGCATTTTTTCCCAAATGCCTGGCTGGCCCCATTCACAATCCATGTGTTGGCGTGGTGTATGTGAATTTGCAATGTGACCCATTATGATGTTTGGCTGTGATGTTTATTTGATTCTGCATAGGACTCTAAATGCATATAACATTTCAAATTGTTGTAAAGTGAAAGATTGGATCTCTTTTTCTTCTTTTCTTCTCTTCTTTTTACTGCAGACTATATAAAACACTTCATGTTTGTTTATCGATGATAATCTTAATGTTACGCTATCTCTGTTTAGTAGTCATTTACAGTTCAATTTAAGAGATTCATTAGTCCACACTCTAAAATAAAGGGAATTCATTAGTACTTTACATGAGTAATTGTTGTGAAAGCCTGTGCAACAGTTTATATGTGGCTTGTGCAATACATTTGAAATAATAGGGTAAGGGTTAGGTTAATCTATGGTATTATATTTTTTCGATGTAGTTAGATTGTTCATCTCACTCAAAAGTGTCATGGATGGATGCAGTCATGCAGAATTATATACTGTACATTGGCTGAATACCTTCCTGAACATAGCCGGGATCCAGCCCTGAACCACCTAAAAAAAGACTGAACACTTTGCACCCAACTATTTTGAAGAACTTTTTGGAATAGTTCAACGTGCCAATCTATTGACACATTGTGAGCTTGTAGACTTAATTACTCTTAAATAGTTTAAAAAGGCAAAGAGGTTAAGGGATAAGGCACTTCGCGGTGACGAAAATGGAGCCCTAGGCCTATGTGCCCAGCCCACTACACAAAAGAAACAGAGCTACATGTTCTAACCACAGTGGTCAGAAAGTGTAGCTTTCTATAGGTATGAGTGGGCAGGTGATTGGGGTGGCGGTGGCGGCGGCTCGGGTAACCGTACGGTTACCAGTTCGAACCCGGGCTCCCCCAGAGTTGGTGTCGAAGTGTCCTTGAGCAAGACACTGAACCCCTAAATGCTCCTGATGATGGGCTGGTTGTGCCTTGCATGGTTTCCACCAACATGTGTATGAATGCGTGTGTGAATGTACTACTAATCTATGTAAAGAGTCTTGGATGAAGACCCTATATTCTGTATTATTCCGAATATAAGACAACCCTTGTTTTTCAAGACTCATTTGTGTAAAAAAGAAGATTGAATGTAAAATAATATAGTCCCCAAATATAAGAGGTTGTAGGATATTTCCATTGAAAAAAAAAAAACACTGTCACTCGGCTATACCCAAGGAATCACAGATAGCAATAACGTGCAACAGAATTGGTGACAAAATAATTGCCAATAATAGAGCCAATGGGATCCAACCTATCCTACCAAGTAATAGACCACACTGGAACAAAAAAAAACATAAAAGAAAAAGAAAAAAGTTTCAGTAATGTCTGGTGTGTACATGTAGTGTAGGTGCAGCCTCGCATCACCTCCCCTCGCCCCTCTCCCTCTCTCCCCCTCTGTATGAGTGGCTAATGCAGGGGCAGTGACGTCGCCACAGCGAGCCAGCCAGTCCTATCACTCCCCTTCCTGCTGCATCACAACAGCCTGCTACTAGAAAGTAACATAGCAGCTCCCAGCAGCAGCAGCAACCACCACCACCACCACTGACCGGGGGGAGGAAAAGGAAAAGGGGGCAAGGAGCCAATTAAACATCAATTACAACACTGCAACGACGACATCATAACAACAAGTCCGATCGGGAAGGCCCAGAGAGTGGTTGCACTGAGAGAGGAGGAGGATCGCCTTGCCCTGCCTGCCTGCCTGCGTGCTTTCCAACACAACGATCCGCTTGGGATATGGCCAGGCCAGAACAGGTTCTGCTCTTGGAGCCCCAGCACGAGCTGAAATTCCGAGGTAAGAGAGGCAGACGGCGGAGGAGGAGTAGGCAGAGGAGGAGGGCCCATGGCTGCTTTTTGACGTACCGATCGGGGAGGAGGGATAGGATATGTTTTGGGGGGTGCCCAGCCAGGCCCCGGTGCGGTGGGACGCGGCAGAACCATCTAGTTGTAGAAGAGTTGCGACATTGAGGGGGGGCAGAAACTGAGCGCTCGAGCGCTGTTCATGAAGACCGAATAGGGACAAACAGGAGTTGGAAATGCATTGTTTTCAACGAGAGCAGCGCAAATAAGAGCTATTTTATGCATGTTTTCAATATGACAGCAACGGTATTGTAGGCCTACATACATACAGTAACAGTGTTACTGTACAATAATGTTTGTGTTGTACTATTACAAAAAGAACGATCTAAAATCAAGCGATTTAAGATTATGAATGCTGAAGTAGACATTTCTGGCTACCTCAGTTGTCCCTATTTGTTCCCCACTCTCTATTCAAGTCTAAGTAGAAGAGCCGCCATTGGACTGACCCCATGAAGTGGATGGAGTTGTCGTAACACTGTCTATACTCCATGGCTCTGGGACGGGGACCGACCGATCGGTATAACCTGTACCACTTACTACTACCTGTCCCTCCCGGACAGGACGTACGTGGTGGTGTCAGGCCCATAGAGTAGGTCAGGCCCGGGAATAAAAACAAAATCTAGAGGACGTCGTAGAGCCACCGGGTCACCCAGACTCCACCACCACCATCACCACCACAACAGCCACGGTGGTGGACGTAACATGACAGCTAGCTTTTAAGTCAGCCATCTAGTTTGCTGGATTGCTTCCACGGGAGTTGCGACATTGCGGGGCGAGAAACCGAGCGCTGTGCGCGCAGCCTGAAAGAGGGACAAACTGGAAGTTGGAAACGCGTCGTTTTCGGGCGCGTGCGCAGCATGTCAGCTGTTTTAAAAAGTATCACAGCGGCGACTAAAGTCTCCTTTTAAATATTTGTCTTGTGCTATTAAATACAAAACGATAAAAATTAGAAGGGATTGCCCGAGTCCAATACAACTCTTGCCTACTTCCGGGTCACTCGTCCCTATTTGTTGTCCCTATTCTCAATAGAAGTCAGTGTAAGAAGAGCTTAGACTGGGCCCCAAGAAGTGAACGGAGTTGTCGTAACTCTTTTCTATGCTCCCTCCCAAGGCTCTGGGCTTTAATTTAGCTCCCCGGATTAGCTTGCGCTAGCTAAGCTACTACAGCCCAGGCCCCAGTCAGTCAGTCAGACAGACAGACAGTCAGACAGACAGACAGGCAGACAGACTGCTTGTTGCACTGCAGTAGCTGTCATTGTTGTTATTATTATGGATATTATTATTATTATAGCAGCGTGTAAACGGACGAAAGGAAAGCGCATTCTGCAGGACTGACGAAGATATGAATGAATGACAGCCCCCTTGCCTTCCCTGTGCTGCTGACATATAGCTGGAGTTTGCACAGTGCGCATTAGCTGCAACCATGGCTGCAAGTGCAACAACCTCTCCAGCTTTAGCATTTAGCTCTCTCTCTCTCTCTCTCTCTCTCTCTCTCTCTCTCTCTCTCTCTCTCTCTCTCTCTCTCTGTCTCTCTCTCTCTCTCTCTCACTGATTGGCTGTGTCGCTCTGCCTTGCTGCCTGCTGGCCCAGCAGCTGTCATTAAATAACTTGACAGCCTCCAAACAGGGATGGGATGATAGGGGGAGTCACGTTTTATGATGCTGTCATCACCACCACATCACCACTTTGTGTTCCAAAGTCAGAGCACCTAATCAGTATGAATGTTTCAGAGGAACTAATGGGGCGAAGCAGTTGTTGTTGTGGCGACACGTCCACCCATCCACCCATCCATCCCTGAATACCGCCTTACACCTTGTCATAAATGAATAATAACATTGGCTGTATTGCATTCAAATCCCCCACACTCGACATACAAATGACATCTGTGTTTTACAGTACTTTAAAAAGGACATTCTCCTAAGTAACTGCAGTGCAAATGACCGCTGTAACGCAGGAGGCATTGCAGTTTTACATTTTATTTACTAGTAATGGTACCACTGGTGGTACTTAACTCCTATCCTGGCTAATAAGCCAGACTAATATCCCAGTGCTGTGTCTGGCAAGAAATTCCCCGCACCCCAACAGCAGATTTGGGTCTGGCTTTTCACCAAGGAGGAAAGCCTGGTCTGTCTGTGTTCTGAAATCGCCACATCGTGAATCAGTCTGGTGCGGATCGTAATGTCTGATTTGTAGTCATCAAGCAGGAAAACCACATGGCGGAATCCAAAAGCTCACATTCATAATCAGTGCTGGGCAGTATTACTTAGGAGTAATATCTTTACTTTGCCTATGGCCCCTAAGAAAAAGTATTATACTTAAAAGGGGAACTCCACCCATTTTCAACATTTTACTGTCATTGATGTACCTTCGAGGTGCTGGGTAAACATGATGAAAAGTTCCCCCACTCTGTGTTCCCAAGAAATGGAGGTCTGAAGAAAGCCACTAACATGGTGAAACATCTTAATGATATCATCAAGATGTATTTTCACCATGTTAATGGATTTCTTTAGACGCTTCTTTTTTCTGAGAGCGTACAAATGGAACCAAATGAGCCTGTTAGGGTTCATTTGGTTCCATTTGTACGCTCTCAGAAAAAATGTTGAAAATGGGTGGAGTTTCCCTTTAAGTTAAAGAGTAATATGCTACATATTAGTTTATGATTCCCACCCGCAAAAAGAATAGAGATGTACAACACAATCTGTTAAGTGACAACTTGTAGTGTAGGTCATGTGTGCAGAATGCCGCCGTGGATTAGGATCCACAAATTATGTGCATCTCTGTTGATAGCTTGTAAATCTGTTTTATTTTCGCATCTTGCAACATCAAGCTCATTTGTAATTAATGAGCAATGAGTAAGTAATGAGCCGTGTTTTGGCAGAGCATATTACCCATTTTGGCAGTCTAATATTGTCAGACTACTTGTGCTGGAAAAGGTAATAATATTACAGTAATATGTCATTTGTTACTCCCCATCAACACTGTTCATCATGCCAATTCTGCCTTGCAGGTATCCTGCCTGCTGGCTATAGATTTTCGACAACAATGTGACATATTTCACTGTCTGCACCAGATTGGTACTACAGACAGCACACACACACAGGTCTACCATCGCATGATGCTCATCAGGGCTTGACACTAACACTTGCCTGCTTGCCCGGAGCAAGTAAAAAAAAAGGGCTGGGCAAGTGAAGACTGCTACCTGGTTGCCCGATCGGGCAAGTGTGCGACTTAGTGCGCTATAACACAACACGAGATGTATTTGTCTTGAAGGTGGTCATTGCGCTCTGCCTCTTTCCCTGCTTTCTAGCTATCTTTCCTATCTCTCTCCCAGGTCCATTTGGTTCCAAACTATCATTTTGCTGGAACTACTGATTTACACTGATTTAGCCTACAAGTTGAACAGTTACTTTAGCTGATTGTGACTTAAACAAAACAGGCTTCAACTGCGAAAGGAAATGTTTAAAGCTCCCTAGAAGAGAGTAAACTTAAATGCAAAATCTACGATATATTTTGGGGGGCAAGTGACATGACCTGAGGGCAAGTAGAACCTGACTTGCACTTCCCCGATGGACAAGTGCCTCAGAGACCTTAGTGTCAACCCCTGCCTCATACTTCACGAGCATCATGAAGTGACTTAATCCAGTTTTATGCAGAACGCTACATTTGCATTCACAATGTGTACTGTACATACATAAACATTACGATTTCAAAAAGTATTCACACATGTTTCTATGGCGTTAGACACTTGCAGCACCCAAAATTAGGATTGCTGCAGCATGCCACGTTGTTTAATAAAAAAACATTTTTATCTGAGTTGTTCTTCCACCATTGGCTTTCAATTGTCCATATATTCACACTGGCCGCACTACCAATACAAACAAATATAGGGGATGTGCTCCCAGTGTGCATCTGTGTGTTTACCAAACTTACCCCAACCCAGAAAAGTGGCCAAGTGAGCTTGGATAAAAACGCTTTTTATTAAACAACGTGGCACTCCTGCAAACCTAATTTCAGGCTTAGCAAGTGTCCAACACACATAGAAACATGTGAGTACTTTTTATTTGAAACCGGAATGTTTATGTACACGTTTTGAATGTAAATGTGGCGACCTGCATAGAACTCTATTAATTAAGTCACTGCATGATTGTCATGTTTAAGGGCTAGGTCTGACTCATTATACCAGGCTACTTCAGCCCACCTTTGGCAGTACACACAGGAGTTGCAGAAAAAAGACAAAAATGGAATGAAATATTTACTACAAGTGGTTCTTCTGACCAAGCGATTTGTTGACAGGCTATACAGTCGTGCTGGAGTGGGCATGATGGCACCTCTAGCCACTAATAGAAGATTTGAGAGAGGGATTAATCACAGTAGAAATATCATCCATCTGTTGGGCTGATCAGTGATTAGACTAGAGTTTTTCTCAGAACAGCGGCTTATAGGAATTGAACAAAAAATGGCAGGTCCACGCTCCTGTATTTTAAATAACTTCAGGTATTACGGTGGTACATGGAGGGACATATTTCCAGAGGTGGTACTTTGAGAAACTGTGCTACAGATTTTTAAGAACAGTAGGACGACTGATCTATACCTTATGTGCTAGTAGCGATTCACCGACATGTATACATTTAGTTTTGTTTGCAAACAGGCATGCGTTGTTATCATACGTTTATTACAGGGGTTTTCAACAGATTGTTACTTGAGCCAAACCTTCCATTAAAACTCAGGTCAAGTCATATTCTGAGTCATATACAGAATATACTGATAGAGTAGACAATATTATACACCAGAAGGCTTTCTTACCTTTATTTGCAGCCGATTTATTTACAAAAAAAAGTGGTCCAGTTTTTATTTTTTTATTTTTTTGGGGGGGACTCCTTATGGCTGTTTCCCCTACCCCAACATAAGCTTAGAATGGGGCTATGGGATGTTGTTAAAATTCACCTATTTCCATCGCTCCAAAATGCAATTTGCTATATATTCGCTCTCGACCATGCCAGTAGTGTGTTGACACTAACACTTTCACTTTTGGTTCAGCAGTGGTTCAGCTGTATGAAAAGCTGGGTGGTGTGGCGCACGGTTTATGGCTGAACCACTGTTATAGTAAATCGAAGAAAGTGACACAGACGCGCCTCCATGGACACAGAATCTTCACTTTACTTAGTTTACAACATTACTATACATAAACTCCAGCAACCACATGGGGTACCTTCACGGACCACCAGTGGTCCACGCGGACCACCTATTGAAACAACAACAAAAAAAAACAGGTTTATATTACCAGCTCCATTTGTGCACTGAGTTAAATCGACACTGACAATGGGCCACAGAGAAAGCTCAGTTGCAGACCTAGCCCTGAACCTAAAGGCCCTCAGATGTGGAAAGGGGAAGGGATTTGTTCACGCACGCATTCATTTATTTTCTTTGCATCGCTTATCCCGCTTTTTTGTCAAGGCTAATTTTAACCCATATTTTCAACGCGAGACGCCCCGCTTCGCCGCACTTGATCTGCTATATTTATACCCATTCACGAGATAAACAGCAGCCGCGCTAATCAAATGTCTGCCCTTAACAGACGTTTCTTTTTTAAACACAATCGTGCGGTTTCTTCTGCGGGCTGGACGCTATCCCGAGGTACTTTTATTTATTTTTTCTTTCAGGAAGTTGTAGATCAGGTGTACGGTAGTCACTGGCGCGAGTCCTTTCATCGAAGATTGGAAGCCCTCCCCTCAGATGTCGGGCCAAGTCTGTGAGGGTCCGCGAGGGGTCTGAGTTTCCTCCCTTTCTCGGCAACCGGGGCTCAATGGACGGGGAAGGGAAGTGTCAGTTGCTCCCGGACATTTACCGGTGTGAAACCTTATCTACAATCGGGTGTATGTGCTAATTCTGAAACGGCTCACTTCTCCACATTAGCTTTTTTTTCTACAGAGTACTACTGTCCCTTAAAAGGCTACATTAGTGTGGCTACTGCGGGCACCACTAGTAATATGTTATTTTATTGGTAGACTAAACTAAATAAATCCTAGACTCTCACGAATGCCCACACTTTTAGATCTTAATCAGTGCTTTCCCTAAGTGTGCAGCCGATCTCCGCTATAATTGAATCTCAAGTGTACCGACTATGGAATGTTTAAAGGGGAATTCTAACCCATTTTGACCATTTTGAACGGTTCAGATATTATGTGGAAATAATAAAAAAAAGTCCCCTATTCTGTGAGAGAGAGTGAACTGGAGGTCTGAAACAAAAACATTAACCATTGAACTTCAATTCAAAGAAGCTTTATTGGCATAAAAACACAAATGTTTACATTTGCCAAAGCAAATGTGACGTCACAAATACAATTCAATAAAAGCAGTTGAAAATAGAGTTTTCTACAGAATCTTGTAAAAAGTTATGTAACAATGCACAAACAGCAACATTTTTCCGCAATTGTATGCAGAAAAACTCAGTTTTAAGGTCTGTTTAAATATTGCAACTCTGTTTACAAGGGGTATGGTCTAGTCTACAGTACATAGTACAACAGTCCTTAATAAGGTGTTTGTATTCCATGGGCCAATTTTCCCCAATCTTGCTGCTGTGTGTGCAAACGCATGATGAGTGTGTGTACTTTGTGGGATGTATATGTCTCTGAAGTCTTGGTATAAGGGCTGGGCATTGTGAAGTACGTCTTGATGTCATCAAAATGTCCTTTTTTATTTCAGACCTCCAGTTCTAGACAGGGAACAGGGAATGAGGGGACGTTTTTTATTATTTCCACATAACATCTCAAAGGTATATTAATATGCATACATTGCATAGTAAAATAAATGTTGAAATTCCCGTTTAAGCCCAATATTAAAGCCATTTTCTCCAGAAATCTACTGTATTTGGCCCAATATTGGCATGTTGCAGGGCAGGCTGCGGTGGATATTGGTTGCCTTTGTCTGAAAGCCTTTTAGATTTTGTGTAATGGTTTTCGCAAAATAGCCTTGCCTGAGTTATGGGAGTGTGAGGTCACTGGCAGTCTGGCAATATGGCACCAAAATGTGGTTTGAATTTGAGGTTGGGGCAGTCTCATCACAGACACTATGCAAGGTAAGCAGTGGTACAGCTTCATAACCCCCCGAAATTAAGACGTCAAGTGACTGCCTCGCGGCAATAAATAACCGGTCTCCTCCTATGTATTGATACACATACACCCATGCACACGTGCGCGTTTCAAAAGTAGACTTGCAATGTGCGGGATGATACCCAATGCGTGTATAAAACAAGCTCACAATTGTCTTTGTGAGCAATGTATGAGAGAAACCAACATATTTCATGACCTATCTCTATTTTTGCATGTCACTACATGTGTCTTTATGAAACGTATCGGTAGCAGTGATTATAAGTTTACCCCAGTGTAGTCACTATAGGGTCTGTGAATAGAAAAATAACCGGAATTTCCTTTCTTCTCTGGGGCAAGTGCAAGTCAGGTTCTACTTGCCCTCAGGTTATGGTCACTTGCCCCCCAAATATATATATTGTGAATTTTGCATTTAAGTTTACTTCCTACCTGGGTGCTTTAATCCAGGGGTTTTCAACAAGTGGTCCGGGGACCACCAGTGGTCCCTGAGAGGGTTCCAGGTGGTCCGCAGTTAAGTTGGTTAACCAGATGTAACTCTTGAGAACGTAAAAATGAAACCAAATGGACCCTTGCGGGTCCATTTGGCATTTGGTTTCATTTTTACACTCTCAAGAGTTAAAATTAAGAATGTAGAAGATTAGGTCATTTTGATGTGTATGTTAATTTGCCTGTTTTGTTTCCCAAATCCAGCCTGGAATTGTGGATAGCTAGAAAGCAGGGAAAGAAACAGAGGCAGAGTGCAATGACTGCCTTCAAGACAAACTTATCTTGTGTTGTGTTATAGTGCACTAAGTTGCACACTTGCCCGATCGGGCAACCAGGTAGCAGTCTTCACTTGCCCCACCATTTTTTTTTACTTGCCCCAGGCAAGCAGGCAAGTGTTAGTGTCAAGCCCTGCATGTTACATCCCCAGCCTAAGGGAACCGAGGCGCAACACGAAATTATGGAACCCCTCTCTCTTAACCTCCAAAGAACTGCCAGCAACCCAGAAGACAGCCTTACAATGGGTTTTATTATTACTTTCTTCAAGGTGGGCATGAAAGGAAAAGTCAAAGACAAATATAGCTGCAAGCAGCAATAAAACGTGACCAAGCAAGCAGCAATAAGGAGTCAGAACAATATGCAGAAGAAGGAACATATTTTTGAGAAATTATCTGAGGGGGGTGCTTTTGCCCCGGGTCCATACAATAGTGAATGAATAAATGAAATGTAAAATTCCTACAGTAGCCTACATGTCAACATGGCCTCCTACAACAAAACTGATAAAAGCTTGGAGAATTACAGTACAATTCAAGTACAACTAGAAGAAATTGTGAAATAAATGTGATTGGACACTAGTTAACAACAGTTGTTTAATGGCCACTTTGTTCAAGAAGTTAATCTAACATAATCTGGCACAATGTTTTAACCACTACACTGTTACATGAAATGATCAAGGCTTGTACAATGCAACGCTTTCGTTGGGTAGGTTACTACTGGAAATCTAGAATGTCGAGGTATGACCTGGCCGGGAATCGAACCCCAGTCTCCCAGTCTCAGGGCAGACACTAACCACAAGGCCACTGAGTTGGTGCCATTACCATAACATTGAGTTTTATCATCTCAATCACAAAGTGACATTTCCGTGAATGTCACTTTCATGATATGCGAGTGTAACTCAGTGCTATTGAGAAGTAGGCAGAAATGCATTGGACTCAAAGTAAAAGCCCAGCTTGAATCCTTTTATGTTAGGTCTTTTTAAGTAATAGCAAATCATACACATTGCAGAGACTTTAATTGTTACTGTAAAATAATTCAAACCGGCTGTCATTTTACATCTCATCTTACTCACTTCAAACAATGTGTTTCAGACACTAGACTATGATTTGTCACCGTTAGGCTCACTGTGACCACTGATCACGTGACTAACCCAATGTAACTGTGTACCCCATCATTGGCGCAACTCCGTCTCTAAATGGCTCTGGTGCGTTGCATTAAAATTGGATTTTAGATCATGCAACAGCATGCAGCAGTGGATAAACAAAACACAAGACAAATCAGTTTATAAAGAAAACTGAAGCAATAGGACATGTGGGTGTGACAATCTGCCACATTCTGATGTGAAACTCTACTTACAATATAAAAGTATACTGGTTTACGGCAGTATGTTTTTATGAAGTGTATCCTTTAAACAAACAACTACCCTTAATCAATGATTATCTATGATAAAAATGCTTCAAAACAAGAGCCTCCACATCAATGTTAACAATTAATGTGATTCATAAGAAGACTCCTCACAAAGCAGCAATTTTCATTGGCTTATAAAAACGTCATTTTTTGATGAAAACAAATTTGCTTCGGAACTTTTGTCCGGATGGGGCCAAAGTTCTCATGTAGCAGGTGTCATGCAAATTGATCAAAAATCCAGGCAGAGAATCAGGCATGAGCATTTTTCAAACTGCTTAAAATGGCAGACACTCTGGGGGTGGGGGTGGTCAAAGTTACAGATGTGTTCCACATGAATCAAGGAACATGTAGAAACAAGTCCCATGATTTTTGGCCAAACGAGGCCCGAGTTATGGTTGTTCAAATGTTTCAGTTTCAAAGAATTGTTATAGCGCCCCCATTTGAGCAATTGGAGTAAGACTGGTTTTGCTGCTATTTGGCATCCCCCTCTACAAAACTGTAAAATATCAGAAGCAGATTACGCTGCATGTGTAGATTAGGGGCATTAGAATCATTTTCACAAACAAGCAATTTTCATTGGCTCGTAAAAACATATTTTTTTCACTTAAAACAAAATTCACACCTATTTTCATATTTGTATGGCTTCAAAGTTCATGTGTAGGTCGTTGTTATGCATTTTGATCAAAGATTGTAGGAGAAGAGACATTTTAACTGTTTTACATATAATTCAAGATGGCGGTTCATCTAAAGGTCAAGAGGTCAAAAGTCAGAATACAAAAGTTGTTCGGCATAAGCAGACGCATAAGGGAATATAAGTTACATTTCTGAGAGTCAAGCAGTTCATGAGTTATAAGTGTTTAAAGTTTGCAATTTCAGTTGAGTGCTGTAGCGCCACCATTTGACCAGTGGTCACAGGCTTCGCATCATCACCGTTTGGCATCACCCTCTACCAGATTACCAATTTTCGCGAAAACCGACTGCACGGTTCAGCCAGAACAGCTATTTTTGGCGGAAGAAGAAGAAGGAGAAAAGCAGCAATATCAATTAAGTGACCAAGTCACTGCTTGGTCACTTAACTAAACAATGTAACCCTGACTTAGCTTCAAAAGTAATAGAAACCAAAATTGCAATTATTAACTTAACTCCTAATCCACCAAAACAGGAAAAAAGTGGCCAAAACAAATAACACCCACCCCTATCAAGCCCAGGCTGTAAAGAGTTCAAGTTTCTCACATATTGCACTGAACAAACATGGGCAGTTACTTACTTACGCCTATCACCCCTTCTGGGGCTTAGGCCGTCGACAAGAGCTCTCCAAGCATCTCGATCCTGGGCCAACACTTCAAGCTGTCCCCACGTGTACCCCAGCTTCTTCGCATCTGCCTCCAAGTCTCTGCGCCAGGTGTTCCGAGGCCGGCCTCTCTTCCTTTTCCCTTGGGGGTTCCACTTGAGGGACTGTCTTGTGGTGTTTGAGGCTGGTTTACGGAGAGTATGGCCTATCCATCTCCAACGCCTTTTGAGGATCTCCTCCTCAGCAGGACATTGGTTGGTGCGTTGCCACAGGTCCTTGTTGCTGATGGTATTTGGCCAGCGAATATGGAGGATTCGTCTAAGACAGGTGTTGATGAAGGTCTGGATTTTGTTTGTGGTGTTCACTGTTGTCCTCCATGTCTCTGCACCATAGAGTAGTACTGGCTTCACGTTGCTGTTGAAAATCCGTAATTTTGTTGTAATGGACAGGTCTTTTGCGCTCCAAATGTTTTTTTAAAAGGAGGTATGCTACCCTAGCCTTCCCTAAACATGGGCAGGCTTGTTGGCAAGCATGTTGGGAGAGAGGAGAACACAGTAGTCACCACCAGCCCTTTATACTCTCCCTGGTAGGCTACAACCAATCTTCGCGTTGATGATGGGCGTCACCTAATTTTCAATCATCCACTTGACTCATTCACACTCACAGCCCACACCTTACCCCACCTCACACTCCACAGGAGAAACAAACCTACACAGTGCAAACAGTAGCGTTTCTGGGCTTTATGACGCCCCGGGTGAATTAGTAACAGTGCGCCCCTCCATGCGCGCGCATGGTTATTTTCGGTTAGTTTTCCATTATATATCGGTAAAAATCGGTTATTTCTTTTCATTTTCCCACAACATATTTCACCAAATAGGCCTAATAGCCTGAGATGAGCCAAACACTTAGGGTGAGATTTTCGTTACCGCTATACCCCTTATCCCTTAACTTCTTTGCCTTTTTAAACTATTAAAAAAAAAACATTTCTCAGTAGTTCAAATGGCCAGTCTACTAGCTCACAACGTGTTAATAGATTGACATGTTGAAATAGTCCAAAAAAGTTTTTCAAAATAGTGAAAATGAAATAAGGGATATGGCATAAGGGGTTTAGCATGTAACGAAAATGGAGCCCTTAGAATGTTTCCTTCAATGGACAACACTTTTCCTGCACGATAGGTTGTCTGGTCAGGTGCACAAAAATAAAATAAGCTTGACTTGTACAGTACTCACAGTCCAGGGTAGGGTAGACTCCAACAATCCAGATAATCCGTTCAGTGGTAAGGTTTTAATTTGATTAGCACTGTTTCTGGATGCGACAGACGACAGTCCATTTGTTTTCAACAACAGAAGCCTCGCCTCGCGTGGCGTGAGGCTGTGTCCCAGGCAGTGTCTGTCCTCATTTGAAAGTGTTAGTATCATAGTCTAACTGATAATGTACAACTTTGTCTTCACTTGGACTATTAAAGTACGCGCGCACCTGACACACACACACACACACACACACACACACACACACACACACACACACACAATCAGTCGGACTCGTCACAGGCTTCACATCACAGCTGATCAGAGTGGAGTGCTCGGAGCGGGGGGGGGGGGGGGGGGGGGGGGGGGGGCTAGTTGGAGGGAATGAGGGTGCCTGCTGGCTGGCTGAAGCCCAGACTGCACCGCAGCACCGCAGTGTTTTTTTTTTTTTCTTTTAATTTTTCATCTCGTCCGGTCGTCCGACGCTGCCGCGGCGTGCCGCCCCCCCCCCCCAAGTGCCGCCCCGGGCGCTCGCCCCGTTCGCCCGGCCCTAAAAACGCCCCACAGTGCAAACCCATACACATAATACAATAAGACCCCAGGGTCGTAACACGCATCTCCTTGATTTTGAAAAAAACAAACAAACATATAGCGTGTTGATGTAATGAGATGCCCTGTGTGGGGAATTTATAGGAGCAGAATGACTGAAAAATTGAAAGAAAGACTCACTGGTGAATGAGTGAAAGCGATCATGGTGGGACATATGGGACATATCATAAATATTATGACTATGAAATCCGGGCCGATCACATCATTTTCAAATGATCAGAATCCGATCTGGAGCACAAAATGCGATCGACCATCCCATGTATCAATATTACATGCCTATCATGATGATATTGCCTGTGATTGTCAATGTTGTATTACCGTGATACGATATAACCCATACAATATAACCCATAAGACTTATGGGTGTTCTATAAAAAAAAATATCAACACTAGATTGCAGTTAGAGATGTCTGATATTGACTTGGATGTTCAAAAATAAATAATGGAAGCATTCAGTGATTTGGGAAACCCCCAAAGAGGCCAACAGCACATGCACCGAAAATAAATATACTTTTATAATATTTTTGACAATACCAATATTTTCTGATATTCACTTTTAAAGCCTTTAACGACCCATAATATCTGTATGGCCGATATATCCGCCCATCCCTAATTGCAGTAAATCGATATCTACAGATACTCGGGGGGGGGGGCGGCATAGCTGCCGTAGTGTTTTACCCTTCAAATAACATCTCTTAGCCTTTGCCTCGAGGCTTCGCAAAATCAATAGAGCATAAAGTCATGGACGAAAAGTGTGGTTTGTGTGTGATGGCGAGGACAGGGTTACTGGTGCTCCTGTGTGGGTGTGCATGTACCAACTTCACCAGAGCTAGGAAGAGTGTTTATGCGGAGAGAGAGAGTGTCAGGAGTGTGCCTCCTACTTCTTGGTTGTCCTCAGTGACCCCGCGCTCATCCCACCTCCCAGTTCGCTTTTGGTTTGCCTTTTTTGTTAGTTTGTTTTTGGATGTTTTTGCCTTTTGTTAACAGTTGCAGTGGAGACGCATACAGGAAAGCGGTACAGACAGATTAAGAGATATGCAGCAACGGTAGTGATGAACGGGTATTGAATACGCGCTGGGCCGTAACTATCCCTGACTGAAATCTTAGATATTTAATTAACATCCGTTGCTAAAAAAAATGTTCTTTCCCTCCGGTCCGTCCTCAAATGGTCTCCAGAAAGCCACCGATGCAGTATTAGCAATGGCGGCCATTGTTGTTTATAGCTGTACCCTGTCCAGATGCGCACCACCTCCTCCGCTCAACTATACAGGGTACAGTGGCAGAAAACAACAATGGCTGGTATTCTAAAAAAAATGCTATGGTGTAGCCAGGTATGGGGTAAGTCATTGGCTGTATGGCAGCAAATCAGTTCTGGGGCCTTGTGTGTAGGCCAAAAGCCTACACCACCAGACCTGGGCCTGGGCTTACCAAATAATTACCCAGAATAATTAAAACCTGCAATTAAAAAAAAAAAAAAAAAAAACCTGCAACCCCCAATTAAAAATGTAACTGTACTCCCCTGCTTTCTTCATCACGAGTTAAAGCTCTTGATGGCTGGTTTTAATTATTATTAATAATTATTAATACTTATTTGGTAAGCCCAGGCCCAGGTCCGGCGGTACAGGCTTTTGGCCTACACACAAGGTCCCAGATCTGATTTGCTGCCATGCAGCCAATGAGAAGACTTAGACCATACCTGGCTGCACCATAGCGTTCGAGAATACCAGCCATTGGCCGCCGATGCTAGGCTAATACTGCATCTGTGGCTTTCTAGAGACCATTTGAGGATTTGAGGATTTTTGTGGATTTTTTTTTTTTTTTTTTTTTTTTTTTTAGTAACAGATGTTAACTCCTTCTATGGCGAGTACGAGTGGATGATTAGTTAACATTGGGGCCCCGTGGAATTTCCCTTGAAGCAACCTTTCTCGGTCCAACCTGCTTGTACTTCCAGGCTTGTACTTCCAGACTTGTTCAGGTTATCGGAGATATAGGATTACACAATGCATAATGCACAATGCACTGCAATTTACAAATCTGGCATTTACAGGTAGGAAGGCTCTCTTATCCCGAGCGCGAGTTCGGAATAAGCAGAGTAAGCAAGAACTCAAGTCAATAATAGATTGCAATAGAGTGCTCTGCGATCGAAGACGTCCGGATCCGATTGGTCCTACTGTATCTATCTATACACAGACCATGCCAGGCTGCCTAAGGCCTCTGTTTCCCAACAGGGGCGGATGTAACATGTCCCATTTGGGGGAGGCAAGAGAACATGTTGGAGGGGCAAGAGAAAATGGTATGGGGGCGGCTTCATCGCCCGTGTCGCTTCGCGCCACGGGCAATGAAGCCGCCCCCATACCATTTTCAGTTACATGACTTTTATTAGTCAAGTATAAGCATCAAAAATAACATCAGTTGTTGTTGAAGTTGCAACAGACACGCAGCATGCATAAAGCTAAAGGTCTGACTCAGAGAGTTTTCTGTTTTCAGTGATGAAATGCTGTTGGTTTAGTGGTGACACAGCTGTAGTTAGTTAGTAGCAGTAGTAGTGTTTTGGATCATTTTAAATATAAGCACTTTAATTTGAAATATCTTGGGTTGTTTTGCATGGCATCGTGTTTGGGGGGGCAGACTGGGTATTTAGGCACCATGCCCATGCCTAGATCCGCCCCTGTTTCCCAAAGAGGCCCCCTCCCCCCTGCCCCTCTGCAAAGAAAGGTATGTGGTACATGTACGCTGTGTGTAGCACCTTGGCTTGATCGGAATGAGAGGAGCGGTAGTTATTTTCAGAGCCCTGCAGTCAAAGGAGAGTTCTGCCAAATGAGGGGGGCCAGAAAACAGACCCGGCGGTCACGTGGTTCATGGTTAACTCGGTTGTCACTCTAGAAGCGAACGTAGTTGTCACAACTAACTATCACTCAGGCTATTTTCAACCCCCCCCTGTTTTTTGACAGGACAGAATCAGTCAATCAAGAAAGTGGGGGAAAAAGTGGTTGTTAAGTGCATGTTCCGTTTCCAAGCCTCCAGTGTGTGTGTGCCAGCAGCGCGCACCGTGCTTGGACAGGGGGACAACACGCGAAGCCTGCCCGACTGGAGGCTCTCCTCCGGCGGGCAGACTCCCCTGTCCGAAAACGCTCTCTGGAGGTCCACCCTCGGCCCACTAAGTTGGGTGATGGGACGGGACGGGACGGGGCGGGGCGGGACGGGACCCGTCTCGGCGCGTCCGTCTGTGTGTGTGTGTCCGCGTGTGCGACTGTCCGTGCTTGCAGGCCAAACTGTAGGACTAGGAAAAACACAGCCTATGCTTACATTTTTTAGTTTATATGTGCTTGTGAGAGAGAAAAGGGGGTGTACAATATTCTTCCTATTTGATTTTTCTTACTAAAAACCTGTTTTCCAACACTTTTCCTTCCTTTACTGTGGTTGGAAATTAGCTGGAACAATTGAGCTCCTCTGGGCATGCAGGTGTGAAGTGTTTATGGGGGTGAATGGGTGAGGATTTTAGCGGTCTCAGGGACCCCTGATCTGCAGACAAGACAGGAGGATTTGATTGTCCTGACTTTCTAGTGTTAAGCGCAAACTCTATCAGGGGTTTGACACTAAGGTCTTGGACGCACTTGTCCATCGGGCAAGTGCAATTCAGGTTCTACTTGCCCTCAGGTTATGGTCACTTGCCCCCCAAAAATATATTGTAAATTTTGCATTTAAGTAGGCTATTAGTAGTTTTAGTAGTTTAAACCAGGGGTTTTCAACAGGTGGTCCGGGGACCACAAGTGGTCCCTGAGAGGGTTCCAGGTGGTCCCCAGTTAAGTTGGTTAACCAGATGTAACCATATGTAGAGCGTAAAAATGAAACCAAATGGACCCTTGCGGGTCCATTTGGTTTCAGTTTTACGCTCTCAAGAGTTAAAATTCATCATCTTAATTAGCCCAGGTCTACACAACTAGAGAATGTAGAAGATTAATGGTCATTTTGATGTGTATGTTAATTTGCCTGTTTTGTTTCCCAAATCCAGCCTGGAATTGTGGATATCTAGAAAGCAGGGAAAGACACAGAGGCAGAGTGCAATGACTGCCTTCAAGACAAATTTATCTTGTGAGTCCACTAAGTTGCATACTTGGCCGATCGGGCAACCAGGTAGCAGTCTTCACTTGCCCCTCGTTTTTTTTTTACTTGCCCCGGGCAAGCGGGCAAGTGTTGGTGTCAAGCCCTGCACTATGCAACCTGCAAAATTGGGCAAAGGGTGTGATATGGAACCTACTCTCCTTACGCATTGTTTTGTACTGCGTAATGATGCCTTCTCCTTCCTTCTCCTGCGACAAAAAACACACGTCTTCCTCCCACAATGGTGTATTCACTGCCTATGTTTAATGTGATCCGCTGCGTTTTGAAGCAAAGCGAAACCACCGTTTTTGGTAGTAGAATGCGGTTAATTGACCTTGCCAAACGAAGCGACACTCTCCGACTATGCAGCAGTATCTTAATGGCTGTAAATATTCCTGGTGTGAATGCAACTTTAAGCGGCACTACCGCTTCATTTCAATTAGCAAACCAGGCTGGATCATTCACTCTCATCTCATAAATAGAACTTAGAAGATATTCTCAGCAGGGAGGAAATTATATTAATAGCTGGGGGGCGGTGCACACCGCACACAGAAGACGCAATGCAAAAATACCGGGGAGACAATGGCCCAAAATACATATTACAATTACTTTGATGACTGCAACACATTGGTTTATAGCCCAAGAAAGGCCACAAAGTAGTTTGTCTAAAATAACTCCAAAAATATTTTAAAGGGATATTTCCACACAGTTTCTACCTTACTTGATTCAGTAATTAGGTATTTGATGTTTTAGCTGCCCCGCCCCCTTCCTATTATAACTTAAAACTCCATTTTAACCATATATAAGGAAACTGTCATGGATAAAATAGAGTAAAGTTTTAAGTCATAATGGGTTTGTATAGGACAGGGGTGGGGCAGCTAAACTTAACCTCAAATATCTAAATACTGAAGCAAATATCGTAAAAACTGTCGGGTGTGTTCACATAGGTAAATAATAAGGAGGTAAATGATGAATTGATTGATTGTTTAAAATGATGAAAATTATCGTTAGTTGCAGCCCTACGCGTGATGCCTTCTAATGTATCGGGATGTGCTTTACTTTCATATTTTATCCCCCCAAAAATACATTTTCAGGTCTTGACAGTGTTGCATTCTGCAATGCCGGTCAGCTGGAATATATAGTACCCACAGCGCCACTTAACCTTAGCTCACCTCCACTCCACTTGGGTGTAAAAAATAAAACGAATCACCGCTGTACGCTTTCTGATGAGGGGGTCTCCGGCGTTGTTGATGAATGAGTGTTGTTGAGACATTAATGCATCTTGCTTTACCGCCGTCTGGTGAGAGAGAGGCTGCGGTCTGTTATATTTACAACGCTCGCTGTAATCCGCGAGTGGCCACACGGAATCAGCTGCTTTATTAGGAGAAAGTCATAAGCCGAATTGCATTTACCGCGTGTGACCGCCGCGTACAATTCGCTCTTTCAGTCTCTCGAGGCGAGAAAGAAGTGTGACTTAACTTAAAAGGTACTTAGCAGCTAAGTGTGGTTGGTTAAACCGTAACAAAGTTAAGGTGACAAGCGGCGCTTGCACCAGGCGAGAGGCTGACGTGTTGTTTGATTTAAGTATTGACAGCCACTTAAGCACAATTCTGTGCTTCCCCTAGTTCACAGCTTTCGTACCACCCAGAAGTCTCTGTGTCTGTGTTGGTTCCTGCTATTGCTCGCTGCGTTGCCAGTTTTTGCAAGAGAAACAAGTGGCCCAGTGGGTCTGTGAAGGGCAGCCAAAATGAAAATAGCCATTCAAGCTTACAGTGGAACATTGTTGGGGGGGGGGGGGGGGGGGGGGGGGGGTTTACATCTGTGATTTAAAAATACGCTGTGAATAAATTGGAATACTTTGAATACTTTTGAATAAAGAAGGCATAAAATGCAGTATTATCAGACGGCTCCCTAATCATACATACAAATATGCCTTAGAACATTACACTTTCCCTCTCTATGAGTAAAAATGAACAAATAAAAACACCTTAAATATCGTATTTCTTTCATAAATCTTACTCTCAATAGAAATGGCTCCTGTCTCACGTTGATGCCTGTCATATGCCCACGTGTCGTCTAACCCTATGGAATTATAGGAGGCATATTCAATAAAAATAAATGCTTTCTAAAGTTAATGAGCATCAAATTCATACTTTTGGTATTTTTAATATATTCTTAATAGGCATGCGCATTCCATATTATTCCATAGCTCTGAATCAAACAAGGACATCATCAACATGCGACAGGAGCAGTCCCTATTTAGTAAAAGATATATATATATATATATATTTATGACAGAAATTGGTAAAAAAAATAGTTTCAGTTTGGGCTTTGGGAGAAAAGCCGTTCGTCCAATCAGGATGAGAGTGGCCTCCTCCAATCAGGATAGAGTGGGGGTGGGCCTTGATATATATGATGTTGGCTTGTTGCACTTCCCCTCACTGTAGATTGTGTGCATGTGCTCATCCTGCTACCAGGGGGACCGAAGGGTGTTCCAAATCACTTACTCTACCATTTAATCTGGGGTTCCTTGTTGTCAAGAAATGCCGGAACCACTGGTTTAAACAACATTAACAAGCAAACCCAAATACTGTAGACTTTAGAAACAAGCCGCAACAAAACATCCACCAGCAACTCTTTGAAACTGACTTGGTCAAATAGGAGTATTATGTGCACATGAGCTGTGAGCGTGCAAGCTCACAGCTCATTGTGCTCCTATTTGTGAGCCGTTGAGCATGCAACCAAGGTTACAATCAGGCATTACGACGGCATCAAGGCCTGCAAAAATGAATTTTTGTTGGCAGCCAACAACTACAACAGGTTTAGCCTTGTGATGTTTAGTCAACCATAACATGGTCAGGTGACTAAAATGTGACTAAAACCAATCTCGCACCGTGCCTTCAAAATCAAGAGTGTTCAAATTTAAATCCAAACGAAGGACCAATAATTCCACGCTAAAAAAAACAAGTGTCTGATTTGTCTCCTGTCCTTCGTCCCCTCCACCCCGCCCCGCCCACAGGTCCGTTCTCAGACGTAGTGACCACGACCCTCAAGCTCTCCAACCCGACAGACAGGAATGTGTGCTTCAAGGTCAAGACGACGGCGCCGCGCCGGTACTGCGTCCGGCCCAACAGCGGCATCATCGACGCCGGAACCTCCATCAACGTTTCAGGTAAGAACCTGAATGGGCAGAGGAACCTACATCAACGTTTCAGCTAAGAACTAGAATATTTCGAAATCCGAAAAAGCCAGAGGACCGGACCGACCCGTAGCCAGTTCCAGGTTCCGCTTACAGCAAGTGATGTCTGGGTATGTTCGGGCAATGTTTCAGGTAAGAGCCCAGTGAGAGAGGAATCTCCATAAACGTTTCAGGTAAGAACCTGCTTGAGAGAGGAACCTCTAACAATGTTTAGGGTAAGGGCCATGATACACCTAGCAATGTTTTAATCAACATCAACAAGCAACGTCAATTATCAACGTTGACTTTTTACCTTTCTGTAGAAAATGATCAACTCCTGGTTGTTCAGAAAAGTCAGATCTTTAGCGCCCTCTACTGGGCAAAATTTTGGATGGGTGGAATTCCCCTTTTAATGGGAGGTGTTGCCTGTTGCCGTGTGTCTCATCATGTTGCCTCGTTGATGTTGACATTGCTGGTTGATATTGATCAAAATATTGCTAGTGTATCAGGCCTTAAGAACCTGCTTGAGAGAGGAACCTCCATCAATGTTTAGGGTAAAAAGCCAGTGAGAGAGGAACCTCCATCTCAGGTAAGAACAGACTTTGAGAGCGGTCAACGTATTGTTGGCGTGGTCAGGCAAATGAAAAGCTGCTGCGCTGCTTTCTGCAGTGTGTGCAGACTGAGCAGTGCAAACTGCCCGCTTTAAATTGGCGGTATGAAGGAGGAACGAGTGATTGGATGAAGCGAATCGTATCAATTAGACCGCTATGCTGAGGAGGACCCAATGAACATCTACTGGCTGAATGGCTGGTGAATACTGATGTGAATTCAAACTTTGTAGATCGGAAGACATTTGTAGAATCTGGTCTCAGTCCTAAAAGGGTCTCCCAACCAACACCCTCGCCACCACCTTGACCTATTGCCCTTTACCCCCTCCCCCTATGAAGGACACAAGTAACAGGCTATAGTGTTTCCACACTACACCACCTCTGCCATTTAACGAGTCACCGGATCTGGTGTCACAGTCTGCACACTGCGTTACATCATGGGGCAACACTCAGTCAGTACCAGTGGTAGGAAAAAAGTACTCAATTGTTTTGACGTAAAGCTCATATATGTAATTACATTGTTTTTTTAATTGTTTTTATGTTTTTAATGAAGTCGTCCTTTAATTGGATCATATCCCCAAAAATCTCATTTTTTGACACCTCTAGGGGCTGCAGGAGCCCTCCAAAGAAATCCCTATAAGCTTTGTTATTGGCTAACAAATAGTCCTAGTATTATTTGTTAGCCAATCAGGAAGAGCCTCACTGAGCTGCCTCTGATTAAGGAAAAAAGGGAGAACTGGTGGTGTGAAATGTGGAGGTGGTGGAGGACTATGATTTTTAAAGGGCCACTGCGGCTCCTATGGTTGTCATAGATAATAGATATTTTCAGGAAGTGATTTAATAATGAAACCGTTTAAGATAAAGAAGAAAACAAATGCCATTAAAATTCTGAGAATTATTGCTTATACTGTATATACTTTAAGTACCCATAGTGCAGTTTAGAATGACTTGGTTATCAAGTACGGAATTGAAAATGTACTTGAATAAACGTACAAAAGCGTCAGCCTCAACATGTACTTAAAGTACTAAAAGTAAAAGTATCACAGAATGTCACATTTCATGAGTTCAACATGTGAACAAAATCTATTGAAAGCAGCAAATCTACAAGCTTACCATGCGCTGCATTGCGACGCCTTGTGAGCTTGTAGATCGGCTATATTCAAGTGACTGATACAGTATGTATAGGGTTGCAGTACTGCAGTGCTTAATGTATGTTTTCTGTCAACATAACTACAGTAACTAAAGTTTTCAAATTGCAGTCAAGTGAAAGTGCAAATTTTGCAATGCAGTAAAAAAAAAAATGGAAATACTTAAGTAGAAATACTTTGAAATGTACAGCACAACACTGGCCAGGAAGCAAACTTGCTCCAGTCTACTTAACTAAATGCAGTCATTTGTCACCCTACATTATTAGGCTGCTTAAAGGTCAACAACATCATGCTTTGGTCCCGCTGGGACTCTAAGTTTACACACATTGAATCGCCATTGACCTACAAGGCAGCGAATCCCAAACATTTGCCACGTTGAGGACACACAAATTGACACCAATTAGCCAGTGGAACCCCGTTTGAATGAGGCTGATGGGTGCTGTTCAAATCCTCCTATTTACATTGCTCCAAAATGCATTATGTTTGCTTTATATTGTGTCTCCACCATGTCAGTAGTGTGTTGACACTCTTTCACATTCACTTTTGGTTCAGCAGTGATTCAGCTGTCTCAAAAGGTGGGGGCCTCTCACACGGCTTATGGCTGAACCACTGCTGAACCGAAAGTGAAAGTGTGAGTTTCAACACACTACTGACATGGAAAGACAAAAATATACATTTTGGAGGGATGCAAATAGGTGAATTTGAACAACAACACTAGCCCCATTCTAACCTTATTAGGGGAAACAGCCATTAAGGAGTGTTTTCACAAAATCAAGTGGACCACTTTTTTGGAAATAAATCAACCTCAAATAAAGGTAATGGAGGAAACTTTTAGCCAAAAATCAAAATAGATATATAGCTAGATTTTCTTTTTCCCCTCATACGTTACTTCTACTGTTATGCTGCAGCTGTTTCCCTGCAGTCAGACAGACACTTGCTTCGTCCTGCAGTCAGTCCAGAACTTTGTTGTTGTCAACAAATCATGAAAACAAAATATTCGTCAAGCTCAGGAAAGGCGGTGCTAAATTGTGAGGGTGAGTGGGGTTATGTGGTTTGAGGCAGCGTTTTAGCCAATCACAGCACAGCAGTCTCCAGCAGATTCATAAAGAGCCAATAGAGTGGAGGTGAGGTGGAGGTAGATTGTGTTTTTAAACAAATCTGTTAAAGTTGCCTCTATTGCTTTTAAGAAAGCCCTTTGGGGTGGAATTACCCTGTAAGTTCCCACACGCAGTAGTAGTAACCGCTTCTCGTCTGGTCCAAGTTGTCCGTCGTCGGATAATTGTAAACAGAGCGGAGTCAAATTTACATGGAAATGTGTGTAACGAGGGGGAACGCTTCTTGCCACGGGATACCTTTACAAACCCCCGATGTGTCATTCGTTGGCTAAGCAGAGAATACACGCACGGTGCTTTTGAAGCTTATAACCCGGGCAACTTTATATGTTGTTAACCCATTTTTGGTGTTCGCATTTTGTTGTTCAACGCATTATGTTACACTTTAGCTATTGAAAAATATCAAATCTACAAGCGCATATATGAGCTTGTGGATCTTATTTTTTTTTGAAAAACTGTGAAAATGATGCACAAATCTAATAATTAAGGCTGTTGAAAATAGTTAATTAATGGGATTAAATTAATTTTGTTGATTAATCTGATTAAAATTTTTAACGCAATTAACTCATGTGCACACTGACTCAACCCACTGAGCATTTCTCATTGAAAGAAATGGGTAGAGCAGGGTTTTACGGAGACATATAGCTGTGTGTCTCCCTGTAACCAGAGCCAGGGGAGTATAGCTGGAGGATCTACAAGCATTGAGGGCTTGTAGATCACCTATTTTGATAAATATTTTAAAGATAAATGGATATTTTTTTCACAGATTCTGTTTCGTTTTTAAATGTTGAAATCCTGTCCAGGAAAACATGCATATTTTGGACATAGTTCGAGTGGTGATTAATCATGATTAAATTAATTTTGAAGCCGTGATTAATTTGATTAAAATTTTTAATCATTCAACAGCCCTACTAATAATATATTCTATTTGTATTTAATTTGTAGTTTCTGACACTAGATTCTAGTTTTGAACTAGTTTCTAGTTTCTGTTTCTGATACTAGTTTCTGACAGATTCTAGTTTTTCTGAAAATTGTATGTTCCTGTGTCAGTGATGCTCAACATATTTCTTGCCAAGGACCACCAGAATTATCTATATTTGGCTGTGGACCCCCCCCATCTGAAAACATGTTGTTGTAGGGAATAGGGACCCCCCCCCCCCCCCCCCCCCCGAAGCAACGATTTTAGTTCAAAATATTTGCTTCCGAAAGAATATACGTGTATTCAAAGATTTGCATCACATTTTCACAATTTTTTAAAAAATATCAGAGCTACAAGCTCGCAGCGCGCCACTCGGTGGCGCGCTGTGAGCTTGTAGGTCTGATATTTTTCAATAGCTTAAGTGTAACATAATGCTTTGAACACCAAAACATAGTTTAGTCTAGAAAGGGTTAAACGTAGGCCCCCACACACCACAGGAATGGTGCCGGGGCTTGATTGTCGGTGTTATCCAGCACCCACTGGAAAACTATTTTTGGCCTTCAAAAACCCCACGTTTCAACCCAAAAATATTGATCCGCTTTTGGGAGGAAAGTCAAAAGTTTGTCTTTATTGTCTCAACAAAGCAGGCCCTGCTAAGCTCTGCTGGGAACATGCCGATGTTCTCAGGGCTTTGTTAAAAAAAAAAGTGGAGTAACGTTCCATTGTTGCAATTATCATCATTAGCCTGACAGTTCAAATAGCCACAGTTTCCATAGAGCGCGATTCCAGTTTGCCCACATTATGACAGCAAAGGAACATCGTCATCATGAGCGGATTCAAGTGGGCACCCTTTTCTTCGCATGTGAACACATCAAATAAAACAATAATAGTCTCCCCGATCTCTGTCTGGTGGTTCCCAACTTCCCACGGGTCTACTTTCTGACGCTAGAATCGAGTTTTTGACACTAGATTCTCCTGTGTCAGTGATGCTAACATATTTCTAGCCAGGGACCATCAGAATTATCCATATTTGGCTGCAGACCGCCATCTGAAAACATGTTTGTAGGGGCGGCTGTGGCTCAGGAGGTAGAGCAGGTCGTCCAATGACCCGTGGGTCGGCGGTTCGAATCCCGGCTCCTCCTGTCTATGTGTCGAAGTGTCCTTAGGCAAGACACTGAACCCCAAGTTGCCTCCAATGAGTTGGTCGGTGTGAGCTGGCCACCATTGGTGTATGAATGTGGGAAGTGGAGACGCTGGCGTCGACTGTTCGCCGCTCTACTTCCCAATGTATGAATGAATGGACCATTGTAAAGCGCTTTGAGCACTTGGAAAAGCGCTATAAAAATACAATCCATTATGTTGTTCTCGGGGGTTCCCCAGAAGCGAGAAATTGAGATAAAATGTTTTCTTCCAAAATAATGTATTCAGAGATTTGCAGCACATTTTCACAATTTTTCAAAAATAGCAAAACAACAAGCTCATGTCGCGCCACTCGGTGGCGCGACATGAGCTTGTTGATCTGCTATTTTTCAACAGATAAAACACCAAAACGCGTAGAACCCAATTGATTAATTGATTCCATTCTGTAATCCATTATTTGATCCGAACATATCGTTTGCCAATCGGTTGTTTATTTGCATTTCATTTGGAACAAAATAATCCTGGCGTTCGGTGGGGAGGCGGTTAATATTACAGTTTGGAACCAAATCTGTAACTCTCAAACGGAACCGATTTGTGGAGAAGCACAGCCATATTTCCCCCTAAAATCATAAGTAAGTAGCCTTGCCAGGCTATGATGTCAGGAGGCCCTGTTGAGCCGTTGAGGCCCATATAGGTCAGGAGCCTATCTCCTGTTTCTGTAGCGTGAGGCAGCTTGATGTACAAGTACACCCCCTGGACATGACGCTAGTATGTCGCAGGAACTTAACCCCCAATTCAACCCTTGATGCAAGGAGGCCAAATTTGTCCTTGGCCTCTAGGCAGCATGCATGCAACGTTTCATGCAGATCGGTGCAGTTGTCACTAAAAAGGCGAAATCCAAATCTTCACTAGTCAAGACCCATGCGTTACTAAAAGCCATATAAGCAATCAATCTCAGAATTTTATGGGCATTTTATTTCTTCTTTTTTCACCTTTATTTATTTATTGGAGATAATCTAATTAAAGGAAAAACATAAAAAAACAATTAAAAATGATGTATTGTTTTTTTACATATGGGAGCTTTAAAGGGGAATTCCACCAATTTTCATTTTTTTCCTGAAAGGGTACAAAATGTGAACCAAATGGACCCTAGCGGGTCCATTTGGTTCCATTTGTACCCTCTCAGGAAAAAGGGGTCTGAAAGAAAAATCATTAACATGGTGAAATACATCTTGATGATCTCATCAGATGTATTTCACCATGTTAATGATTTTTTCAGACCTCCATTTTTAGGAAATACAGAGTTGGGGGGACGTTTTTATAATGTCCACACGACATCTCTAAGGTATAAAAATGACATATTAAAAATGTTGAAAATGGGTGGAGTTCCCCTTCAACCCATTCAGGCCGGGAATCCATATTTGGATCCATATTTGGATTCAGTGGTTTGTGCTGTCGCCTCACAGCTAGAAGGTCCTGGGTTCGATTCCCGCCAGGGGCGCTGCTGTGGGTGCTGGCGGCGTGTCTGCTCCTCCGCGTCAGTGCCCATACCCGAGGTGGGGTTGACGAAAGGGCCTTTCTGTGTGGAGTTTGCATGTTCTCCCCGTGTCGCCTAGGGCAGATACCCTCACAAAAACATGCTGTCATCCTGGACTCTAAACTGCCTCCCCCTGGCCAGCCGGGGCGCCTGATGGAGGGGACTGGAACTGGTTGGAATAACGTGTTCCTTCCACACACTACATCCAACCAGGGAAACTCCCCCCTGTCAGGTGAAAAGAAGGCGGCTTGGACTCCTCATGCATTGAAGGAAGCATGAGGCCAGTCCGCTGCCTCCCCAGGTTGGTGGAGGGTGTGTAGAGCCCAGGATCACATTAGGAATTGGCACTGGGTGAAAAAATGGGTTACAAAATCGTGGGATAAAAAAAAATAAGTTTAGGTGACTAGGCTAAGTCTGAACTTTAAAGAGTGAGGTGGTGCAAGCCCTACTTGGAGACAGATCACTGCCATATGGAACAGAAGCGTATCAGGAGACCGACTGCTGTAAACACTCAAAGATGGCTATTTGATTATTTCTGCAGTTAACTTCTCTTCTCTGGGGACCCAATTAATTAGCAACAGGAAAGGGAAAACTTTGCGTTACGATCCGACCCGTTTCCCCTTCTGATAGTTCCATTCATCAACAACACAAGCAGATTGCGATCCTGCTCGACCGTGTTGTTGACGACGATTAATCTCAGCTTTAGAGTTCGGCCCCAATCCCAGGCTGCAGTGATGTTGTATACAATTGGGAGAGATCATAAGAAGAAAGTTGAATTGTGTCAACTTGTAAAGGAAAGGAGAAAATGGGTGCATTTTCAACATTTTACTATGTCATTAATGTACCTTAGAGATGCTGTGTGGACATGATAAAAAGTTCCCCCATTCTGTGTTTCCTACAAATGGAGGTCTGAAAAAATCATCGCATGTTAATGATTTTTCTTTCAGGACATTTTTTTCCTGAGAGTGTACACATGGAACAGGGGTGGCAGTGGCTCAGTGGTAGGGTCACCAGATGGTATCCACAAGGTTGCCGGTTCGATCCCGGGCTCCCACAGAGTTAGTGTCGAAGTGTCCTTGAGCAAGACATTGTGCCCCTAATTGCTCCTGTCCTGACGTGCTAGTAGGTACCTTGCATGGTTTCCACTGCCATCTCACTTAATTAAATTAATTCCTTATTTGGATAATCCTCCTTTAAATATTAAATTATTCTCTACAGCAAGGAAATAACGAAGAGCGACAGCTCAGGTGGTGCGATTGCGTTAGCAACATCATCATCCAAAAAACGACAGCGAGAGACGAGGCGCCGATTTGATTTGCAGGTGGAAGTCGAGCAATAAAACCCGTTCCCTCCTGAACGCAAAACACTTACGGAATGTCAGCGATTAGGACATTCCTCAACGTTCGCTCGTCAGCGTGCGTTTTTTTTTTTTCCCACTCACTGCGAGCTTGGAGCGTTCCGGATCGGTCCAAAGCATTAAAAGTGTGTGTGTGTGTGTGTGTGTGTGGGGGGGGGGGGGGATTAGCGAGCGTCGAGCGGCCCGTATATTTGTCAAAACGGTAAAAAAAAAAAACAGGGGCCCTTAAGGCGCGAGCTCTCGAGGCTCCACCGCTGCTCCTTAACCACCCCTGCTGCCGCCGCTGCTGAGAAGAAATCTGGACGGAGGTGATTTATTTCCGTATTAGTGTTACCATGACAGCGAAACACGGATGGATCGGCGAACACCCCCGGGGGGGTAATCTTTTCCAACAGCTTCTAAACGCTTTTTTTTTTTTTTTTTTTTTTTTTGCATCTCGACATTACATATCGCTCTCTAATACGAAGCAGGTGTGGTGTGTGTGTGGGGGGGGGGGGGGGGGGTACTTTTTTAAACCCATGGCCACATCAGCAACAGCAGCAGCCCGAGTCGGTTTGGTGGTGGAGTGCTATTTGATGTCATTCCAGTGGCCGAAAAGGTATTTTAAAGCTGTAACGATGATTTACGATGATCACTTTCATATGTTGGTTTAAAAAAAGAGGAAAGAAAAGAAAGAAAAAACATTCCAGCCCAGTCCGGAGCTGGGGAGGGGGGGGGGCTTGCAGTTGAGGAGGGGATGAAAATGACTACTTGTGCGTGATTTAGTTTTTTTTCCCATAAAGGAGCAAAGGGGCCGGAACGAAAACGAAAAAGGCAAAGGACTCCATTTTCGTTATCGCTAAACCCCTTATCCCTTAACTTCTTTGCCTTTTTAAACTATTTAGAAAATCATTTTTCAATAGTTCACATGGCCAGTCTACATGCTCACAACATGTCAATAGATGGACATGTTGAAATATTCCAAAAATAGTCAAAATAGTATTATTCAGTAATATTCAAAATAGTAAAAATGAAATAAGCGATTTGGGATAAGGGGTTTAGCATGTAACGAAAATGGAGCCCAAAATCTTCAACCTCAGTCACACCAGCTCTTGCGCAACAACGTGCAATTCTTTTTTTTTTTTTATGTTGGCTTCGGTCAGAAACAAATGACCTCTTAATTTCGAAGCCAGCGAATGGTTCACTCTCAGATGTGGGGGCTATAACCAGACCAGGACGGCCCGGACGGGTCTCTTTTGCACATGCCAATACTCGTGGCGTTACAGTGTGCCATTATTACGGCAATCAAGGCCTCGTTTTCAATATAACAAACCAGAACCAGACGGCGAAGCGGAGGGGGGTGGGGGTGATGGTGGGGGGGGGTGTGTTCAACAGATTGAGAATGTCCTGTTTCAGTCAGGTCCAATTTGCGCGGCCATCCACCTTTCGGTGGGTCTGAGGGGATGGACAGCGGAGCGGAGGAGGCAGGCAGGCAGGATGGCGTGTTAAAGCAGGGGTTTTCAACCTTTTTGATGTCAGGGCCCACCATTTATTCAGCATTTGAGCCACGGAGGACCACCGTTGAGGACATTTTAGCCCCACAGACCCCAAAACTAAAGATTTCTTTTGCTTTTGTCCATCTTCTAGTTGTGTAGACTTGGGCTAATTGCAGATGATGAATATTTTAACTCTTGAGAGTGTAAAAATGAAACCAAATGGACCCGCAAGGGTCCATTTGGTTTCATTTTTACGTTCTCAAGAGTTACATCTGGTTAACCAACTTAGCTGGGGACCACCTGGAACCCTCTCAGGGACCTCTGGTGGTCCCGGACCACCTGTTGAAAACCTCTGTGTTAAAGACATATAGTTCAGATTTTTGGAAGTCAAGCTGTATGAAATATGCCTTTAATATCGTGGTTGGAACTGTATTAATTGATGTCCAGAGTCCCATGGTGGGAGTTCTGCTCTGGTTTTGGTGAAATATGAAGTAGTTCCAATCATTTTGAGGGGGTCACTGGGAGCCACGCATTAAAAGTTAATGAATCCAAAAAATGACTTCCTTCGTTTTGTTCCTTCGTCATATTTCTAAAATATTAGCACAACATTGTTTTATTTTTTTAAGTCCATATCACTATGCCCAAAAAGTAGTTCCATATGATAGGGGGGGGTCAAAAATGAATGAAGAAGGTCATAATATTTTAGAAATAATATACACTTTCAAACTGAAGACATCCCTAGTTGGCCAATGTTGATACATGGATTTTGTTTTTCTTTCGCGGACCAACTGCAATACCACCACCGTTGGAAACCCAGGCCTATGACATGCCCAAGACATGGATGCTTTACTGTAGGTTCATGTGGTTAATGTTGACCTTGTTTTGTGTGTCTTTTCTGTCTTTGTGTTGCAGTTATGCTGCAGCCTTTTGACTATGACCCCAATGAAAAGAGCAAACACAAGTTTATGGTCCAGTCCCTTCTGGCGCCACCGGACATGACCGATATGGAGGGAGTTGTAAGTATACCCCCGACATTCTATAAATACACAGACACACACACACACACACACAATGCATGCCCGACCCGATCCGAACTGGCCCCAGGATTTGGGCTGGCTGGAAGCAAGCACAGCCCAAACTAGAACTTATTAGATGACAAAAATATGACTGGGACTATAGGTGTAATTTGGTTCCAAGACACCGGGACCAACACTAAATAAAACATCACTGTTAAAATCTTAACAATTTAAGCTACAACATTGGTTCAGAACGGAGACACGTTCCACCGCGTGATATCGCCTGGTTGTATTCGATTACTACGGCATTTGTAGAGAATAATCTTTGAACGTTAATAGCGCTATAAACATCGAATCAAGCCGCTAATCCAAATGATACCAAGCCAGAAATGTTGGAACGGATTGCAAGAGGGAAACATAGGACATGGTCGCGTCTAATCCACTTCTAGGTGAATATATCCCAGCCATGACCCCGTGTATATGGATAAACGCACACAGACATACAGTATGTACGTGTACGTCAAAAAGGATAACATCCATGAATGAATGGCTATGATAAATACTGTCATGTTATGTAGACATGTAGCCACGCCATTATTGATCTGGCATTCTCTAGTTTCAATGGATGGAAGGTCCTTAGTTTACTCATGATCCTAGAAGACTATTTCTATGCTCTCGATGTATTACTTTGTGTTTCTTATTAAGTCGCTCTGAGTTAGCAAAATGCGTAAATTTTAAGTAGTATTTTAACTCACTTTAAGTATTTTAACTCACCAGTTATTATCATGTGCCCATACCCAAGGTGGGGTCACATGTTCTGCCCGTGTCCCCTAGGATAGAGTCCACCTTCACAAAAAACATGCAGTAATCCTGGGCTCTAGACTTCTAGACCTCCCCCTGGCCAGCCGGTGGCGCCTGATAGAGGGGATAGGAACTGGTTAGAATAATCCTTTTACACGCTACGTCGAACCAGGGATAACTCCCCTCTGTCTGGTGAAAAGAAGGCGGCTTGGACTCCTCATGCATTGAAGGAGGCATGAGGTCATTCCACAGCCCGTCGCCAGGGTTGGCAGAGGAAGTGTAGCACCCAGGATTACATGAGATATTTGGCGCAAATGGCTTCCAAAACCACGGGATTAAAAATAATAATAAATAAAACAATCTGTTCTTGCTTTCTCGTGCACGTCAACTTGGTTCCTGGAGCCCGGGCGCAGGCAGAACTTCAGAACACTCGCAATAATAATGATGATTCTTGGAGTTCATGCACAGTGCACAGCACAGCGCTGCTGTTCTCGCTGGCAGTCCACGCAAAACAATACACACACTCACGAACATGCCAGCCTCCGTTGTCCGTTTCTCATTAGCTTTCCATCCTAATTAACATACAAGTTCGACCATGGGTCGGGCAGGGTCGCGTTAGGGAAGAATTTCTGAACTAATAACGCACTCACAGACACGCACACACGGACAGCAGCCGCAGTAGAATGGTGGCTGTCCCATTTGGGGGGGGGAGCAAGAGAACATGTTGGAGGGGCAGGAGAAAATGGTATGGGTGCGGCTTCATCGCCCGTGTCGCTTCGCGCCACAGGCGTTGAAGCCGCGCCCATACCATTTTCAGTCACAGGACTTTTATTAGTCGAGTAAAGCATCAATAATAACATCAGTTGTTGTTGAAGTTGCAACAGACACGCAGCATGCGTAAAGCCAAAGGAGAGTTTTCTGTTTTCAATGATGAAATGCTGTTGGTTTAGTGTTGCCAAAATTGTAGTTAGTAGCAGTAGTAGGGTTTCGTATGATTTTAATAATAAGCAGTTTAATTTGAAATACATTTGAAATTTGGGTCGCTTGCATGCCATCATGTTTGGTGGGGCAGTCAGGTCATTTAGGGGGGCATTGCCCCCCCCCCCCCCCATGCCCATGCCTAGATCTGCCCCTGGTGCAGACCCCCTACTATAGGTAGCAAGAGGGCATTGCGTCCAAAGGGGGGGATTTGCCAACAATCGTCTGTACACATCGCATGGCAGGTTAGGGCAACTCACAGCCAGGGTGAAGACCTACCGGTATCTCGATGTGTGTGTGTGTGTGTGTGTGTGTGTGTGTGTGTGTGTGTGTGCGTGTGTGTGTGTGTGTGTGTGTGTGGTCTCGTCGATGTCTCTCGTTATCACATTGCGCTCGCGTCATAAATTAACTGCAGCGCACTTGGTGGCAAGACAGTTATGGTTTTGGAATTGTGACACACACAAGATCTGTGTGTACTATAGGGCCCTACGTACCGTGTACCACACACGCTACACAAACACACACACACGCCATTATTGGAACGGTTACAAAGGAGTACACTGTACACTGCCCAGCGGGATACCGTGTTAAAGCCGGCGGCGAGGTTCTTCGAGCAACGCTCGAGCACATCGAGAGAGAGTGTGCGAAAAAAGGAACAGCCCTGCGGCGTTCCCCTCTGAGCTCGCGGTCGATCTCTGCTGCCCGCTGTAAGTCTTCCCTCCCATTTATCACAGCCTGGCGACCGAGAGAGAGAGAGAGAGAGAGAGAGAGAGAGAGAGAGAGAGAGAGAGGAGAGAGAGAGAGAGAGAGAGAGAGAGAGAGAGAGAGAGAGAGAGAGAGAGAGAGAGAGAGAGAGAGAGAGAGAGAGAGAGAGAGAGAGAGAGAGAGAGAGAGAGAGAGAGAGAGAGAGAGAGAGAGAGAGAGAGAGAGAGAGAGAGAGAGAGAGAGAGAGAGAGAGGAAAAGAACTCGGCACACACAATGAACAGAACTCCCACTGGGTAATAATACGCAAGACCAGAAAGTGTTTCCATATTACAAGGCAGGTTGGTTGACAACGCCGTTTTTTTTTTTTTTTTTTTTTGCACCCTCTGTGGCCCTCTGGGAACAGTTGTCGAGGAGGAGGAGGTGGTGGGGGCGGGGGGGAGTTCGACTAGTTGGAAGAAAGAATCGGAGTCGGGAATGATGCCAAGTGTGACATTTGGCGCGAGGAATGTTTCTTTCTTGCGTGCGGCGCTCTGACAACTTTGACAATGCAACACAAAAAAAAAAAACAACAGAACACCCAAGGGACTGCTGAACTGCATGCGCGCAGCGTAGAGGATTTAATGGACTTGTACTGTATGCACAAACGGGCAACAAATACCGTTCGTTCTTACAGTAGTTCGAGCGCGTTCCGTGGCCAGCTACCTCCACACATTCGTACCGCGAGACAGTTTAGGCCGTGGATGCCCAGCCGAACTCGGGACGCGCCGATCGTTTGTTTGTAAACTGACCCACATAGGTTTTGTTTTATCCACCTTAATGATAACATTTGGTATTGTATCTTCTATCATTTTACTCAACGATTAGTCACCTTTACAACAAGGTATGGCTGCCAGAGATTGGACATTCCTGGAATGAGTAACAATGCCAAAAGTATGGGTTGTGCCGCACCTCCCAAAAAACATCCCAAGATGGCAAATGGCTGGCATTCAACTCTTGCTTTGAGGCCGTTACTGCACAGATTCTGAAGATATGGGGTCCCACAGAACTTGAAATAGTACCAGAGAACAACATTTCATTTTGTCACATTTTTCTGGCATTGCAACCTACACCGTTTACCAATTCCAGGAATGTCCGGTCTCTACAAGGCATACCTTGTTGTAAAGGTGACCAATCAACAATTAAAACAATATAAAATACAATACAAATCGCCTGATAAAATAATTCATAAAGTTAGGATTCGGAGATTATGTGGGCCAGCTTTATATTGGAAGAACATTCAACGACATGCACTCGAGGATGCGCTTTGCCGTCTTTATGCGGCCAGAAATGAGGCGCTAACTCCCGAGTTCCGTAAACATCACTGACATCACCAACATAATGGTTTCCGATCAAATACAACATGCAATCAAAATATATCCATATCGTGTGGCCGTCCGCTCTCAGAAAGCAACTTTTTTTTTGCTAGTGTTATGTCGGTTTCCTTGGAGATGCGTGGAGTCTGACTGAGACGTGAACTAGAACCTTGTTGACTCAGCCCATGGGGCCAGCCAATTTGAGCTAATGAGCTAAATAGACATTGTGATGATTTCCCCCCAAACTGAAATACCGCACATAGAAAAAAAAAGAAAACAAAACTTCCCTGTTGTTGGCTCAGTCTCATAACTAGGCTCTCCACTGCTCTCTAAGCTTCTGCGTCTGCAAACTTACCATCCATTTGTTGTATCACCCACTGCATCATCGACTCACACTGACCGTGGATGGTAGAGGACAGCCTTTTGGACAGAAAGAACATTTTATTAGATATTTGTTACCAATTCTAACGGAGGTTGAGTCCTTGGAGAAAGGCCAACTGTTCAGGAGAGGAGAAAAACTGATTTTATTTTATTTTTATGCTAAATGAGTTAATAGCACAGTCAGACTCTTCACCTACTAGAGCATATGTGAAATACTGTAAATACCAGAGCTGAATTTGACATGTAAGCATCAAATAAATGCTTAACTATGCACACAGAAATGAACCTTTCAAGCCTGTTTTATCAATTCGCTGTTTTCTACAAGATGTTACTCTATAAGCCATATCTCAGAGACTGGTGGGCCAAACTGAACAAACAATATGTCAATTTGTAGCTATGATATTCTGCTTTCACATGACATGATAAAACAAAATGCAAAACCTCTCAATTACTTTGCATTGGCTGTGCTGAATCACATTTGACCAATCTGGGAACTAAATCGTTACTAAATAACATCTTCACCAATGTGTTTCTATTGGTATCTAATAACATGTACTAAAAGAACAATTATGATGACGGGCATGACTGTTTCTAGCCCAATGAATTGTTTTCTGAGAAAAACTAATACTTGAAATGTATTCATTATCATGAAAACCCCCTAGTTAGAAATACCACATGCTACCGAAAGCATGATGACATTTAACATGTTTTGCCTTCTATAGTACCCCGACTTCGACCTGTCTTTTTACAAGGTTTCCCACGGGAGTTTTAACATTTGTAATTTTAACATTTAAGTACATGTTATAAGAAAACATTAGAAACACTTTGGTGAAGAACGGTTTAGTTCCCTGATTTTTTTTTAATAACTTGCCCCAACTACAAGCAGTGTTCAAATTCACTAGTCGAAAAGGAGGTTTCTGCTCTCTCTCGGAAGCGATCAGGGGCGGATCTAGGCATGGGCATGGGGGGCATAGGGGGCAATGCCCCCCTAAATACCCAGTCTGCCCCCCCCCCCCAAATCATATTTAAAATGATTTGAAACACTACTACTGCTACTAACTACAATTTTCGCACCACTAAACCAACAGCATTTCATCATTGAAAACAGAAAACTCTCTGAGTCAGACCTTTAGCTTTATGCATGCTGCGTGTCTGTTGCAACTTCAAGAACAACTGATGTTTTTATTGATGCTTTACTTGACTAATAAAAGTCCTGTAACCGAAAATGGTATGGGGGCGACTTCATCGCCCGTGGCGCGAAGCGACACGGGCGATGAAGCCGCCCCCATACCATTTTCTCTTGCCCCTCCAACATGTTCTCTTGCCCCCCCCCCCCCAAATGGGACATGTTACATCCGCCCCTGGAAGCGATCCCACGTTGTCGCAATCGGCGTTTCTCATCTGTATCTGTTCCCGGGTCTGAGGATGAGACCTCAGTGCGGTCATCTCTGACACCCCCACCTCAGCCGGAGGGGTTTTTGGCTTCTCCCAGCTCTTCTCTGTTATGGTTTGAATCCACCACAATGTTTGACAGATAATCTCCTCTGTTTGTTTCTCCTCTCCACTGATTTTGAAGTCGAACTTCATACTCTCTTACTCACATTTTTTTTTCTTTTTTTCTTTAATGAGACAGTAAGGTTTACTTTGGTCTTTCACAAAGCGGACAAGGCCCTTAACGTGTTTATTTAACACAGCAGGATTTTTATCGTGAAAATACCTTCACTGCAGGACTTTTTTTTCCCACTAACCTTTGAATCACCCGGTCATGATCGTAAACTTCAAGTCGCAAAACCTTTCACGATTTGTGGGTGGCAAATCATCCAGTGTTTTGAAGTGCAACGTAACGTGCAGATGTGTGCAGATGCTATCCGTGCTGTAAAAAAGACAATGGCACATCATTGTGTCATTATGAATTGTGAAATCCACCGTGAAATACAAATCACTCGATATTGCCGTTGTGTCTGCATTCTAGCGCTGTGTGCTGCCTTGCCCAAGGGGCGGTACAGTACATAACAATGAGTCATGTTATCTTCCTTTTGTATCTTATCTAGTGGAAGGAGGCCAAGCCTGATGAACTGATGGATTCCAAGCTGAGATGTGTGTTCGAGCTGCCTGTGGAAAACGAGAAAACGGTAAGTGTGCACACGCGCATGCACACACACCCACACACCCACCAACACACACCTTGCTACTTTCTTCCAACATCATTCTGTCTCCTACTGTAAGCTCTCCCAGGCCAGAGATGTCCTCGAGTCCCGGAAACTTGAGTACGAGTCCAGTCAGAGTCTTTGGGGATCAAGTCCCAAGTCGAGTCCGAGACGTTAGGGGTCGATTAGAGTACGAGTCTTTAAGGTTTGAGTCTAGTCCGAGTCTATAGAGGTCGAGTCTGAGTCGAGTCTTTAGGGGTCAAGTCTGAGTCTCTGGGGGTCAAGTCTGAGTTGAGTCCAAGTCTTTAAGGGTCCAATCGAGTCTGAGTCGAGTCACGAGTCTCAGTAAAAACAAAATGCACAGAATGAATGTTCAGAATAGTATAAGGCTTACCATCAATAGTGTTTTAGTATTTAGGCTCTGCCCCTCTTATCAATCGATAACAACTGCGCAGCGCACCAACATCATCACCACAGCCAGTTTCGAGAAGCAACGCACAATAATGTATAATACTTCTCACGACAGGAGTCCTGACTGTTGCCAATTAATGACAGAGATTTTATTCAGATTACTGTGGAGAAGGATTACGCCGGAATCCTGAGTGGCTAAGAAATTGTCCCGCCGGGACTATTTGTTAGCCAATGACAAAGCTTATAGGAATTTCTTTGGAGGCCTCCTGCAGCCCCTAGAGGCGATTTTTTGGCGATGATCTAATTAGGCCGGGAATCCATTTTTGGATTCTGTACAGTATGTACAGTATTCAAAGATTCAATTTTGTTTGATGCTGCTATAAAAATATTTGAAGTTAAAAAAAAAAAAAAACTTAGATCAGGCCTAAATGGGTTAAAGGAAGACTTCATGAAAAGCATGAAAACAATAAAAAACCATAATGATTATTTCGACCATAAAATTGCATGTATGAGCTTTAATGGATTCCCCTTCCGTTCCTATTTTCTGCCTTTCCTTGGTTTCGTTACTCCTTCCATCTCTGCCGCCATCTTACAGTATCATCCTGACCCCCAGTGCGAGGTCTTCTCATTCCATTGTTATCGACAACAACGGCCCATCTGGTGTCTGTCCTCTCTCTCTCTCTCTCTCTCTCTCTCTCTCTCTCTCTCTCTCTCTCTCTCTCTCTCTCTCTCTCTTTCCACCCCCCCCGTACAGTTTCTCACACACCGTTTGTTATAGTTCTGACTTCATCGTCTTCCCAAACCACATGCAGCTGCAGCAGTCAGGACATTAGCAGCTCCCGCCGGTGCGTTGCACCAGTCCAGTTGTGCAAGGTTCCACAAAAAAACACTGGGGGGGAGAGGGGAGGGGAGGGGTGGGATCGGTTTGCCCCCGTTGTTGTTGCTGCTGTTTTCGATTCGTTAGGAGCCGCTGCGAACCATACGTCCGTCCACATGACGCGCCAGTCAGTCGGTCAGTCAGTCAGTCAGTCAGTCAGTCAGTCAGTCAGTCAGTCAGTCGGTGCACCACGTCGCCTCTCTGGACGACAGCTGATGACAGGCAGGAAGCAGCTTGATCCACTTAACAAATTGGACAACCCCAGATGAACTCTCTTCCCCATGATAGGAAGCTGGAATGTTTGCATGTGCTGCTGCTGGGCGCATCATGTATGTACAATGTTGAGGAGTCGAGAATGCCTGTGGTACCACCAAAGGGAGGTGCTTGCATCTCCTGGTGCTACAGCACCTCAAAGGCCATGGAAATTAGGCTTCAGACCTCCTGAACTGCGTATCGGTGACACACTGAGGCCCATGTACCGACACCCATCTGTAATGGGGCTGGGCAAAAATATGGATGTGCCAATATATCGAAATTCTTAATGCCGTGTGTACAATTGAACTTTTTGTTGTTTTATATTGACATCATCAAGTTGTGTTTGTGTTGTGTTTGTTCACGATTTTTCTTTTAGGACCTTTTTTCTCTGAGGGTATACAAATGGAACAGAAAATATCGGGTGGAATTGCGTGGAATGGGTGGAATTCCCCTTTAAAATGTTCTAGTATAATAAAAGCAGTCCTTTGTGGGAAAATGTGATATATCGATATATCAAATCGAATCAAAGCATAATTAAGAATCGCAATATAAATCGATTCAGAACCGTAAATATCGATATTGTATCGTAAGGTAAGTGAATGAGCTCTTCTCTAAGCCCCACCCTTTGGGGTGGGGTTTGCTCACTGTCCAATGGCAATGCGGATACTTTAACAACTGTTGCTCTCCAGGTCAAGCTTCCCTGGTCAAGCTTTCCTCTTCCAACGTACCCATTGGACAAGGCCGGATTGGGGAGGGGCTTAGTGAAGAGCTAATCGTCCCACCCCTAATCTGTAATCTCACCTCCCTTTGTTGTTGTTTTTTCCCCTTTCTCTGACACGCTCCCGAACACCCCACCAGCACGACATGGAGTCCACCAACAAGATGATGTCGTCCTCGGGTCTGCTGAAGTCGGAGTCCTCCACGCTGTCCATGAAGTCCATGAGCTCCACCCTGGACGACGGCGAGGTGAAGAAGATCATGGAGGAGTGCAAGAGGCTGCAGATGGAGGCGCAGAGGCTACGGGAAGAGAACAAACAGATACGGGTGGGTAGAGAGACGCGACCAGAGAGAAAAACGCTTTTCCATATAGTCAGATTGAAGTATATATCAATAACAATAACAACACATCTCAGAATTTTATTGGCATTTTATTCCTTCTTTATCTTAGACCGTTTCATTATTAGATAATTTCCTGAAAATATCTATTATCTATGGCAACCATAGGAGCCGCAAAACAAACAAACAAACAAACAAACAAAAAAAATCATAGTCTTTTAAAAATCATAGTCCATAGTACACATTGCAGAAATCTAAACTGTTGCAGTGAATCATATCTCAAGTTGACCAAGGTGGCATGTGACAGAGTACAACTTTAATAGCTGATAAAACGCACCTCAATAATAACACAATAGGCTTTCTGTTTTTTGTTCTTAATAATAAATAATCTCCTAGGGTTATATCAAACAAAGCTCTCGTGGCTCTTTGTCAGCCGACTCACTGACACTGGCAGAAAACGAAACGCTCGGGGTTGTGAGTCTGACTCAGACCCACAATGTTTGTGGTACAATACATTGCATATATACAGTATATGCCCCCTTTGATGTACCCAATCCTAACCCACATTCTAAAGAGAAAAGCCTCTCCGAGGGTGCATTCCGCTGGCCGCTCTCAGAGGCAGAACTGAACCGTGAGTCAGACACACATGAAGGCACTCCTTAAAACCAGTAGAATGAAAGGGTGTGCTGATTAATACAAAGTTGAAAACCGACACACCCACCCCCCCCAACCCCCCCCACAAAGTGATATTGCAGCAGCACGGTTCACGCCCCTCCTTTGGTCCTTCATTATAAACTTTGAATCGATCCTTAATCATGGGCAGACCTCATGCAGTCTTGTGAGCTCCCAAAGGCTTTTTTTTTCTGTGTCGATGATGAGCGTACCATCAATCAGGATGATGTCATCAATCGACACAAGCGTCATTTGAAGTGTAGGGCTTAGGGTTTGTGCTTTTAAATACTTGGCTGGCGACTCTCTCTCTCTCTCTCTCACACACACTCTCTCTCTCTGTCTCTCTCTCTCTCTCTCTCTCTCACTCACACACACACACACTCACACTCACACACACACACACACACACCACTGACAGCCAACAGAGAGACAACCCCCCCTCATCCCACTACCTACCCTTTAAGTGTTGCCAGAGGCAGAACGACTGTTGGACGCTCCTCTTGTGGCTCAGATTAAACTAACAGAGAGGACCCCTTTACCCCCCCTCGTCCCACTGCTGGGAAATCAAGAGTGTTAAAAAGCCTGGCGCCGCCTTTTTTTTGGGTGATCCTCAGAGAGGGGGTGGTGGTCGCTTTGAACGCAAGACTTTAAAAGAATTCTAAAAGCGAATGAATGTGACTCTATGTCGACGACTAATTGATAAGCCACCGGCTCTCCTCTCTCTCTCACTCGCGCGCTAATATCTTCATCGGTCCTGTCTGTCTCTATTCGTTTCCTGCATCGTTTTCGCCCTTTTTCCGTTATTCCACGCCACCAAATTCTCCCTCTTTGACTTTCCTTTCGTGAGACGATGTGCAAAAACAAAACAACAAAAAAAGACTCTCCGTGTCCCACAAACAAAAACAAAAAAAAAGAGTCTCCATGTCCCACGAACAAAAACAAAAAACCCACCTGTTGCGGATCTTACGTAAAACATTACATAATTCCTTTTTTTTCTCATTGTGTCGATCCGATACGATTAGTTGATTTGAAATCGATATAGTAACTATTTAAAATAGATTGACATGTTTTAAACTAAGTAATTAAACCACTCTGTTTCTTTTGCTACATTTGCGAAATTTGATGTATTATTTATGCAATCTAAAAAGACTGATTATTTCCATTTCAAAACGATACAATAGATAGTCAATGTTGCTATTTTCATCTTTCGTCTTGCATAACAGTTGACCGTTTTGCATAACAGACACGGCGGCTTGTACAATGGCTGAGGGTTAAGGTTAGGTTAATCAGGCATAGGTTTTACTGAGGTTAGGGTTAGGGGTTCAGTTTACTAGGGGAAAATGGTCGACTGTTATACAAAAGAGTCGACATTATGTTATGTAAAGCGGTGGTGGCAGTTATAAAATCGCCGTAAATGCCCGAAGATTGCTTTCACTGGCTCTTAAAATCTTTTCACTTGTTTTCCTCCCGCAGGAGGACGACGGCTTGCGGATGAGGAAGAGCAACATGATGTCGTCCCAGCAGCAGCAGCAGCAACACTCCTCGGTCATGGTGAAGGAAGAAGGGCTGAGCGCTCGCACGGTGGCCCTCATCGTGCTGTTCTTTGTGGTGGGCGTCATTGTGGGCAAGATGGTCCTGTAGAGAGAAGATGGAGAGAGAGAGAGAGGGAGGGAGAGGAGAGAGAGAGAGATAGAGAGCACAGTACGCTTCCGTTCGCGGGGTCGGCCCACAAGCATGCTTTTGTTTTGGAGGGGCTGGTGTGTGTGTGTGGGGGTGGCGAGGGGTCGTGGGTCGTCGGTTACGAAACAAACAAAAACAAATTCCGAGGTGAGACGATGTGCAAAAAAAAAAAAAAGAAAAACGAGTCTCCGTGCCCCATGAACAAAAACAAAAAAGAGACATCTGTTACGGATCTTTACATAAAACATTATTTTTTTTCTTGCCCCCCTCCCTCTCCCCCCTGCCCTTACCTTCTCCTTATCCTGAAGTTTCGTGTTATAGCGATACAGGTGGTGTAGTGGGTGGGTGGTTTGCGATAACCGTTTCTTGCTAGTGATTCTTTGGAATCCCGAAAGGATTTAATAGAAAACGCTGTCTGCGCTAAGTGGGTGGGTGGTCAGTGGCAGTGGTGTAGTGGGTGCAGGGTGGTCGGTGGCACAGGGCCTGGGCGGGGGGCAGATTTCAGTCCTTGAGGAGTTCTTAGAAGGTTATTTCACCTTTTCCCACCTCTTTAATAAACCATCACCCTTTTCTGCAGGGACGCGCGTGATTATTCGGTAGAATTTTTAGATTATTTTTGGTTAAGATTTTTTTTTTAAATATCATGAATTAAGAGCTAATATGCGTTCCCATTTAAAATGGAGCTTTAAGCCCCGTGGTGGTGTAGTGGGTGGGTGGTCTGGTTGACGATCGATCCATGGATGGCCACCCCAGGGGGCGTCCGTTTTTTACATCACGTGAATGTCGTATATAAGCGAAGTTTTGCAGTTTCGTTTTTTTTCCCCCTAAAAGTGACAAAAAGTCCTGAGCCTTAAGTATATTATCCCTACGTAACCCCACCCCACCTTCTACCCCCTCCCCCTCCCTTATTTTGTTTTTCGTGGCAAGCGATATGTTTTTTTTTTTCTTCTTTTTTTTTTGAGACAGAGAGGCGTTAATTAGTCGAAACAGGGCTATCTATATATACATATATCGTTAAATCAATATGACCCCTCCAATCAGAGGCTTTGTACAGAGACCGGCTTGTCTTTGATTGGACAAAAACAACCAATGCGATCAGCTATAGCGTTACACAATACTACAACATCCATAACTCCTCCCCCTTCAAACCTTGTCGATTCACCTTTACCCCTATGACTCAACAATCACCGTTCCCCCCCTCAGTCGACAACGGAAGAGATACTTGATTGCATGCCTCCACCACAAAAGTGTGTTTGGATATTATTATTATTATTATTATTATTATTATTTGTTTTTCTTTTTTGAATTTAATTTAAATGCTTTTATTATTATTATTATTATTATTGTGATAATGATGTTGGTTTGGCTGTAGGTTTGCACACAACTCGATCTTTTCAGATTTATTTTCTTTTTGGGGTTTTTCCTTTTTTTTCCCCTCACACAATTTTATCATGTTTTTTTGTTCCTTTCTTTTCCGTTGTCGTTACTAAAAAAAAAAAAAAAACTTTTAAAAACAAGGAGCTCCAGGTTTGGGTAAGGATTGGGTTCTATTTGTTTTTGTTTTTTTCTTCCTAAATGGTTTCCGGGTGTAAGCCGTTTGCCTTGTGACCTGTTTGGGCCCAAGTCATTCTTTTAGTCGGAGAGAGAGAGAACGTTAAAGTAAGTCGAAAAAAGAAGGTATACGTACGAGTCGAACGGATGGAAACGAATGTTTTACGGTAACTACGCTGAGGTGCAATATACAGTATACAATAATCTCAAATCGTTTTTCCGCGTCACGCATATTGCGCTTTTTTTCTTTTCACCTGTTCGTTTTTCGTCCCTGTTCGTTTGTCATACTCTCCTATTAAGCCATGGCTATGACAGGTGCACACCTATCATGTCCACCAGTCTGCTGAATCTGTTGTTTTACCTGTCCATTCCTTCCACTGCTATGTACAGTCTCGGTTTGGTTTGCGTTCATCGGGTTGGGTTGACTCTTCCGCCCCAACCCCGAAATATATATATCCACTTGAAGTCGTTTTTCATTTTTAAAAAATGCACTACGGTTGAGAGAATGCGACATATTACTGTGTTTTATCGATTTGCTGTTTTGTTTGTTGTGTGTCTGGTCCGTGGCAGGGAGAAGGATGGAGAAAGTACATACTGTATAAACCTGTCCTCAATGGACCACATTGTCGTTACGCTCTTGTTTTGTTTGTTCTTTTTTTTTTTTTGAGAGATAATACTATTTTCTTTTTTTTAAGGAAACAATACACTCAAAACTATGTTTCATCTCACGGTTGGCGTATCGCGGATAAGACGAAAGTTTTTTTTTTTTTTTCTTTTTTCCATGACGAGGACGAGTATTATGTTGGACGAAAGACACATGCAAGTGAGATGAGCTGAGGGAATGGGAGTAAAGGAGTACCGGTCCATACTGTACATTCCCGATAAAGCTGAAAGAGTTGAAGTGATTACCACTACCTGTAAACTGTAAAATACGAATCGCACAACCGTGTCCCTCCTATCTACACCGAGAGCTTGTACAGTACGTCAACTATTTCCGTTGTTTGAGATACATGAATTCAACATTAGTGTCGATTTTAAAGGGATAGTTCACATGCATTTCATACAACTTAACCCTTTATAGGTTTTTTCGACCAATTGGTAGATCACATTTTAAGTCACTATTTCTCATTGAAACCATGCTCAAACTAAATTCCACCTGATTGAGCCATTTCTACCATTCGGTAGAGGCGAGTATGCAAAAAATATCCACTAGATGTCACTGTGGCTTCACACAGCATGGTTTACAAGTCAGGTGGTAATGAGGAATTTAGACAGAGAGAAATCACTCCTGACATCTAGGCTCTGTTTTGCCACAGATTCAAAGGTGAGATGATTTATTCTGCATATTGCCACCCCAGAGATGTTACTGAATGTAAATATGTAACTTGATTCAATTAAAATAATAATTATAATGGTTAAATAATTTTCAGAAAACATGCTCTACCAAACGGGTTGTTTGTCACTTTATGGTACAAGTAGTGCAAGTTTTAGTTTCTTGCACGATAATGTATATATACAATGATTTAGTTTCCATCTGTGTAAACAGAAAGAAAGATCTATAGCCATTAGCAACAGTGGATGCCCAAATGTTTTTATTTTGCTCTGTTTTCCATCATAAATAGTCAAAATATTATCTTGGTATCATTCTGGCATCACTGCCTTTTACCTCTAAATGACAATTCAACCATTTGGTAGAGCATGTTTTATGCAGGAATAAAACATGCTTATATAACTATTTCAGCATCCAAATATAAATGCACCTTGTCTCTGTGTGCATATACACATATACATACATCTGTAAGCTACATAACTAGAAAACTGTTCTCCCCACTGACTACCAATTTGACACACGCATTCCACCCGCCACAGGAGGTGCAGTGTCTGCAGTCAAGTCCGTCAGTACACCAGTTGTCCAGAACCAGCACAAAAGCCTCTGCCAGGGTTCTGGTCGGTGCCCCACCCTGGGCTGGGCTGGGGCACCGGTTCTCCATAAATGGAGCTGGCCTATTCTGACAATACAAAAGCCTCTACTTGGGCTCTGGGCACGGCCCCTGTTCAGGCTCTGGACATCTCCATATGTGGATCTAATCCGTTCTGACATCACAATGATGTTCTGACATTATGCATAATTTGCATATACTACATATTTGGGCATACTGAAACAAATAAACTCCATATAAGGGCATAAAAGGGCACAAACATAATAAAAACTGGGTGGTGCATGCATTTCCAACTTGCATCGTTCCAGGCCAGTGCCAACGGGCAACGCTCTAGTATTATAATGAAAAAACAATCAATATATCATAATAACAACAATTAATTAGCAGAATTTGTATTTATTCATTGCAAAAAGTATTTCTTGGATTACTTTAGTTCATTTTACACGTTTACCCTCAAGTGACATCTCTACCGTTTGGTAGAGGCTTATATTTTAATAACTGGTGGGTATGATGTTAAAAATAAAATTGATTCTTGTTATTATTGCCTAAATGAAGTAAAAAAGGCAAAGAAATAATTTTTCCACTGCTTCTTTAATGGTGGGAACTTTAAAGGGTTAAAGTAGACATACAGTATGTAAGAAATCACAGAATTTGAATGACCTACGTGGCGTGCACACCTGCTATTTTTCAATAAAAGTTAAAAATTAAAAAACAAAAGTTGAACTATCCTTTTGACGACTCTGGCATGAACGACTCTTCTTTACAGTTTAGGGGTTGGATGGGGGTGGAGCTATTAGAGGAGGCTAGCTGGGCGCTGTTTGCATATATCTACTGCACGTACCTCTTGTCGGTGGTGCTAGGGTGGTTTGGAGGATGACTTGCTGCTTAAAAGGGAGGGCAGAGCAGGCCTGATCTACAACAACAACAACAACCACAACAACTCTCCCATCTCATCCCAGGTTGTTGTTGCTTTTGTTTTGAAGAGACCACGGGTCCATGATTGTTTGAAAAAATAAATAAATGTCACGCTTCTTTTTTTTTTTTTCATTATTATTAACCTGCTTAGGTAACACGGGGGGAGGGGGGGTTGAGCCTCGTCTTTCAGAGTCTATGTATATACCAAACACTCGGGAGGTCAGAAGGGCAAAGTAATAGAACTTAAAGGAACCACTTCACCACTTTTCAATGTATCTTCATATAATAGGTCCTCACTAATGTACATGATGAAATACTATTTTTTTTTTCCTACTCAGTCTGTGTCTCACAGGAGGGCTGTGGACAGTTCAGAAACCAGTCCTCCAATGACATCATCGATGAGGAATCCAAGCTAATAGAAACTGCAGGCTTTCTATTCCTGAAAGGTTGCAATGCAAAAATGTCAGCCATCATTCTCCTAAAAATGCTAATAAAAAATATAAATAGTTTTTTTCCCCAAAACATATTGTTTTAAAACAAATCTGCAGAATGATGATGGCATTGGTAGACGGGTTTCTGAACTGCCCACTGCCCTCCTGTGAGACACAGACTGAGTAGAAAAAAGTAGGTGAATTTTCATCATGTACATTAGTGAGGAAGGTACAATGAAAAGTGGTGAAGTGGTCCTTTAAAAAAACACACACAAATGTAAATGTACTTTGATTGTACTCGGGCAGGTCACAAGAAAACATTTTTTTTTTTTTTTTTTTTTTTACACAAACATTCTGAATCCTGGTTTGCTTGTGAACTTAACACTACATTGACCTGATCCTGGAGACTCCGACAAACCCATCACCGTGATGATCGACGTTAAAATAAGCAGTCGGGCAACTGTTTTGTATGTATATAAATAAATAAATAAATAAATAAGTCTATCTGAGATGATTAATATTCCTAGTCTAGTAGTCTCTCTGGTGTATACAAAAAACAAAACATCAACAACCCAACCTTGTTGGACTATGTAGCATCTTAATAAATTAAATTAATAAAGCCCCTACCCTGCTCCGTGTGAAGTTATTTGCCTGCTTTTGCCTCGGCGCCTAGACGCCTGCACGGCATCATGGACTAGATGGATTGCGCACAATACAATGGCCTACTTGTGTGCGAGCGGAGTGAGTGACTTTATATTGGTCATCCGTGGACTAAAACAATTTGTGTTTCGGTGTGACATGAAAATATAGGACAGCTTTTGTATATAATGTTTGAACTCACTCTACATATTTCAACATGATTTATTTAAAGGTAGGGGAAGTGATTTCACTTTTGTCAGATACCCCAAAAAAATCTGTTAAAATGCTCTATTATAAGGTGTGCGGACCATATTTGGAGTTTCCCCCTCCCCCACGTTAGCAGAGGAGCCAATAAAAGTTCCCCAGGTGGAGGGTGAATTCTCCTCCAATCAGGATCGAGCAGCAGGTTCACATAGTGTAGCTACTCTTGGGCGCCCCTAGTGCACCAGGCTGGTACTACACAATGAATTTCAAATCACTTACCCTACCTTTAAAACAATGATTTAATAAAACAGCAAAAAATAATTTAAATAGTGTTTTCATGATTTATATTTATAGGGCTTTATTTAGGAATTTAGGAGAGTGTGGGACAGCTACCTACTAATAAAAAATGACATAATATACATAATATACAGTACATAATATACAGTACATACATGAAGTATATACAGTACAGTATTTTTATATGTTGCAACAAAGTTCTGGACCATCTGTAGGACAAAGCAAGTGTCTGCCTGCAGGGAAACAGCTGCAGCTTCAAAGTAGAAGCAGTAATGCCACTAATACCTTTAATTGTTAGTATTTTTCAACGCAATTTGAACCAATTCAGTAGAATGTCGTATATAGTTGACAACTGGTATTATGAGCTTCCCAAGTTCCATCGTCTGAAGTAGGCCAATGGTCGACGTCGGGCATGCCGTACAGGTCTCGTAATTTGTAATTTGCCATTTTTCATTGGCCAGGCTCATTTATGTTCCCGGAGGGGGACGACTGTGTAATTCCATCACTCTCCCCTTGTCACCAAATTACCGCTGGCAAGTTTGCGGCAGAAAAGCTCTCACGGCCCGCCATTAGCACTCCCCGTCACAAGGCAGAGACACGACGGCCGCAAACCCTCAAACCAATCCACACGGCCGCTGTTCGCTCGTTAGTCGCTCCGTCTCTTGCTATGCTTGGCCGGAGGGGTTTCGCGGCACGATAAACGTGTTAAAACGTACCGTTGGCGGTTCATTAATTACACCGTTTTTGGCTTTGCGACGTCGTGACGTCATCGCGGCTGGCTGTTGAAGGAAAAGCCGTTGATTCGTCCAATGTTATCGTATCTGTAACGGCCCGGGGACCTCGCCTGTCTGCACCTCGATCACGGCGGCTTGGAGGCAGCAGAGCTGTTGCTGCTGCTACTGGAAAAAATGTGTGAAGGCAAGCGGCGCGTTGCACCTGGGGCCGGAGTCGGCCGTGGCGCCTCGGCTGTTTGGCTTGGCCCAAGGTGACCGTACAGCTGGAGGATGCTCAAGCGACTGGAGGGGGGGAACGAAGTTCATTTACATTTTTTTAATATGTCCTGCTGGGAAATATTCCATTTCCAAAGTAAATCGCGGCGGGAGGAATGCTTCCGGATGGCGTAAGTAAGTAAGAGAATCGGGATAATTCAAGAGTTCCTGGTGGGGGTTGTTTGCTGCTCCGTCCTCACCTGAAGCAAAGGTCAGAGAGACTCGGTTCATCGTGGAGGTGCAAAAAACGCACACTGTGTTGCAGCTGTTTTAAAGATGCCGAAAGGTGTGATGCGTAGATCACCAGCACATCAGACGCAGAGTCAGTAGGGCTGATACATGAGGCATCGCTTCATTGGCTTTCGTAATATTAACAGCCTATAAACATGTCTACTAGCTGGGTTCTGCTGCATGCACTAAGTCTTTCCCTTAGGCGTTTCCTTGTGCCTTTTAAAGAGGGATGCCATGCCAAAACATGTCCATCAGGTATTATTGTATTATGAGAAAGAGGATGTTTTTAAAAAAAAGGCTACAGTATTTGTTAAAATTTCATGTAGGGGTCCCCAGCCAAAAAAACGTTGAGAACCCTGTGTTAGACATTGAAGGAAATGAACATTCTCAGATTTCAAGAATGGCCACTTATCAACTAACTGCTCAATCGATCGATAACTAGGGATGTCCCGATACCAAAGTATCGAATGGGCTCTTTTTGTCCTTTTTTTTATATCGGTATCGGCAAATACTGTATGGTTGGCAGAAAAGTATCAGTATTGTCCCTTATGTGTCATTATCGGGTCACATATTGGCAATTATGCCTGTCTAACCAGTGATCAGACACAGGGGTAAGGCGTTGACACCATGGCAGTTAAGTAAAATGTTGGGTCATGTGGAGTTTGCTTTGGAGTTTCCCAAGTGCACATTTGAGAGAGGAGTTATTCCCTGTTGGTGACTTCATATAAAGGTATTTTTTCTTTTGTATGTTATTATATATATTCTTCTCTGGTATCGGTATTTGGTATCGGTATCGGCTAACACAAAAATTCTGGTATCGGGACCGGATCGGAAATGAAAAAGTGGCATCGGGACATCCCTATCGATAACCCTATCAAAATGTATCAATTAACATCAATGCTTTCATTAAAAAAATAAAATAAAATACAGATTCCCTACAAGTGTAAGCTCTTAGGTTTTCATGCTAATCCCATTTGAAACCATGTGCACTGAAACGGTTCTCACTGTCACCAGAGTAACATCAGATGTTGACCTTCTCGCCTTCTCCGCTGGACGACGTCCAAGGGGGGCTGCATGAGGCTTCTTTCTCCTCTCCCTCTTACAGTATATCCAGAGATCGCGACTGGGCTGTTTAACCGTCCTGCTTCTCTTCCCACCCTCATTTCAAATGGATCTGGTCCTCATTGAGGGGGCCTTGTGCCATAAACTTGACGTCTGGGCTGTGTTCTCGAGGTTGGAAAACGTATAAAACATCGCGGCAGGCCCCGGGTTCACTGCATCCAGCCGTGCATCAGGGGCCGACACGCTCTTCCCCTGCCTCCAGAGAAACAGATTTTCTTCTTGGTGTTAACTGTACGCGGTAATTACTTTTGGCAAGCCGATCTGTGTTGTTTTCGTCTGTAGAAGCGCAAGTGGAGAATGAGATGCGTATTCCCCCTCATCGACGGCTACTCTAAATCAAACTGGCACGTGGCAGACGTTCGGTCGGTTTTACCTACTATGGCCATTGGGACGAACCTGCTTGGCACGTTAATATAAGCCAGTGGTGTTCAACCTTTTTCATTCCAGGGCCAACTATTTATTCAGTATTTGAGCCACGGACCACCATTTGATGACATTTTAGCCCCAAAACTAAACATTTATTTTGCTTTTATCCACAATCATACATACAGATCAAAATAACCATTAATCTTTTACATTCTCTAATTGTCTACATTTGGCCTAACTCAGATGATGAATATTTTAACTCTTGAGAGTGTTTACGCTTTCAAAGAGTTATGCTTAACCAACTTTCCATTTAGCTGGGGACCACTTGGGATCCTCTCAGGGACCACTGGTGGCCACCCAGGACCACCTCTTGAAAACCCCTGATATAAGCCAGATAATGTTGGTAAATCGACTCAACAGCCCATGGGCATCGAGCAAAAGAGCTCTGGTGTATGAGTAGTGAAATGTTTGGGTCCGTTATTAAAGGGGAACTTCACCCATTTTCAACATTTTTTTCTGAGAGCGTACAAATGCGACCAAATGAACCCTGGGTTCATTTGGTCGCATTTGTACGCTCTCAGAAAAAAAGATGTGTCTAAAGAAATCCATTAACATGGTGAAAATACCTCTTGATGATGTCATCAAGATGTTTCACCATCTTAGTGGTTTTCTTCAGACCTCCATTTCTTGAGGACACAGAATGGGGGAACTTTTTTATCATATCCACACAACACCTCGAAGGTACAGTATATTAATGACATAGTAAAGTGTTGAAAATGGGTGGAGTTTCCCTTTAAGAGGGAATGGGACAGTCAGAGCCCCGCACCCCCTCCCCAAAAACTGATCTTAAGAACTGATCTCAGAACCCCAGAAACATGACCCAGATTCAACAGGCCGACAGGAACGCTGACCAGATGTGTTAATTGCTATATAGGGAGATCTCTTTCTTGTCTCATGTCCTATACAGCACCTGTGTTGACTGCAGGTTTTTGATATTTAGTCGACGAAGACTAGACTAACAAAAAATGTTTAAAAAACAACTAAGACAGGACTGAATCATGAACCAAGCCGAATGAAGTTTTTTTCACTGGTAATTACTTGAACATAGTAATTTTGTACAGTAGAAGACAATAACTTTCAGACTTCGGAGTAATGTGTTCTCTGGATGTATTTTTAAAGAACATTGTAGATCAAATTTCATTGAATGAATGTCATAGAATGAACTGAATGAATGTCATCTCTGCAGTATGAACTGAATGAATGTCATCTCTGTAGTATGAACTGAATGAATGTCATCTCTGCAGTATGAACTGAATGAATGTCATCTCTGCAGTATGAACTGAATGAATGTCATCTCTGCAGTATGAACTGAATGAATGTCATCTCTGCAGTATGAACTGAATGAATGTCATCTCTGCAGTATGAACTGAATGAATGTCATCTCTGCAGTATGAACTGAATGAATGTCATCTATACAGTATGCACTGAATGAATGTCATCTGCAGTATGCACTGTGTACCTTTTCAGGAGAGCCCTGAAAAATAAAAGATATGTTTCATGTTAAAACTAGATCAGAGTAAAACATCTGAATACTAAGAATAAAAGACTAAGACAAAACCACGAAGACTAGCACTAAAAGACTCGGACAAAATGATTTTCACTTTTATGGTTGACATTGCCTCAAACATAGATACTATTGGCTCGACATAATAAAGTCTCTTCTTGTGGCAGAAAGAAACTAATAAAGGACAAATGGCTGCTGGTGGTTTTCCCAGGGAACAGGGACATTAATATGTCGCATCTCATCAGTACGTCATGCTGATGGATGAGGAGTCGAGCTCCAAACGTTACAGGAACTATTCAACAGTGGACTTATTCAACGTGCATGTCAATAGGTTGGGGGGAGGGGGGTCTGGTAATTTGTTGAGAATAGCCTGAACATTATTATGCCCTATTTTTCCCAGATGACTGGTATGAGGTCATGACAGAAACAAGCTCGCCTGCTTCGACTTCTGGCACGACATCAAGCGCCTTTATAGTGCTACTCACGAAAACGACACAGAAGTACCGCAGCCTCGTTCATTTTGATTCACAGGACCTGGCGTTCTTCTTTAATAGCGTTCATACAAGCAGGGCAGAGCTCTATAGTCCACTTTCGGTGTCTGCCTGCATGTTGCCCCTATGCTTTTGTAACACACGTAGAAATAACGGCACTTTCCTAATGGAGCTTGTTAAATGTAAAGGAAAAGAGAGGAGAGGGTCATTTGAACGTTATTCTTACTACTGCGGTGATGTCACTCCAAAGTAAACGGCCGTGTGTGTGTGTGTGTGTGTGTGTGTGTGTGTGTGTGTGTGTGTGTGTGTGTGTGTGTGTGTGTGTGTGTGTGGACTGGCATGGACTTAGACGGCAGGGAAAGTTGGCCTGTGTGGCCTGTGGCCTGTGAGCAGATCACTCGTGTCTCACATTTGATTTACCAAAATGCTGCTATTGGTGAGGATGTTCTAAAATCTACCATCGAGGCAAGATTACAAGTATATTACCAACTAAGTATAAAACCTGTCAATTTGGTACCCGGAGGTCAGTCCCTCCTTTCCAAAACTAAAGGTGTCCCACAAACTGAGACAGCTCTGTCCCACATTGTGACTGACAGGCATTGGTGACCTAATACAGTATGTGGCTAGCTGTTGTCTCCTTTTTCCTGCCATAGATGTGTTTTTAAATCTGTTATAATAACCAGAGTATTCGCCTGATGCCACTAAATTTCCACACTCACTCCAGATTGGCCACATTGCATGTACTGTCGTATCAAAAATTGCTGATCTCCAAGCTCAAAACGCTTTGCAGTGCGACACGTTTTGAGCTTGTAGATGTTTGAGCTTGCAGATAATTTGGCTGGCAACGTGTTTCCTCAAATTGTCCCACAAATTCAATACTTCTGTCCGTCAAATGAACAGTTTAAATCTGGTCACCCTGCGCGCCACCCACACTCCACTCTGTATAAACCTTTCGGATTCTGAACGACACCTAGAATCCACCGCACACACATAACAAAGGGATGCAGTGCATGCTAAAATGTGTTATTGCTCTCCATGTGTCCAACCAGTCTGAAAATATGTACCATCTAGAGCAGCAATGTATAAACATTCAAGAGTGTCACCGGTTTGGTTTAGTTGGCAATGTGATGTTTTTGTTAAAGGGAGTTCTGCTTTGGTGAAATATGAAGTAGACTAAGTAGTTCTGGTCATTTTTCAGAATCACAGGGGCCACACAGCGAAAGTAAATCAGTCCAAAATACTAGACATCCCATATGTTGATCCTTCCCACTCACATTAAAGGCGAATTGACAATTGGCAAGGGCATAGTAAAGTATTTTTTATGAGGAGACTGGATGTGGTAAAGTAAAAACAGTCGATAGAAAAACATACCTCTGTTTGCCGTGACTCTGCATCCCGCTTTCCTCGGCTTCGGTCCAGAAGCACTTTTGTTGTTGTTTTTTTACTGGGGTATTTGTCAGACATACCCCTCCACGTTGTTAGTGGTTTGGAAACTCACTTTCTCTCTGAAAGGAAAAAAAATCTTATGCCCTTTGTGTCGTTTTTCTTTTGTTTTTCTGCAAAAGCGCATTCTTTGGTGTTTTCATTTTTCCCTTGCTTTTTTCACGCTCGGGTTCCACCGATGTAATCCATCATTTGTCTCATTTAATGTGGTTAGAGACAAACAATATACTTGTTTTTTTTTTTACTGGCTAGAGACGACAAATGAATTCTAATGGGCTACGTTGAATCAGACATGCACACATGCACAGACTTCGGGGTCACTGTGACAGAGTCGCGTGACTTATGAGGACTTGAGGAAAAGACCAGCCTGGAATCCCTTCTGATTCGTTGCGTTCCGCTCAGCTGAAATGTCACTTCGCAAATCAGACTGGCCAGGTGGAGCCTATCTCCGCAGGTAGGCGGAGCAGATGAATCTGAGGATCCTGATTGGTCTTTGGTTTGTTTGAACACCATCCAATCAGAAAGGGCGTAACTACGTAACAGGTGACGTCAGGGAAATGCAAGTCAAGCAGCAGGCTCTGGCCAGACTAATTTGCAAAGTGACCATTCAGAACACAATGAATCTGGCAAGGGCTATAGGTCAGAAGTGTTTTCTCTTATTAGCCTATGAGCTGTTATCCAGCCTCTGACAACCTAGGGAGAGCTCTGAAACTGAGCTCATGCTTCCTTCAATGCATGAGGAGTATATGGGCAAGCCCTTTCTCATCACCTGATGGGGAGTTTCCACTGTAGGTAAGATGTAGCTCATGGAAGGAACGCACTATTCCAATTTCCACCCAGTACCTTTCCCTTCCATCAGATCCCTCGGGGTGACCAGGGGGAGGCAGTCTAGAGACCAAGATTACTGCATGTCTTTGTGTGTGTGAGTGCACCAGTGAAACTGGTGGTGGAGTACGTTGCAGCTATACATTTTCAAATTAAGCCTAAAAGCTCAAACGTACTCCAGGGTGAAGTGAGTTTGAGTGAAGGACCAAATGGAACCAAACGGGACAAGTTGTGTTTCACCATGTAAATGATTTGTTTCAGACTTCCATTTCTATTAAACACAGAATGGGAGAACTTTTTTAAAATTATTTCCACACCACATCTGTAAGGAATATTAATGACATAAAATGTTGAAAATTGGTGAAATTCCCATTAATTTATTATTCGACTCATCAAGGTCAGTCCTAGTCGGTAGCCTACATTTCTGGCATCGTTTTTTGGTAAGCTCTTGGACTTGCCGTGAAAAAACGTTAGGCTTCAGCGTAGGAACTGGTTCGAATAATATGCTCCTTCCACACGGTACGTCCAACCAGGTAAACTCCCCTCTGTCAGGTGAAAAGAAGGCAGCTTGGACTCCTCGTGCATTGAAGGAAGCATGAGGCCAGTCCGCTGCCTCTATCCCCAGGTTGGCGGATGGTGTGTAGAGCCCAGGACCACATTAGAAATTGGCACTGGGTGAAAAACTGGGGGATGAAATCGTAGGATAAAAAAATATTTTTAAAAAGAACTACCGAATGGGTGTAGGAACAATCACCTTGGCTGCAGAATCCCAACCGCCTGCCCCGGCTGGCACTCGTCGGTTCGTCCCGATGTTCCTCCCGCTTGATTTTAAAGCGTTTCGATCGGTAGCCCCTGGCCCGGCGCGAACACGCGGAAACATGCCCTGGAATCAGTCACGCTTAAGGTTTTTCCATTGTTTCACAAAACCCGGAGCAGATTTTTCTTTTTTTTATAATTTGGTGTTGAACGGATGCCTTTGAAACGAGCCAGTGTAGGCTTTAATTGCAAACAGATCGGCGACCCCGCCGCGCTTCCCCTCTCGCGCCCGGTCGTCGCGCATGTGGCGTGCGATAGGAAAAACCGCAAACAGACGACGAAGAACTTAACCCCCCCACCCCCAGCCATCATCGCCAGCTGCCAGTGCGTCGGCACCAGCCTGCCTGCCCCGTCTTCACAGCGATGCACAACCTGGGTGGATCCGTTGGTGGCGTGTTATTATCGGGGCCTCTTGCAGGATGGAGGAGCCCAAACTAGGATTTCAACTTGCTTCAGAGTACGTTTGATGACAGATCTGTGCCATACAGATGAGATTTCTCCAGGAAGGGTAAGATCCATTAGCCACCAACGACCAGGACGCAACTTCTGGTCGTGACTAGGTGCCAGTCACGACCTGGTTGCAACCTGATTGTGACTAGTTGCAGCAACCAGGGTCAACTAGTTGCAAGGGTTACTGGTTTGGTTAGGGGGTTATGGTATGTGGTGGGTAAGGGTAAGAGTTTGGATTATGGCAAGGATTTGGTTATGGCTTAGAGTAAGGATATGGTTTAATTGCAACCAGGTGCAGCTAGTCGTGACCAGGTTCCAACTAGTTAGATAATATGTTGTCACCATAAGAAACTAGTGGTAACCAGGTTGCAACTAGCTGCTTACTAATCACAACCATAAGCAACTAGTCGCTAGCAGATTGCAATTAGTTGCTTACTAATCACGGCATGACCATAAGAAACTAGTTCCCCCCTTTTTGGCAGACCTGTATTGTAGCTGTACCAGTGAGTAACAAATCAACCCTCTTCTATCTTGGATCCTTGGATCATTCTTGTGAGCGACAAAGGGCTGTGCAGGTGTCTATTAGGCTTATATCAGTGGTTTTCAACCTTTTTCATACCAGGGTCCGCTATTTATTCGGCATTTGAGCCACAGACCACCATTTTGTGACATTTTAGACCCACGGACCCCAAAACCCAAAGATTTCTTCTGTTTTATCTACAATTACAGGATGGATTTCAGAAACATAACAGGCAAACCTAGATCTCTAGTTGTGCAGTTGGTACAGTTACCAACCAACCATCTCTCTTTTTTTTTTAATGACCGGGCTGAATTTTTTGTCCCAATCCAGCCCTGCTATTGGATCTTGCTGTCTCTCGATTATATGTCACCCCCCGCCACCCCCCCCCCCCAGCAACCCCAAGGTCATGTTCTCCTAGATCATCCATCCTCCTGAACGAATAGTAGGCCTACACTTGCTCAGAAGCCCTAAAAGGATGACCTAATGGTTTGCTGGCTGGGCTGCCATCATGTCGGCCACTCTCGCAGGAGTTAATAGGAACAGCATGCAGGAGTCTGGAAAGGACTTGTGCCTCTCTCTTTCTTTATACAGCCCTACCATCCCCACCCCCAACACACACACACACACACACACACACACACACACACACACACACACACACACACACACACACACACACACACACACACACACACACACACACACACACTTACACACACACCCACCCTTCGGTGTCCCGGCAACTTCTACAATAGAGAGCCAAAAACCGTCATCATCTCTTACATTTTTTTTTACACTTTTCTCGGAAAACCCACATGTGTATTTTCCCTTTATTTCCCTCATTTAGATGGTAACCCTACAAATGAGACCTTGGGTTATGAAGAATGATGTCATGTCAATTAAAGGTTGCCCATATTTTTCAATGTTCCTCAGTGATCGGCACAGACCTGATACTTATACTTGCTGCCAGTGCCATTGCTCCCAAATGAAAGGTTGCATTTTCAATATCCCCCATAGCCTGTTTAACAGTTTACTCGCCATTAACGAGTTGCCAGAGTCAATGGATTGTAGTACACTTTACTTGCGATTAACAGGTTAGTCACATAGGGCGCCTGTGAACCGCTTGAGAAGCGCGACCGGCGGGAGTCGAGAACGTCTGTGCACGTGGCACATTGATTGATATCAAACAATCATCATGATTTCCAGATTATTTGCGACTGCTTGTAACTGAGGTTGAGTCATTGGGAAGGGCTAAGTGTTCAGGAGAAGAAATAAACATTTTTTATTACAACAATTATTATTATGAGTTAATGGCATATACTAGAACATGTGTGAAATAAATGAACATGAAATAAATGCTTAAAGTATATAAATCTCAGAACTTTAATGGCATTTTTTTCTTCTTTTTTTTTATCTTCGGCCATTTCATTATTAGATCACTTCCAGAAACATTTAATATCTATGACAACCATAGGAAGTGGCCTTTTAAAAATCACCACCACCTCCACATTTGATTGCACCGGCCCTCCCTTTTTCATTATTGAGAGGCTCAGTGAGGCTCTTGCTGGTTGGCTAACAAATAGTCCCGTTGGGAGTATTTGTTAGCCATTTGTTGACAAAGCTTAAAGGGATTTCTTTGGAGGCCTCTTGCAGCCCTGTAAAAAAGCGTCAAAAAGACATTTTTTTTGGAGATGATGTAATTAAAGGAATACTTCACAAAAAACATAAAAACAATAAAAAATGATGTAATTACCAGTATTATTTTACATATTACATATAAATAAAATGTATATGTAATATGTAATATATATGTAATATATATACATGTAGCTATAGGTGTAATGTTAGAGGCCACAGAAGTGAATCTTACAAACCTGTTTTCTCAACTCACTGTTTTCGGCATCACTCTACAAGCCATAGGCCTATCTCCAAAACTGATGAGACAATAGGAACAAAAAATATTTCAAATTGAAGCTATGCGTTCCTTCTTTCACATGAGATGACATGAAACAATAAAAATGAACAATAGGCCTACTCAAAGACTCCGTTTGCGAAGGGTCACTTTTTCCCCCTTTTGTTCCTGTTGACCTATCCTTGTTCAATAGCCTCTGTGTTGTTGGCCCGTGTTGATGATGTCCCACTCATTTCCTCATTGAGTGTCACAAACGGGGTGCTTCGCTTCTTAAACATGGTAGATTGTCTGAGGTTGCATCTTTAGGTGAGTACTGGTTAATTCATTGCTCCGTTTCTCTCATTAACTGTTGTTTCTGTCATTAACTGCGAGGATGGTTGGTAGCCGTGCCTTGTTTTATACAGTGTCTAATTCATATGCGGGTGATGGTTGTGAATTTTGAACCTACGTGCACAACCTGCTGTTGTTGTGTGGAGGCTAGCTCCGTCACGGAACCCCACACTCTGCTCCGTCCCTCCGCTCCGAGATGGGGTTCCGTAGCATTACCCGGCTAATTCTTCTGGGCGAGGCGCCCGGTCGGTACAAATGCGAGTCGCATGTACTCACCTTAGGTCCTGTGGAACAACCAACGCGCTTGTCCGGGGCTCTCTGGGGTTTATGTTTTTTCGGCCGCATAAAATCCAACCGATGATGTCGGGAAAGTGTTTTAATCCGCCGATTCTGTCACACATTTAGATGGTTTTTGCAATGTCGCCATGTTTAATATGACGTCATCGTCAATATCAACATTAGCCACATTACTACCCCCTCTGGCCAAAATGTGTAAAAAAAACATTGCAAAAACCACCTAAATGTGTGACAGAATCGGCGGGTTAAAACACTTTCCCGACATCATCGGTTGGATTTTATGCGGCCGAAAAAACATAAACCCCAAAGAGCCTCGGACAAGCGCGTTGGTTGTTCCACAGGACCTAAGGTGAGTACATGCGACTCGCATTTGTACCGACCGGGCGCCTCGCCCAGAAGAATTAGCCGGGTAATGCTACGGAACCCCATCTCGTAGCGGAGGGACGGAGCAGAGTGTGGGGTTCCGTGACGGAGCTAGTGGAGGCCATCATGCTCTCTAAACTGGTCTGGTTGGAGTGCACTATGCACGGTACAATCAATGTTGTCTGTACAATGTCTCTGACATAATTTCTAGTAGGCTAGTTCATATATGGGGCGGGTGACGTGGTATCACTGTTGTGAGTTAATGAGGATAAGATAACTTGTTCATCCATTATAAACAACAGAAAATAACAGAAAAGAATCGAGGCGCCTTAGTTCGAGTTCAGTTATTGGTTCGGCTGAGAGGGGGGTTGGAGCGTGGGAAGAGGTGGTTGGTTGAGAGGATAGCCCGGGAAAGAAGAGGAAGTTGCACTTGGACTTGGAGATCGAAAGGGCCCAAACACCCACACATGACATGACATGGCTACATTGTCTCCATCCCTGCCGGAGGAGGAGGAAGAGGCGACACACAGTTATAAAGTAACACGAGAAGCGCCACAATGTTGCAAACAAGCCCAACATCCGCACAACACCACCACCGCCACCGTGTACGACTGGAGTGCTTCTTTGTTTCGCATCACTTGGCGGATTTGAAACATTATAACGACCGTGCCGTTTCACAGCGGCGCGATAACGTGTGTGGTGCTATTGTTTTGGTTGTTTTCCTTCTATACTGGGGGGTTTTCTAGTCTCTGGTCCGCCAGCCAGGCAGCAGGTGCAAGACGCTGGCTGATCATTAGGAGACTATTATTATGGGCTGCTACTACGCAGTTCTTTCTTTCCGCCGTAGAGAAGACTGTCGACCATTATGAAGTTTCTAGAGTAGTTTCTCTCGACAGACACAAGGAGGTGAAACGTCTTAGTATTGACATTCTAAGCTTCGTGTTTTGGTTGTGTAGTGGTGCTGGGGCTACGTCCCTCTCTCTCTCAGTGTTGCCAACCTGGCGCATTTGTCACTATATTTGGCTCTTTTCCAGACCCCCCTAGTGCCAAAATTAGTGAAAAACTCCTAACGGAAAGTCTAGTGCTTTTTGACTGGTGAGTTGGGGGGGGGGGGGGGGGGGGGGGGGGGGGGGGGGGGGGGAATTGATTGACAGGCGCCAGAGATAAAAGCCCCATTTTTCACCATTTTTCCTCCTATGACAGTGGTTTTGGTCTCCAGGCTAAATGATGGATAGTTGGTTAACCAGATGTAACTCTTTGAGAGCGTAAAAATGAAACCAAATGGACCCTTGCGGGTCCATTTGGTTTCATTTTTACGCTCTCAAGAGTTAAAATATTCATCATGTGAATTAGCCCAAGTCTACACAACTAGAGAATGTAGAAGATTAATGGTCATTTAATGGTCATATTCCCTTCCAGGCAAGCATCTAGCGCATTCTAGTGCATTTTGGAAGTGCCACTAGTGCATTTTGGCAGTTGGCAACACTGATCGAAACCCTCTATTTACTGGTTAGTGAGTCAGCTGTGAGGTTGACACTAAGGTCTCCGAGGCACACAAGTCAGGTTCTACTTGCCGTCAGGTCATGGTCACTTGCCCCCCCCCCCCCCCCCCCCCCAAAAAAAAATGTAAATTTTGCATTTAAGTTTACTCTAGTTTCTACTTGGGTGCTTTAAACCAGGGGTTTTCAACAGGTGGTCCGGGGACCACCAGTGGTCCCTGAGAGAGTTGCAGGTGGTCCCCAGTTAAGTTGGTTAACCAGATGTAACGTAAAACATCTGGTTAACCAACTTAACAGATGTAACGTAAAAATGAAACCAAATGGACCTTTGTGGGTCCATTTGGTTTCATTTTTACGCTCTCAAGAGTTAAAATTCATCATCTTAATTAGCCCAGGTCTACACAACTAGAGAATGTAGAAGATTAGGTCATTTTGATGTGTATGTTAATTTGCCTGTTTTGTTTCCCAAATCCGGCCTGGAATTGTGGATAGCTAGATAGCAGGGAAAGACACAGAGGCAGAGTGCAATGACTGCCTTGTGGACTGTAAAAACAATTTGCTGACAAATCAAATCAAATCAAATCAACTTTATTTATATAGCACATTTAAAAACGATTTTCATCGTACCAAAGTGCTTCACAATACAACTCAACACACAACACAGTACATGAGGAACCAATAGATTAAAATGATCAGAGTATTAAGTTAAGGTGTATGGGCGTTAAGGGCCCTGGAAAGCTTCGGAGTAAAAATGCGTTTTCAGTCTTTTCTTAAAAGTCTCTAGAGATGGGGCAGTTCTGATAGCAAGGGGAATGCTGTTCCAGAGGGTGGGGGCCGCAACTGCAAAAGCGCGGTCGCCCCTGAGCTTCTTTTTGGAGGGAGGAATGGCTAAGAGAAGTCTGTCTGCTGATCTGAGGGTTCTGGTGGTGGTGGGAAATGACAAGAGGTCGGAGATGTATGATGGAGCTAGGCCGTGTAATGCTTTGTAAGTGAAGAGGAGGGTTTTAAACTGTATTCTAAAGCGGACTGGCAGCCAGTGAAGAGAGGCCAGGACGGGGGTGATGTGCTCTCTCTTTCTGGTGCCAGTCAGGAGTCTGGCAGCGGCGTTTTGGACCATCTGCAGACGGGACAGGGAGGATTGGCTGATGCCGGTGTATAGAGAGTTGCAGTAGTCTAGGCGGGATGATATAAGTGCATGGATAACTATTTCAAGGTCGTGGGTAGAGAGAAAGGGTTTTATTTTAGCGATGGAGCGGAGGTGAAAGAAGCTGGTTTTGACTATGTAATTGATGTGTTTGTCAAATTTAAATGAGGGGTCAAAAATTACCCCCAGGTTTTTCGCCTGGGGTTTGACAAGGGCCGACAGGTGACCAAGGTCATTTGTGATCTGTGTGATGGAGTGAGGTGGACCAAATATTACAATTTCAAACTTACTGTCGTTCAGTTGTAGAGAGTTTTGAGCCATCCAGTTTTTGATATCAGCTAGGCAACTTTTGAGGTTATTGATGGCGGAATGGTCATTTGGTTTGAGGGGGAGATATAATTGGGTGTCATCTGCGTAGCAATGGAATGAGATGTTGTATTTTTTTATAATATGTCCAAGGGGAAGCATGTAGAGGGAAAACAGGATGGGGGCTAAAATTGAGCCCTGGGGAACACCACATGAGAGGTGGGCAGGGGGGGAGGAGAAGTTACCCATGGTTACTGCAAAAGTTCTTTCTTTGAGATAAGAGTTAAACCAGGCCAAGGCTGTGTTTTGAATTCCAGCATGAAGCTGGAGGTGATGGAGGAGGATATCATGGTCCACGGTGTCGAATGCTGCACTGAGGTCCAGCAGCAGTAGGACCCCGCAGTTTCCGGCGTCGGCAGAGAGGAGGAGGTCGTTGTGGACCTTCAGGAGAGCTGATTCTGTGCTGTGGAGGGGTCTGAAACCTGACTGAAATGTTTCCATAATATTGTTTTGTTGCAGGTATGGCATTAACTGGGAGAGAATGACTTTTTCTAATAATTTGGACAAAAAAGGGAGATTTGAAATTGGTCTAAAATTGCTTGGGACGGAGGGGTCAGTGTTAGGTTTTTTCAGGAGGGGGTGAACTACTGCGTGTTTAAAGCAGTGTGGGACTATACCAGAGGTTAGGGAACTGTTGACTATTGCCAAAATGGCGGGACCAGTAGTGCAGGCAACTTCTTTTAATAGGGCCGAGGGGACAATGTCAAGCTGACAGGTGGCTGGTTTCATGCTGGAGATGATCTTCAACAGGGCAGGAAGTGTGGTAGGATGGAAGCTGTTCAATATAGAGGTACAGGTTGAGGGAGTAACTATTTCTGAGATGGGAGGGGGAATATTTTGCCTGATATTGTTGACTTTGGTTATGAAAAAATGTTGGAATTCAGTACATTTATCAGCAGAGAAGTCCATGTTATTACAAGGTGGAGGATGGATAACAGAGTTTATGGTTTTGAAGAGGATCTGTGGGTTGTGGGAATTCTTTGAGATGAGGTTAGAGAAGTATGAGTGTCGTGCCGTGTTTATAGCATTCTGATAACTGAGGAGGTTATTTTTTAGGATGTCGAAAGAGACCTGGAGTTTGTCACGTTTCCATTTCCTTTCTGACCTTCTGCATTCCCTTCTCAGGGCTCTGGTGGTGTCATTTATCCAAGGGGAGCATATGGGTTTGGACTTTTTTTGTTTTCGTGGAGCAATATTATCTAAAATCGTGGTACATGTGGAATTAAATAGTGAAATGAGTGTTTCTGTGTTTGTTTCGGGGGGAGAGGTCTCGATAATACGGGTGATTGGAGCAGCCATGAAAGCTTCTGAGAAAATTGTAGCAGTTTGGGAGGTAAAGTGACGTGAATAACGGATGGGGAGATGAGGTTTTGACAAGGGGTGACGGAGAGCAGCTTCAAACAAGATGGTGCAGTGGTCAGATAGACATGGAGCTATGATTTCCTTGTTGACTGTGTTAAACCCGCAGGATAAGACGAGGTCTAGTGTGTGACCGAGCCTGTGGGTAGGACCTGTGTCAAGGACCGTTAGATTAAAGGACTCAATGAGATTTCTAAAATCGCCAACCAGTGGCTTATTTGGGCAGCATAGATGTATATTTATGTCGCCCAGAATTAAGACCTGGTCAAAGTTAGGCATAACGGTAGAGAGGAAAGCCGAGAAATCATTAATGAAATCCTTAGATGTTGGTGGGCGGTATACAAGAACAGCTAAAAGTGGAATTTCAGAATCGATTCTAAATACTTGAGCCTCAAAACTGGGGTAGTGGTCTGTGTTTACAAGGCGACAGTTAAAATGATTCTTAAATATAGTGGCTACGCCCCCCCCACGGCCAGATCTGGGGGAGCTAAAAAAGGAATAATTATCCGGACATGCTGCTATGAGTGGTGAGTATTCATCTGTACTTAACCAAGTTTCAGTTAAAAATAAAAAATCCAAGTTGTGGTCAGAGAGCAGTGTACTAAGAAATGCATATTTTTGTGTTATGGACCTAGCATTATAAAGGGCCATTTTTACTTGGGGTTGGGGGCATTTGGGTTTGAGGGGTTCCCTTTTAAGAGTGGAGAGGTTCCGGGGATCAACACCACGTTGTGGTAGGGGGAGACAGCATGCGTGTTGAACAGTATATATTTTTCTTTCTGAAATGATGACAGGGATGGAGTTAGTGTATGTGGGAGCATGTGTTGTGTAGTCAGCTGAGGTGTTTATCGAATTGAGGCCGCTCGGCCACTTGGGGGCGATGGGCACACTGTGCAGGTATGCCGGTGAGTGATGTGAGGGATGACCAGATGTTGTGATCGGGGGAGAGGGACGTGCTTCCGGGAAACTAGATAGTCAATTTTGCGCAGGGGGCGGTGATGGAACGTGGTGGAGCATGGACTTTTTCGGTTTTGGCGCAATACGCACATTAAGGCGAAAGTTGGCTGATAGAGCCTGGGCGCCCTGTTTATTTGGGTGGAGACCATCATGACAAAAGAACGAGGGGCGACACCAGAAAAGATTAAAATTGTCGATGAAATTAAAATGGTGTTTTGCACAGAAGTGTTTGAGCCAGATGTTAAAACTAAGCAGCCTGCTGTAGCGAACATCTCCACGATTTAGTGTGGGAATTGGACCAGAGATGAAGACGGAGAAATCGGTGGTAATTAGAAAGTCGATCAGCTGGAGGAAGTGGGATTTGGTCAGCTCGGAGTGACATAGGGATTGATCATTTGTCCCTACGTGTACCAGGAGTTTATCAATGGACGGCGGTAGTGATGGGGATTTAATAACTGCTGGCAGTTTTTCCAGGAGAGAGGGAATGGTGGCCCCTGGAAAACAACGAACTTCTGCGTTTCCCACTTGTGCGTGACGAATGATTGAGTCACCAACAATCAGCAGTGTGGGAGGAATTGGCGACATGTTTGTTTTGGATGGATTCTGGCATGGAGTGGGGTCGGTGAACGTGGGATGCTTATGAACTGTTGCCTGGTTATTGCTGGGAGAGATGCACTTTTTATGGGACTGGTTTTGTGGCCATTCCCATGTGTTGGCCAGAGTACGGGGACGGGGAGAGTTTGTGGGACTGGCTGAGGAGTGACCTGGGACTGATGCTGTGGCGTCCGGAGGCTGTGATTGCAGCGATGACGCGGATGGATCCGCGTGCGCGGGGCGGCCAGCGGACTGACGGCGCACCGCGTCTTTGAGCAGTAGTTGCCTCTTGTTTAGGCCCACGGCCGACTTTGGCAGCCGTGAGTGGTCAGCGCGAGGTGGATTCTCATGGTGGTTGGACAGTGGTGGATAGTCTGTCATTGAGCGAAGGGGGGAGAACTTATTGCTGGTGGTAATGGGTGATGGAGCGTGAGCCAAGGACGAGGTGGGCGGAGAGCGATTCTGTTTGCCCCGGGTAACAAGTGACCAGGCAGCGGGGGTCGAAGACGCGAGTGCACCGGTGTGGATCCCGTCAGCTGGTGCTTTTCCACGGAGGGCCGGGATGGTGTCGTCGAGCTCTCTGCGGACTGTCTGGCTGCGGCGTGGGGGGTCCGGGCAGGGGACCGTGTCATCGAGGCATCGATCCGACGTCTGGGTACCATGGATAGGAGATCCGGGTTCCAGAGCAGGGATGGTGTCATCATCTGGGCAGATGGAGTCGAAGAAAGCCTCGTCCTCTCTGATCGAGTGAAGGCGGGACACACGGAATTTCAGCTCGGAGACCTCCTGGGACAGCTGAAGACAACGAGCACACTCCTGGGATGAGGTAGGTGAACGCGTATCCGATGGCATGGTGGCTGGGGAAAGAGGAAATGCTATGGCGAGTAAATTGTGTATGGAGTAAAATAGCGTGGATCAGATTGTGCCAACAGCAGTATGGAGAGAGAGGCTTGGGGCAGCACGTACGCGCAAGGGCCACATAAATAGTGGCCCGGTGCGGTGAGTGGTCACGGGTGGCAGTGGAGGCAGAGAATATAGCTGGGAATCTGTGAGAAGCAACACCTACCCGCGAGGGCCACAGCTGTGGCCCGGAGCGGAGAGTAGACTCAGCGTAGATGGGCTGTCAGGGTTTCCTTTTGCCGGTGGCTGGCTGGATGAATCATCCGTCAGGTGGAGGTGGCTGCCCGGGTGGAGCGCAGTGTAGTAGCGTCCTGGCTATTGGGCAAAGGATCTGCCGAACGCGCGGTCCGATTTCTTTAAAATCCGTTTCGGGTAAAAGTCCAGAGGGTAATCTACCCGTGTGGTGATTTTCGTAGCAGGAGTGCGGTTAGAAACACATAAAAATAAGAAAAGCCGGTAGTTTGCCGCTGTCAACTAGCAGGGGGTAGGCTAGCGACGAGCTATGCACCCTGGGCGAGTGAGATCTAAAGTGCAAAATTCATGCAAACCGAGTACCCGATCATTAAAAACATCATGCTGCTTTTTAGTCAACATGTAGAGGAACTAAAAAATCGAGTATGGTGATATGACATCATTTAGAAATAGTTTAAAAACGATTAAGAGCGGAGGTCGTGGCAGCCGAGACGCGGAGTGCGTTTACCCACAATGCATGCACTCCAGGGCGGGAGTGCATGTATCTTGTGTTGTCTTATAGTGCACTAAGTTGCACACTTGCCCGATCGGGCAACCAGGTAGCAGTCTTCACTTGCCCCACCATTTTTTTACTTGCCCCGGGCAAGCGGGCAAGTGTTAGTGTCAAGCCCTGTAACGTTAACGCCGGAAGGCCTTTTTGTTAAAGGGAAAATGTCCCACAAAAGAACACAAAAGGCTCTCACAGACAATCTCTTTTCGGTAGAACGCACCTCGGTGGTTCCAGTCATAACAGCGACGCTAAAGCTGGATGTTCTCTCATTGTGTATATATAATTTACATTTGACAATGAACAGCTGAACAGCTCCGCTGGCCCCCGGTGAGTCTTCCTGACCGCAAGGTCCTCTCACTGCTCATTTATTGTCTGCACAGCCATAAAGCAAAGTGAAACTCTGTTGGCCGGCAGGCGATGGAGCTTAATGAAATACGGCGAAACACAATCAGACGTCCCTCCTTTGGTGCGCGCGTCCAAATCACTCCGAAGTGGTGTTGGAATGTCTCTCGCCATGTGCGAGGAGCTACAGTATACGACAGTTATTCATCAAACGGCTAATCCGCTGTCTGGGCTTTGGATCAAAACCACGGAATGAACACCAGGGACCGTGATGATGATGATGATGCAGAATCCAGCGGCCCAGGTTTTTTTTTTCTCAATGATTTCCACTTAAAAAATGCTCGTTCGCTGCCACAAAATTATGTCATGTGGCAGCCAAGTCAATGGACTTTTGATGTTTGCTTCTGAGTCTTTATGATTACAAATTCCCCGTTGCTGTCTATGGATGTTGGTTTATAGGCTAGTTGTGATGTCATTTTTTGCCATGCGATGTCTATATGGCCGTTAATGTGAGTTCAGGGCAGTACATGACGTTGATATCCCACTCACTGCGCCCCTCACGTCACACAAGTGTGATTTTTGTTCTTGTACAGGGCAGGACAGAGCATCCTCATTCTGTACTGTTACTGTATTCATAAGGTTTAAAGGTGTTGTGATATTTTTTCCCGTTGAATATACAGTAGGTTATCATTATTATTGAAAATATATTTTCTGTATACTAAATAACAGGAGAGAGGGAGATCGCTGCTGCTGAACACACACAGTCCAGCCTATGATTACTGTGGCAGAGCTGAAAAAAAAAGAAAAAGAAAAACATGTCTGTACGTCCATGGGCCTGTTGTGGACTTAGTTCCGATTTTAACCAGCTTTTAAGTTAAGCTGGATGAAATACTTAACATTAATTTAGTGGTTGCTACTGTATTAATAGACCTTTAGGTAAGCCCCTCCCCAAACTGCTATGGTCCAATCACAGCTAAGCTTAACATGTGATAGACAAACCTCTCCACCAATAGCTTTCCTAAAACATTGTTTAAAAAAAATAAATGTCTCACACACATTTTTTCCACTGCATAGGGCATGCCTTGTTGATGGATTCGGATGAGATTTTGAAGGTCTGGTTCCAGTATTTATTGCGTAAAGTAATAATACATTGGAATGAATGAGCCCGGCTGGAAAGTGTCCTAGGGTGGACAAGAGGGTGGGGCTTACCTAAAGGTCTATTTATGCCCAGGGTCTCGTGGTAGGAGATCTGCTCTTTGGTGAAATGTGAAATAGTTCTGGTCCTTTTGTGGGGGTCACTGGGGCCACGCAGTAAAAGTAAATTAATCCACAAATCTAACTTGATTTGTATTTTTGAGTTATTTCTAAAATATAAGCGCATCCTTTGTTCATTTTTGAACCCCCTGGAACTACCTTTTGGGTGTAGTAATACAGACAAAAAAACATAGTTCCCTGTGATAGAGGGGTCAAAAATGAACAAAGGATGTGCTAATATTTTAGAAATGGGTCAGCAATACAATTGATGTTCGTTTTTTGGATTCATTTACTAATTCGTAGCCCCCAGTGGCCTTCACAAAATGGCTGGAACTACTTCATGTTGCACCAAAAACAGAGCAGAACTCAATGAATACAGTTGACACCACTATATTAGAGGCAAGTATTTCATACAGCTTAACTTAAAAAAAAAAAAAAAAAAAAAAAAAAAAAAAACTGAACTATCCCTTTATGTTCCATTTTTTTAGATATTTGGAGGCTCTGAGAGAATGTATAATATTCAAAGATTTGTGCTGCGTTTTCACGCCCCCCCCCCCCCCCACCTGCATACACCTGCTATTTTTCAATAAAGCGTAAAACACCCGTACAGAATGGGTTTACTCAAACATGGACGGTACAGTATGGAACATCTTTTAATAGAAAAGGACTGTGGCATCAAGATTACAAACTTCAATCAAAGAAAAATGATAAGAAAAAATCTCCAAATTTTCCTCTCCATATCAAAACGACGTAAAAAAAAAAGGTTAGAATAAATATTTATTTGAATTCTCTCAGATTTCAACTGTTGATTGGCAGTAATAAGGAGTAACACACAAAAAGGGGGAAATAAAGTCCTGTACATAATTAGAGGACGGAGGAATAAATCATATATCGCCACCCTCCAAGCATAACATTGTGTTGCAGGAGCGCTTTTGGAACCGACGCCGAGATGTATCGTCATTATGGTTTTGATTACACATTTTCGTACTTTGCGGTTTTCCCATCTTTTCCATATGGTTGAGAGAACAATGTTCGGTTTGCGAAGCTCCTCCGTGGTGGTGGAAAAAAAAATAGCAGACGTAAAAAAAAAAACTTGGAAGTCCTCTGGAATGTCCGTCTCTTTCGCGTTTCGATGTGGAAATAATGGGTCTTACTATGCTAAAACGCCGTGATTAGTGGGAGGAAACAAAAGTATAGGGCCTACGGCGTTCATTAAAAAATTTCAATAACCAAAGAAAACATGGCTTTAAAAAACAACATTGAGGTGAAGGCACATGTGGATAATGATAATATATATACATTTATAATATACATATTTAATTATTTAAGTAGAAATAGAATATGTTGTACTCCACCGAAACGAGTCATTAAAAGAACGTACCCGCGGGCATCGTATAGAAACATCCAGATGCGAAAACCGCTTGGTACGTCAGCGATAGCCAACGACATCGGAAAGCATTTAGCTCTCCTCTTAGTCGCTGTGAAAGGCCTTGACAAAACAAGAAGTCAATAGGTCCATTTAGTCCGTTTAAAGCTGCCAGAAGATGGTGTCCATTGAGGGTTGTGTTGACGCTTACGGAGCCTGTGATTGGCCATCAGGGAAGGTTTTCTAGTCCTCTCAAATTCTTTTGCCACAAATTAGTATTTCTTGGCCACAATTTTGTGATTTGTTGTCCTGTGATCTCCATTAGTATCTCGTGGTCATAAATTAGTAATTACACACAATCACAATCTTGTGATCTCAAATTAGTAACATGGTGGCCACAAATTAGTATTTTGTATAGAAGTAGAAGGGGCACGCATTAGCCTACAAACTCGAGAGCACAAAATAACACATTATTAATTTGTGGACACAAAATACTACTTTGAGATCACAAGATAACATATTATTAATTTGTGGCAACAAAATACAAATTCGTGACTGCGGAATTCTCATTTGTGGCCACGAAATACTAATTTGAGATCACAAAATAACAAATTATAAATTTGGAGCCACAAAAATACAAATTTGTCTCCACACAATACTCATTTAAAGGCACAAAATACTCTTTTTAGATCACAATTTTTTCATTTATGGCCATAAAATACAAATCCGAGATCGCAAGATAACAAATAAAACAAAATCTTTCCCCGACGGCCGATCCGGGGCTTCCGTAGCTTCCCGACAACGTCCCTAATTACACTTAGAGCCAGCTGTGCAGCAAAGACCCCGTCGCCACCAACAGCATCAGCAGCAGGAGGTGTGCCGACAACCTCTCCGCCCCACTGCCCGCGGCTGCCGCCGACTGGAACTTGCTAGTAGATCCCGATCTGTACCGATGAGAGGGCGCCTGCCCCTCACCGCCGCCACCGCTGCAAAGCACCATGGGAGCCTGGAAGGAGGTGGGCCTCTTCTGCGGCCGGTCGGGGCTCGCACCGTCGGTGGGCCTCTCCCCAGTGAACAGCAGCGGGCTCCTCCTCCCGTCCTCCGTCAGCTCCATCTTGAAGAGCTCGTACTCCTTGTGCGGCAGCTTGATGCCCAGCGCCGTGCACCCGCCCGTGGGCGTCAGATCCCGCTCGCGCCCCACCTCCCAGCCGCCCTCCTCCTCCGCCTCCCGGCGCAGTCCACAGTCCCCGGGCCTCGACCCGTTGAGCACCTTGGCCGTGGCCTCCTCCCACGCCGTCACGTTGACGCGCGTCACCTTGAAGACGAACTCGGTGGCGCCCGGCACGACGGCCGACGGGTTGCCCCGGGCGTAGTGGCCGGCGGCGCGCAGCGTGAAGGTGGGCCGCGTGCACGCCGGGTCCGAGTAGTGCCGGTACACGCCCAGCCAGGCGTGCGCCTCAGGGTCGAAGGTGAAGTCGCGCGTGAGGAAGAGGACGGCGGGGCGCGCTTCACAGCGCCGGCTTACCCAGCGCCCGTGGAGGGTGGGCGGTTGTTGCGCGGGGGCCGTGGAGGGGGAGGAGGGGGCGCGAGGCGGTGGCAGCAGCGGCGGTCGGTGTTCGGAGGAGCGGTACACCAGGGCGCACGTCGGGCACGGATGGACGTGGTGCTGTGTGGAGGATAGAAAGAATGATGTTATTAGAGAAATCTGATGTCTAACGGTGGGTTTTAACAGCAGGCGAAACCTGGAGTTCCCAGTTATTGATTGAATATTTTATTGGCAGAAAGTAAATCGGTACAGGGTGCAGCCAATGAGATCACTGAAAAAGGTCCTTGCGGTCTTGTTTCCATTCATGACTTGCGCTCAGTTCATGATCATGACATGAAGACAATAATAGTTCAAATAATCGAAAGCGGTAAACAACAACAATAGTTCAAATTATCGTCAGAGGTAAAATAACATGAATATGAAGATTTACAGTGGAATCATTTCCTTTCCCTTTGGCATGCTGAAAGGTGGATTTCCAGGCCTGTTTTAAAGGACTCCAGAGATTTATTCTTTTTGAGAGAGGGAGTCGGGGCATTCCACACTTGAGTGGCAGTGCTGTAGAAGGAGTCATTTGCCCATGTTTGTTGTTTTTGCTTTCTCGTGTGTTGTGGTTGTGGGAGTCACTCACTTTTTTGAGGTACCTGTAGTTTGTCAGGTATTTGCGTACAGAGAGCACAGAAGGTCGCTTAACCCTGTAAGGACCCTGTTGAGCATTTTCCGTTTTGTGATGTTTTGCATTTTCCTTTATAAAACACATTCATAAAGTGTCCAGCCACTAATGTTTGGTACACTTTTCTTCAGGACAACCTCAGCTACAATAATAAACCATAATTAATTCACCTTTACATACTATAAAGGTAATTTGAACCAAAAACTACATGCAAAAACAAAAATCGGACCTTGTTTTTCAGGTTTATGGACTTGTAAAAATCACAAATATGATTATCAAAGAATTTTGGCTGTTGAGAAAGTCAGGATATGTGGTCTATAAGAATGTAAAATGATGAGATTCAAGAGAAATAAAGCCATAATTGCTTATTTTGAGCTGTTATTAGGTATATCTATGCCAGGCGTTTTTTTTACAGATCTTATATTAGTCCTTATATTCCACACTAAGAAGTATTTCATAGCTATATTTGGTATATTTTTGTTCAGCACAACCTAACCCATATGTCTCAACAATTATTTGTTTCAATTTGACCTAATATCAATGCATTTGACCCAGAAAGAGACAAAATAGACAAAAACGGATTTGAAAAATAAGGTTTATGGACTTGTAAAGATCACAAACATGCTTATCTGATCATATTGTCTGTTGAAAAGGTCAAGATATATTGTCTATATGAATATAGAATGATGGAATTCAAGTAAAATAAAGTCATTACTTATTTTGAGCTGGTATTAGGTTATGTTAGGCGTTTTTTACAGATCTTTATATTTATGCCCTGAAACAATCTCTTGCCATGGCCAGACCAGGGTATAGCACTGAGCAGACATGCTTCTTCCTCCAGTACTCCTGGACATTTGACAGTTCAACAAAGACTATATATATATATATATATATATATATATATATATATATATATATATATATATATATATATATATATATATATATATATATATATATATATATATATATATATATATATATATATATATATATATGTGGAGGTGTTGGTCCAATTGGCCTTTTTGGAGGAACTTGAACTGCTTCACAGGGCCGCTGTCCTTCTCGCCATCAGTCTCCCAAGCTGAGGGGTGGAGCTGACTAAGCTCTTGGCCTAGAATTGCAGATAATCACACCAATCAATAAGTAAATTCATGTGATTAGCTCCACACGTGACATGCATATCTAACAGTTGAATTCAACATTACAATAAATACACTAACCTCTGCATGCCCCCGCTGCCATGGCCTCTTTCTCTTGTGTCACCGCCACAGGTGAAGTGTCACCATCACTGCAGAAATGTAAAAACATTAGTACATGGTTTACAAAATAGGTTCCGTCACTGTCACTGGAAAAAATGTAAAAACAGTATTACATGATTCACAAAAGGGGTTCTGTCACCATCATATTACATGAAGCACCAATAAAAGAAAAATGCAAAAACATCTGGTGCTCCGTGGCCAGTCTGTGCACGTGATAGATTATTATTATTACTGGTAATAGTGTATAAAAGTGAATTGTTACTCACTTCTCAGGCTCAGAAACGATAACAGCTAGTATCTGGCCTCAGTATGAAACTGCCCAGCCAGCTGCTCTCCTCCTCTTCCTCCTCCTGTGAACTATATAATATGGAAACATATTGTAACAGTTTTGCTTCCAGCAGTCAGGACCATAATGTGTAGGCCTACAATGTTTCAATATGTGTCTGCTCACTCACACACACACACACACACACACACACACACACACACACACACACACACACACACACACACACACACACACACACACACACACACACACACACACACACAGAGAGAGAAACAGACGGAGAAGAGAGAAGGGAAATCACTTACTCAGAATGTATCCATATTCAGCCATCAGGTCCAAGGCGACTTTGCCACGTAATATAATGGCAACGTCTTCTGTCGAGATGTCTGATTGCTCCTAAAAGTACGGACGCCACTAGTCCACTGTGATTGTGATAACAACACGACGATGAAAAACAAACAAAGAACTAACACTAACACACTCTCCCTCCCTCACACACTATCGATCGATCTGTCTTTGTTTTGCGCATAACGCACGGGCAGATGCGCGCACACACACCCTCACATGTGTGTATTATATAAAAATAAATGTTGCATCGTGTATGTTGTTCGTGTGTTGTGGCTCTATTGTTGTGGCAGACCGGAAACAGAGTTACGTTTCACTCGACGCACGTAACCGTTAGGTGCGTTATGTGCGTTCACTTCATGGGGCCAGTCCAAGCTCTTCTACATAGAGTTTCTATTGACAATGGGACAACCGGAAGTCACGGAATGCATTGGAGTCTATGGGCTGTGTCCCTGCCCCTCAATGTCGCAACTCTGGCCATGATAGAGTGTATATAGACGGCGGATGGACGGTGGAGATTCTGAAGGAGGATTCGGCTACGTCACATCCCTACACGTCTACGACGTGGTAACTGCCTCCCACTAGCCAAATGCTGGCTAGCTAACTAGCTTTTTGACTCATCCTTGGTGTAAAAACCTTGTTTTGAAAAGCAATGGAACCGACGACACATCGGAGAAAAGAATAAACAAACACATGGATAAACAAACACATACGCACAGATTTTGCGTATTTGGACACGTGTACATATTTATGTCAACTTCAAAGGGTTATATTTATGTGAAAAAGTGGTCGATTCTCTTCAAACCAACGTTGGTTGGAATCTACAACAACTCCGGATTAAAATGAGACCACCCAGAAGTCCGACAGTGACGTCATCGTCACGCGACGTCGCGTCAAAGTGACGTAGGTCGGCGGACGCTCAGGAGCGTTCGTCGTCCTTGCAGGGTTAACTCTGCTTTTCTACTTTTAGCCACCCTAGTAGGCTATAAAAAAGGTGTGTCATGAGCCCCCAAGCCAAGAAGTAGTCAAATTAGTTTGTTTTGGGAGGTTTGGAGCTTGGTCTTAAGGCCGGGCCTTAATTTTGAGGCCCTGTTGAGACCTCTTATTTGTCAGTCTAGTTGTTTTTCTAGTTGTCCCTAGTCCCTCTGTGTCAGGTACAAGTACAGACAATTCAACAACCTAGCAGCAACTTAAAACTAAAAAGACACAAAGAGACCGGTAGCTTTTCTTGTGCATCGTGGATCCATTCTGTAAAAAGGAAGAGTCAGCGAAAGCAATCCTCGACCACAACACTGCTCTAATAACCGCCACGGCCAGCGACTGTTTTGCAACAATATAGTCAACCGTTTCCCCTACTAAACGTAACCCTAACCCTAACCCCTAACCTCAGTAAAACCTATACAGTGTATGCCTGAACCTAACCTTAACCCTCGACCATTATGCAAACCGCCGTGACCGTCGTGCCAAATGGTCAAGTGTTATGCGACTGTTACGACTGTTTTGCAAAACGGACGTTCTCCTCACCATAGCGTTCTGCAGCGGCTGCTGGTACCCGGTGGGCCTGTAGTGTGTCCTCTGCATCCAGTCGGTGTGCACATCACCCAGGAACAGCTCCTGGACCTTCCTCTCGTGTCCGCCGCCGTGCTGCAGATGCTGCTGGCTCTCCACGCGGATCAGCCCCATCTCCATCATGGAGAAGCCCATGGCGGCCAGGCAGGCCCGGCCCGCCCGCACGTTCCACAGCTCGTACAGCTTCCCTGGCGCCGCCCGCTGCGCCAGTCCGGCACAGGCGGCGTGCGGGCGCAGCCGCGAGGCCACCCACCGTGCGTCGTGCACCACCAGGCCCACCTTGCCCAGGTGGTGCTCAGCCTCGGTGCCGCCGCGGCTGATCCACGACGCCTGGCGCAGGCGCAGCTTGCCGCGGATCACCAGCGAGTAGGCAACGTCGGCGCAGGCGGCGTCGGCGTAGTAGTGCTGCAGGGCGCGGAACTGGCGACTCGGGAGGAAGGTGTAGGAGCGGGTGAGGAACTCCGGGCCCGGACGGACCTCGCACCTGGAAAAGGCGTAACGGATTACGGACTATAGTAAAGTATAATAAGTACTAACCTTGATTGTGCTCCATGACGTTTACTACCCTCTGGCCCAGGATGTTGTTATGATGCTTTGAGCCTTTGCTCAAAGCTCACTAGCATTCACCTCCCACTAGATGTCGCCGGATGTCTTTGCCGGATTCGACACGATGATGCACTAGCTTTCTGAATACTGTATATGCTGTGCGTCATGGCTGGACGCCCCAGAATGGATGTAATGTAGAAACAGCACGCTGAAATTGTTGTTTTTGACAGGACCCAATGGAATGGAATAATACAAAACACAGGGGACCAGCTGGCTGATGAGCGACCAAATGAACACTACTCTTACAGTATATTGGGGCACGAGGGTCTATAGGGAGTCTATAGATTAGCTGTAATTTACGTTTCTAATTGTAGACAGGGACGGATGTGACATTTCCCGATTGGGGGGGCAGGGGAAATCATCGCCTGTGGCGCGAAGCGACCATTTTCGGTTACAGGACTTTTATTAGGCAAGTAAAGCATCAATAATACGTTGTAACATCAGTTGTTGAAGTTGCAACAGACACACAGCATGCATAAAGCTAAAGGTCTGACTCAGAGAGTTTTCTGCTTTCAATGATGAAATGCTGTTGGGTTTAGTGGTGCCGCAATTGTAGTTAGTTAGTAGCAGTAGTAGTGTTTCAAATCATTTTAAATATATGCACTTTAATTTGAAATATCTCTGAAATTTGGGTTGTTTGCATGCAAGCGTTTAAACGAACTTCACCTTGTAGACACCCAGGTGCCGTCCAGCCTGGGTGGGATGTCCGCCGTGATCCTCACCCTGTCCCGTAGGCGCTGCTGACAGTAGGGCTCCTGCTGCACGATGCTGCTGCTGCTGCCGCTAGTGCTGCTGCGGTTGGACTGTGAGCCGTGGTGGTGGTGGTGGGAGGCGGTAGGGACCTCCCACAGTCTGCTCCCCGTCCCGGCCACGAGCACCACTGTGGGCAGAAAGACCGAAGGCAGGAGGAAGGCTGTCATTATACTCGCTAGTACGCATAGCGGTGGTCAGTCAACCACTCACCAACATGTCCGGTACATAGATGATCATGTCCGTGGCAAAGACTCGGTCTTGTCCTGTGGCAAATTCTAGTGAAGTGTATTTTAAGGATTCTGTGGAGACCACGCTAGATTTTGTGTTTTACAATACACACACACACACCATTATAATGTTAGTATTTATTGGTTGAAGTATTTATTAACTGTTTGCAGATTTGCAGTGCATTTCAAGTAGGGATTAGCCTAGGCCTACCGATATCAAATAATGATGTACAGTACTGGCATATTCACCATAGTGTCAACCCCTTACCCCTGTGTCTGATCACTGGTTAGACTGGCATATTCACCATAGTCTCAACCCCTTACCCCTGTGCCTGATCACTGGTTAGACTGGCATATTCACCATAGTGTCAACCCCTTACCCCTGTGCCTGATCACTGGTTAGACTGGCATATTCACCATAGTGTCAACCCCTTACCCCTGTGTCTGATCACTGGTTAGACTGGCATATTCACCATAGTGTCAACCCCTTACCCCTGTGTCTGATCACTGGTTAGACTGGCATATTCACCATAGTGTCAACCACTTACCCCTGTGTCTGATCACTGGTTAGACTGGCATATTCACCATATTGTCAACCCCTTACCCCTGTGTCTGATTGCTGATTAGACTGGCATATTCACCGTAGTGTCAAACCCTTACCCCTGTGTCTGATCACTGGTTAGACTGGCATATTCACCATAGTGTCAACCCCTTACCCCTGTCTCTGATCGCTGGTTAGACTGGTATATTCACCATAGTGTCAACCTCTTACCCCTGTCTCTGATCACTGGTTAGACTGGCATGTTCACCAACCCCCTGGTTATACTGTCGTATTTGCCCATACCAGATATGACAAAAAAAAATCTTTATTTCATTTCTTTATTCTGTGGCATTTCCAAGCACAGTTTGAGGTGTCTGATGTTGCAAGTGACAGTGATGTGGTTGTTTGTCTTGTTTGTTGTTTTTAATTTAAGTTCTGTTTTTTAACATTTTATTGTAAAGCACTTTGGTACAACTCTGTTGTTATATAAATGTGCTATATAAATAAAGGTGGTATGGTATGGTATGGTAAAAAATGGCAGATCCATATTAATAACTTTAGGAATAGAGTTTAAATGGAAAGATATCGGTCAAAATGGGAGACATCAGAGAAGTACGGATGGGGAAGGATCAACATATGGTATGTCAGCTCTGATATCAAGATCTAAAGAGTTTGTCAGACGTATTGCCGACTGGCTGAATATTCATGAGGAGAATGTGGTCCTCCTAGACCTTCTGTTCACTACTGAGTTCCATAACACTGAGTGTAAAAAATGTGTTGTTGCGGCAGAGTGAAATCACCCATTCCACTAAGAAACTCAAAGCCAAGGTTTGAATACCAACCATTTTCCATTTTGGAGCATACATGGGGCACTAGACATAGACACACGTTTAGCACTAGGCTGTTGCTCATTCCACGAATGCCAGATCCTTACATTCCATACCTTGTTGTATACTGTACCAATTGACAAATCATATGAAACACAATACTGTACCAATTGGTGTTATGAAAGTTGAGAAAGTTATTTCCAAGTTATTATTGCTGACTACTGTGTTTATGTTTTAAACATTGCCTTTTTTAGTTTTTATTACGTTGTAATAAAACTTACTCCGAACCTTTAAATCCTATACCTGTCAACCAAAGCACAAGAATAACATAACTAAAATAACTGTCTACAACTATAACTAAACTGAAACTAACTGAAACTAAATGAAAAGTATCGAATACCCACTCTAAAAATGAACTAAAACTAGCTGAATTTGTAGATAGAATATCAAAACCAAACTGAAATGAAAAACTCCAAACTATTATAACTGTGTTGCGTGTACACTCGCACACACACAAATCACGTACCTAACCACATAGATCAGGGGTTTTCAACAGGTGGTCCGGGGACCACCAGTGGTCCCTGAGAGGGTTCCAGGTGATCCCCAGCTAAGTTGATTAACCAGATGTAACTCTTGAGAACGTAAAAATGAAACCAAATGGACCCTTGCGGGTCCATTTGGTTTCATTTTTACACTCTCAAGAGTTAAAATATCCATCATCTGAATTAGCCCAAGTCTACACAACTAGAATTTGGACAAAAGCAAAAGAAATCTTTAGTTTTGGGGTCTGTGGGGCTAAAAGTGGTGGTCCGCGGCTCGAATTCTGAATAAATGGTGGACCCTGGCATCAAAAAGGTTGAAAACCCCTGACATAGATTACCTTACCCCTCAAACCCAGAGCCATACCACCCACCACCCACACCCACATTGGACTCCAACTGCCCCCGCATGGGCTGTCACATTGACTCTCCACTAGGCTGCAGCTGCAGCCTGGAGCTGCGATAGGAGTGACAAGCCCAACGCGCTGCTCTGTTGTCCATGGCTGGAGGCCTGCTGCTCCGCTGCTGTGTACACACCGGTTAGGGTTTCTATAGCATCCACTCAGCGCTCATTACATGGACAATTTAGCCAAATCACAACATTCCTAAACTGCTCGCAGCCGCGACCAAGAAGAAATCGTGTTTAGATGTGCGGAGGAGATGGGGCCGAGCGTTTCCTCCTCCTCCTCCTCCTCCTTCTCCTTTTCCCCTCGGCTATTATTGGCCGCAATCCTTCGTTCTCTGACAGACGGGGCTGATAATCATCTCCGAAAGCGTATATCATTTTGGATTTCTGTTTCTTATAAACGCCACCACCACCGCCATCACTGCGCTGCAGCACAGACCCCGTCCAAATCAGGCGCGATGGAATACGAAATGAGTCGCAGCGGCGCAAAACGCGGCCGCCCGATCGTGTTTATCTGATCGGAGCTGGAGATAATGGCGACGGAGAGGAGAGCCATAACTCTGACAACGGTGGAAAGTAGCTCATTACAGAATTACTGTGCGTAGGGAGTCCTTTGCTAAAGGATTTCCATTCGCCGTCTACTCAGAGGCAAATAGTGCACTTTTATCCCGCTACACTTATTTGCTTTAGTTGCTATTACTTATTAAATTGTGTTTGCGACGAACGCAAGGATTACGTAGAATGTGTCAATGCCACGACTTGGTCAAAAACCCAGATCTCTGAAACCGGATTGCATTTCTGGTTGATCTAATTCTGCCCGTCTAACCCTCTATGTGATAACATCCGGTCAAGAGTCCTTGATTTGCCAAGGACATTGAGGGGGCGGATCCTTAGACTGAATAGACCCGACATCTTGAGGAAACCTTGAGGCGAAATGGACATAGTGGCCAAAGTTGAGAATGCAGTTTTGAGCTCAGTGGGCCAGAAACATGAACACGCGATAGGCTCCGCCCCCTCCAGAAACCTACAGCGCTCTACGCACGCACGCATGTGCGCGTTTCGCGTTTATGTTCTTGGCCCATTTTTTCCCAGAATGCACTCTGTTTTTTTTACACTCCGAGACGAGTGAAATCGCCTCATGCGCTGGGTGAGCAACTTAATGCAAGTGAATGAGAGGGGAACTTCCGGTGTCGTCTCTATCCAATATATACTCCCTCTCGAATCTGAGATAATGCCATTTGAATGCATGGGATATAATGTGTGCAGGGGCAAAAAAAACAACAACAAAAAATGGCCATGCCCATTTTGTTCCAAATGAAATGCAACAAAACGACAATCAGCAAACGATATGTTCGGATCAAGAGATGGGCTCAAGAATGGAATCAGTCAATTTCTTCTAGTTTGGCACAGGGGGGGGCGGCAGGTATATATGTGTGTATTAACATTGGTGCATGCATTTCTGGCAGCCGGCGAATACTAGAATGGTCAACTCTAAAGTGTTCTGACATCGATCTGGCCTCGTCAGACATGTAGACTCAAGCCTCGTACCTCATATTATGGCCAGACCTCTTCAATGGCCAGCACTAAATTCACTCCATATGTTGGAGATCTGACCTCCCCCATGCCAAAGCACAATTGCTGGGGGCCAAGCAGAACATACCATCTTAATGGTATGATCTGTGTGTCTCGGTCGGTCCTGCTTAATGCTATGTTCTCCGTGTCTCTGTCGTGTTTGAGCATGCATGTGTTGTGCTTCTGGTCATGCTGACAAGCAGCAGGCCTGACCAAACCAAAAACAAAACAAAAAATAAACAACTGTCGATTAAACCCTTCAACGCCACATTCCTAAACAGGGCCGGATTTAGCCAGCCATACTAGGGAGGGCTGGAATCAGGGGCGGATCTAGGCATAGGCATGGGGGGGGGGCAGTGCCCCCTAAATGCCCAGTCTGCCCCACCAAACACTATGGCATGCAAAACAACCCAAGATATTTCAGTGCTTATATTTAAAAGTATTTGAAACACTAAATGGTATGAAAATGGTATGGAGGCGGCTTCATCACCCGTGGCGCGATGCCCCCCAATTGGGAAATGTTACATCCGTCCCTGGCTGGAATTATGGCAGGGTGGGCAACTCCGAAGTTTTTATATGAAACAGTGGTTTTCAACCTTTATGACACCAGAGACCACTTATTTACAGTATTTGGCAGCCCCACAGGCCCCACAGGCTCCAAAACTAAAGATTTCTTACCATACCAGGCTGGATTTGAAGGAAGAAAAAAAAAAGTCAAACATACAGATCAAAGTGACCATTAATCTTCTACATTCTCTCATTGTGTAGTAGATTTGGGCTAATTCAGATGATGAATATATATATACATTAGGGCTGGGGCAATAACCGCAATATCGCCATACCGCCGGTATGTAACACATACCGCGGTATGGGCTTTATTACCGCGGTAAAATAAAAAAAAATAATAAAAAAAAACTTTTCAACTTTTTTTTATTTATTACTTTTTTGCGACATTGAGGGGTCAGAAAATGCGAGCGCGAGCCAATAGACTCCAGTCCATAGGGTCCGGTTGTCCCTCTTCAATAGAAGTCTATGTATTGGACTGGCCCCATGAAGTGGATGGAGTTGTCGTAACTCTGTCTATACTCTGTGGCTCTGCCGAGGTGAGGGCAGCACCATAGTCTGTTCTCTTTTATCACGTTTGCCTGGCGAACTTGGAATTTGTTTAATATGTTGATAAGATAATAGCAATAGTATTAAAATGATTATTATGCATGATTATGCAAAGGAAGGTCGTTAAATGGTCAATTTGATCCGAGCTAGAATGCATGCACTGGCAGCCGTTGCAATTCCAATTGACTGCTTTAATCCAGCTCGATAGATCTACCCGAACTCTAAATGTTTTGTCAGTCAAAAGATAATAGTTGTGGCCGACTGTGTCGGCTGTCCTCCTGTCTGTAATGTGCGATCCTCTCCACGGACCACCCCTCTCTCTCTCTCTCTCTCTCTCGTGCGATCCTTTGCACGGACCACCTCTCTCTCTCTCTCTCTCTCCCTCTCTCTCTCTCGTGCGATCCTTTCCACACGGACCATCTCTCTCTCTCTCACACTCTCTCTCTCTCCCTCTCTCTCTCTCTCTCTCTCTCTCTCTCTCTCTCGCTCTCTCTGTCTCTCTTTCTCTCTCCCTCGTCCATGCGACGTTGAGCGAGGCGTAACAGGAGGGCTCGACCCAAATTCACCCCTGAGTTTAAGCCGTCTGTTCTCTTCATGGCGGCTGTTCTACATAGACTTCTTTATCTTTATTTCAGATCGGTTTGTAATAATATAGCATACACATCAGACACCAGGCAACAGCACAACTTTACTGTTTATGAATCCCTTCATTTTAGATCCCTTCCATTTTGGCTGGTCGGGGTTTTATTTGGGTCGAGCCCTCCTGTATTCAGCCAGACAGCCTCGCTCGCATCGCAGCAGGCACAGCAGGAGGAAGAGGACTTTTCTCACTCAGTTTAAAGTAAGGCTGCGGCATAGCCTACTGTGAATATATACAGCATTTGAAACCAGTTACTTGCCAGAATCCATAGCGCGTGTAGCCTAATGTTTGTCCCTCATATAAACACGCCAAAGATATTAAACTTCCTCCTAACTGATCGCCGGCTCCTACCGTTATTTGTCCCAAAATGATTCGTATAATCCGTTTAAAACACAATCAAGGGACGATTATTTACAGCTGGTGTTTCGTCGTGTTGCACAGCTTATTCACTGATTCACTGTAGCGACCCATGTTACACTGGATGTCAGCTTGGTAAACTGATGGTGGAAAAAAGTTGCCTGCTGGCTGCTGCTGTGGTAGAGGTAGGCTACTTAGAGGAAGGGAAGCAGCGGCGGCGGGGGGGACTCACCCGCTATACATGTCGCAAATTTTGCAGTTTGTGTTGAATAACACTATAAACGGGAGTTTTTTTTCTTTTTTGCGACCCCCATACCAGCGGTATGGGGGTCCGCAATTACCGCGGGAAGAATGGACTTGTTCGACGGTAAGACTTTCCAAACGCGCTGACAGTTAAACCTAATCCGAAATGAAAACATTATTCATGCTGCCGCCGCTTATTGATCCGGCACAGTTTGCGCACATCTGCAGTCCCTCTGGCTGTGATTACACCCCAGAACCACCACCACCACCAATACCACCACCAGTGTTGCCAACTTGGCGCATTTGTCACTATATTCAGCTTTTTTTTTTCAGACCCCCCTAGCGCCAAAATTAGTGAAAAACTCTTGGCGGAAAATCTAGCGCTTTTTTGCTGGTGAGTTGGAGCGAAATTGGTTGACAGGCGCCAGAGATAAAACCCTTGTTTTTCACCATTTTTCCTCTATGATAGAGTCCTCCTTCCTTCCTAGGAACGAAATGGACCCTTATAGATTTGTAACTCTTGCGATCGTAAAATGAAACATTTTGCCAGTTATTTTAGTCAGAGAGACTAAACTCAACATCAAATGATGGTTCTCCGTGGCTAAAATGCAGAATAAATACTGGTTCCTGGTATGAAAATGGTTGAAAACCCACTGCTCTAGCGCATTCTAGTGCATTTTGGAAGTGCCACTAGTGCATTTTGGATTTTGGCAGTTGGCAACACTGACCACCACCACACACACACATCCATGCTTGTTTCTGTAGCACAGAGACGTGTCCCCTCTGACAGGACAAGGCCGGATTGGCGATCCGCTTTCAGCGCTGACAAAATAAAGGCTCTTCTGCCGACGTTGACTCCCTGATTGGACCCTCATGGTCGTGGTCATAACCCCGGACTGGTGGGTCTCGGCACCAGTGTTGCCAACTGCCAAAATTCAAAATGCACTAGTGGCACTTCCAAAATCATATATACACACACACACACACACACACACACACACACACACACACACACACACACACACACACACACACACACACACACACACACATATATATATATACATATATATATATATATATATATATATATATATATATATATATATATATATATATATATATATATATAATATTATTATTATTATATATTAACCAAATGTCCATCATTTAGCCTGGGGACCACTGGTTGAAAACCACTGTCATCATACTAAAAACAGGGAGATGTCTGTCCGAATGAATGTCTGAAACACAAATATCTCCGCGATGGCTCCAGCCATCGCTGTAAGTTTTCACACAGCCGTTCACCATAATGTCATGAAGAGACTGACGGAGCCCTTTTGCCAAATTAACACACCGTTGATTTATAATGAATTTATTTGTGCATCCCATTAGCTTTATATGCGGGAAGCGACCCGCCCCCTATCACACACGTCACACCGACCCAACATGGACCAACATGGAATTATCATTGCGGGGACACGAGTGAGACGCGAGCGCAACGACTACAACGAGTGAGACGCGAGCGCAACGACTACAACGAATCGCTCACCCTCGCTCAACGCCTTGCATTGCCTGCTCTGCTGCTCAACCAAGGAAAAAAACATCCTCGATTATTATCTGCCTCGCGCCGGGGGAAAGAGCTCTGTCGCCGTGGGAAAGTCCACTCATTCCCCCGTCTCTCTCTCTGCTCTGTGGCCGGGGGAAAGAGCTCTGTCGCCGGGGGAAAGTCCACTCATTCCCCGTCTCTCTCTCTGCTCTGTGGCCGGGGGAAAGAGCTCTGTCGCCGGGGGAAAGTCCACTCATTCCCCCGTCTCTCTCTGCTCTGTGGCCGGGGGAAAGAGCTCTGTCGCCGGGGGAAAGTCCACTCATTCCCCCGTCTCTCTCTGCTCTGTGGCCGGGGGAAAGCTCTGTCGCCGGGGGGAAAGTCCACTCATTCCCCCGTCTCTCTCTCTGCTCTGTGGCCGGGGAAAGAGCTCTGTCGCCGGGGGAAAGTCCACTCATTCCCCCGTCTCTCTCTCTGCTCTGTGGCCGGGGGAAAGAGCTCTGTCGCCGGGGGAAAGTCCACTCATTCCCCCGTCTCTCTCTCTGCTCTGTTGCCGGGGAAAGAGCTCTGTCACCGGACGTCGGGGAAACGAGTGAGACGCGAGCGCAACGACTACAACGAATCGCTGAATAGTAGAGACGTGCATAATGCCTTAAAACAGTGGTTCTCAACCAGTGATCCGCGTGGTCCCTGGCAGGATTCCAGGAGGTCCTCAGGCTAAATGATGGAAATTTGCTTAACCAGATAACTCTTTGACAGTGTAAAGCATCTGAATTAGCCCAAGTCTACACGACTACAGAATGTAGATTATTAGTCATTTTGGTCGCGTGCGTGCGGGGGGGGGGGGGGGGGGGGGGGGGGGGCGGGGGGGGGGGGGGGGGGGGGGGGGGGGGGGGGGGGGGGGGGCACACGACAAGTTGTTGTGTGTTGTGGGGGGGGTCGTGCGACACTGTGTGTGTGTGTGTGTGTGTGTGTGTGTGTGTGTGTGTGTGTGTGTGTGTGTGTGTGTGTGTGTGTGTGTGTGTGTGTGTGTGTGTGTGTGTGTGTGTGTGTTACTAAGACTCACCACCCTCCACTTTCTAAACCAGTGGTTTCATGATGTTCACACAAACACCTACTTTAATGCTACAAAAATATGTTGCATTAAAGTGTACCTTGCTTTGCTATGACTGCTTCCCCTTTTCCCATGATCAAGTATCCACAACTACAGCAGTACTTCATCAAAATACTTACATTATTGGTATTGATATTAGGCTAAATCACATTAACACACTGTAGATCATTTGGTGTTCATATATTCACAACGGGTAAGGTCCTAGTAGGAGGAAAATTAGCGAAAAATGAGGGTTTTATCTCTGACACCTATAAATCAATTTCACCCCAATTCACCACCAAAAAAGCACTAGATTTTCTGCACGATTTTTCACTAATTTTGGCGCTGGGGGGGATCTGGAAAAAAGCTACATATAGCGATAAATGGCCTAAAGGTCTATTGCTACACAGTCACTCCTACACAAGTCCGTTATAGCAATTCAATAGCAGTTTTCCATGAGGGTGGGTGGCCTCAGTCTGTCTCCCTGAGCAAACATCACAGCGGCAAACAGGGAAGAGTTCCTCGCAGAACTTCTGTAACGTTCTCTGACCTTTCTCTGGCTCTCTGTCTTTTCTCTTGTCTGGCTCCTGTCTGCTCTAAGACAGAACATCGTGGATCCCACCATTGTTGTGGTCAGAAGCACTGTAATTGTCCCACCACCGCATGAATTTGAACCTGCATGATGGATCTAACTCTCCCACACTGGAAAGCAAAAAGATCTACCGCTCAGCCAAAGGGAAATCCCGCCTCCCGCCTCACGTTCATTCAAGGGAGATATTACACTCTCTGGCCTTGGTGCAGAAGCCTAAGGCTGGTTTGATCTGTTTGATGTGGTGGTTACAGTCGTGGGTGGGACATTGTTGCCCATAATTATCTGTAACAAAGAATCTATTATTCAAACATGTATTGCTATGGGTCTGACGGCCATAAATTCACGATAGTCTTAAAGCAGGGATGGGCAATTATTTTTCCCAAGGGGCCAAATGATAAAATATTGTGGAGGGACAAGACTAAAGGCTGGACTAAAGTCTGCGTAGTATTAATTTAATTTCAAGATAAAAGTAAGAGTGAGACCAACCATCTTGACACCAGGGCCCTTATTTATTCAGTATTTGAGCCATGGACCACCATTTGATGTCATTTTAGCCCCAAGTTTTCTTTTGCTTTTGTTCACAATTCCAATCATGTGAATTAGCCCAAGTCTACTCTACACAACTAGAGAATGTAGAAGATTAATGGTCATTTTGATTTGTATGTTTGACTGTTTTGTTTCCCAAATCCAGCCTGGAATTATGGTACAAAAGCAAGATAAATCTTTAGTTTTGGGGTCCTGTGGGGCTAAAATGTCCTCAAATGCTGGTCCGTGCCTCAAGTTCTGAATAAACAGTGGGCCCTGGTATCAAAAAGGTTGAAAACCACTGCTCTAAACTATCAAAAACCACACATTACACACATAAAGACTAAGTGCCCCCCTTGCTGGAAGAGCCTAAAATCGCCTATGCACATTAGTATGAATACAACAAGCCCACAAACAAACAACCGAACCCATACAGCACCAACATTATACAGTCAACCGCAAACCAGACTTGTGCGGGTTCATATTTGGGACACGTCTATCCTTCCAGCAATTTCATTTACATACATTTGTTGATCATGTGTGTACAGTATGGTTACCACCCCTCCCTCCCCATGTCACAGGCCCTACAAAACATGTTTGCATTTTTTGGTGGAGGCCTGCAGAGCCCAAACAACCAATCAGGATTCATTCATTTCCACTGAGTCATTTGATAGGTCTGTTTCGCGTTATTGTCCTCCTTTGCTGCAGCTGCGCGCAGTCAGCACACTGCCAAAGCAGTTGCTCATATGCAACCTCTCACACAAACACCAAAAAACCCAAAACAAACTCGGACGGCGGCCATCTTGCCAGTAAGGTGCTATCTAGGTGCAACTTCCCATAGACATCCATTCACCCAAACGCATCTAATGGAATGAAACAATATCGAACCAACCAACATTGCAGCTGTAAGGAAAGCTTGAATTACCCCTTTTCAACCTTTTAAAGTTTTTGTTTCATAAAAAATACACCTTAGACATTTTATGAGCTGCAGTACCTCCTGTCAAGAAATTCTGCACATAAGTGTCAGAGTTTGGGAGCGCTCGTTGACTATCACTCCAGCCCACATGAAGTCCACCACCTGTTTTGAATTTGCGCACAATGCAGGAGGCAGCTGTAGCCTACCGATAACAAGCGCCTCCAGACCGCAATACTCAAATCGCCTGCAAGATGCAAGCTCATAAAATGTCTAAGGTGGATTTTGCTATGAAGCAACACACTTGAAAGAGAAAATTTAATGAATAATCACACCTTTTCATGTGTCTCTCTTGCCGTCACTATCGAGATTAAAGCAGAAACACCAAAAAAGAAAAGGAAAACAAGCTCTAGCTCTGTGTGTGTGTGTGTGTGTGTGTATGTGTGTGTGTGTGTGTGTGTGTGTGTGTGTGTGTGTGTGTGTGTGTGTGTGTGTGTGTGTGTGTGTGTATTTGCGTGTGTGTTTGCGTGCATGTGTGTGTGTCGAGTTTCAAAGTTCGAAGCTTTTAGTTTTGCCAAAGTATTTTCTGTACAGGGTGTTTCCTTGAACCTTGAAGTCACTTGTCATCTCGGTAGATGTGCGTGCTCGCTCTCTCTCTCTCTCTCTCCCACCCTCCCTCCCTCCATCTGTCTCTTGGATCGCGTTCCAGTCGGGGCAGCATATGGTTGCGTTTACGCAAAAAAAAAAGAGCACTCGTAAAAACAGAGCTTAGTAAAACAAAAACTGCTCATCGCGGGGTTTTAAGTATTGCTCTATAAAAGAGTCTGTTCCAAAGGCCCACAAGTGATACAACGTACTGTACGTTATCATGTAGAAATGATACTATTCCAAAAAAGAGACGTGAGCCTAGTTTTACTGACCAGCTGGGTAATGCTGACAGTGAAATGCTGAAAAGAAATAAATAACTGGTGTATACCCGAATCCCAAAGCAGTTCCTTGTTGCTCCCACAACTACTTCTCAATAGAATAGGTTCTATTGTAGGCGGCTTACCGGAACGCTCGCCCTCAAAACGAACTTGCCCCCATTGTTTGAGCAGATCTTGTAATCGGTTTACTGAGGTTAAAGGTAATAGAGAGAACTTTAGTGTGTACAAACACTGTGTTTGTAAACAGATTTGTATAAAAACAGAATCTTAACTCCACCTCACCTCCACTCTATTGGCTCATTATGAAACTGCTGGAGAATGCTGTGCTGTGGTTGGCTAAAACGCTGCCTCACCCCACACAACCCTCTCCCCCTCTCACATTAGCCACTCCTTCCCTGAGCACGATGAATGTTTTGTTTTCGTGATTTGTTGATAATGTTCTGCACCATCTGCAGGACGAAGCAAGTGTCTGTCTGCAGGGAAACAGCTGCAGCATCAAAGTAGAAGCAACACCAAATGCAAAATGCAAAGAATATCTCTATATATCTATTTTGATAGAGGTGCAGGCATAGTTGTGTTATAATTTTTGGTTAGGTTCGGGTGTAGTTTTACCGAGGTTACGTTTAGGGTGCGCGTTCTTCGATTCGTCCGCAACCCTCAAGCTAAGTTTCATTTTTCTTCGTTTATTTTTTGTTACATTATCAAGAGCCAGGTCTAACCACATGTACAGAGAAGTAGTGAGAAAGCAACCACTTAATGGACTATATATACACACAACATTTTGGAAAACAAACTTGGGTCGATCCCACAGGTGTTACCGTCAATGATACTAATGAGGACCCCATTCTGGTCAAACAAAGTCCTGGTGCTGTTATTGTGCATGTTGGCTCAGTGGAAAATCTCCTGCTAACACCAGTGGGCCATGTGTCCTTGAGTGGCTTTCAAATGGGGGGAGCCTTAATTAGTATCATCAGTAGCACCTGTGAAGGAAGTACAGGAATAGCCGGGGAGAGTTATTCCGAGTCCATATTAGACCATTTCGATACCAGGCCCCACTATTTAGTCTCCAACTCTGCATTTTAGCCATGTGGACCACCATTTGGTGATTTTTAATATCTCAGACCCCAGACTAAAGATTTTTTCTTGTTTTTGTGCACACTTTTTGCTGTATTTAGGAGAGACAACAGGCCAATGTTAACCAAAATAACATTTTCTTCTGCATGTTCTACTCGTGTGGGCTTCTGGTGAGTTTAACAACAAATTGACAACAATAACAATCATTTAACTCCTGATACAGCCTAAAAATAAACCAAACGGAACCATAAGGGTCATTTCTTTCGCTCTCAAGGGTTAAGGATCTAGGTCTACGGGTCCAGTTGTTTATCCAATGCTCTGTGATTTCGCTGTTGGGACCGCCTGTAATCCTATCAAGGACCACCACTGGTGGTCCCCAGATATTGTAGACCCTGGTTAGTGTCCAGTTTCCATCTCCTCCCCCTACTAGTGTAATTGCGCTTTCCTGCCACAGGGGGTCAGCACAGCAGCCTGTGTGTGTGTGTGTGTGTGTGTGTGTGTGTGTGTGTGTGTGTGTGTGTGTGTGTGTGTGTGTGTGTTGTGTGTGTGTGTGTGTGTGTGGTCTAAGTGCGTTCGGGTCCTCGGCTATCAGCACTCCCCGCGCCTTCAGTAGCCGCAGCTTCAACAAGAACGCACAGCTGACTCATGGCCAGCCAAAGTAAACCTATCTCTATTGGGGGCCTGTTAGTTTCCACACATACAAACGTGCGCATGTGCACACCCCCGCGCACATACAAACACACACAGGGGACATTGATTTATAGAAGGGATGCATTTTGCGAAGGACCTCCGCCACGCCGCAGGGCAGCTTGTTTGTTTGCGCTGGTGATTAGGGGGTTTTGGCTTCGTTTCTCTCCTCTTCCTCTCATGTCTCGTGTACACACACACACACACACACACACACACACACACACACACACACACACACACACACACACACACACACACACACGCACACGAGTCCCGACTACTACTTTTATGTACCTTCTCTATTTGGAGCAGCCCTGTGCAAACAGGAGGGCGATCTCCGGACCGCTTTGAATTCGCCGGGCGGATGTAACATGTCCCATTTGGGAGGGGGGGGGGGGACATGTTGGAGGGGCAGGAGAAAATGATATGGATGCGGCTTCATCAGGCGGCTTCATAGAGCTAAAGGTCTGACTTTGAGAGTTTTCTGTTTTCAATGATGAACTGCTGTTGGTTTAGTGGTGCCGAAATTGTAGTTAGTAGCAGTAGTAGGGTTTCAATCATTTTAATTATAAGCAGTTTAATTTGAAATGCATTTGAAAATTTGGGTCGTTTGCATGCCATCATGTTTGGTGGGGCAGTCAGGTCATTTAGAGCCCCCCCCCCCCCCCCCCCCCCCCCCCCCCCCCCCATTCCCATGCCCATAGCCTAGATCTGCCCCTGGGGCCAAGTGTACCCTGGGGTAAAAAAAAAATCTAGTTTAATTTTGAGCTTTGAGAGAAAAGCCTTCCTCTAAACAGGATTGAGTGGGGGTGAGCCACAAGAGAGCCTCTCCAATGTTGAACCCTAGTGGTTGTAGTGTGAACTGCAGGCAGCCTGTGGATTCATGACTAGGAAACCCTGTGACCTCGAAGTTTAACATTGGGCGCTCGTTCATGTGTGTGCATGGAGGAAATACTTCTGCATTTGGGCACCAAATTTGTATTGAAATGAATGACAAGGGACGTTCATTTCAATACAGTTAGGCCTCTATATTTTATTACTCTATGGGGTGGGCCTAGCCTGGTCCAAACCCATCAATGCAGCCCACTCTCTTAGTGTACTGCATCCCTTGGTCTGGCCTTCTATTGTCAACCTATTTACTTTGGTACCAAGATGTATTATCCAATGAGAGTGGGAGGTTGGGATGAGTGGGCGAAGCTGATTGGCCAGGAGCCACAGAAGCTCCTCCACAGCTTCAAACAACAAACATGGTGGCCCCCCACAACGTATGATAATTTGTTTCTTTAAAGGCAACATTGGGTTTTATGAACCAACATTTTTCTGCTTTTATTCACATGGCTGGTTGGTTGCGTTTTGTTAGCGAATGGGCTAGCCCATGAGTCTGGTTGTAACTAAACATCTGGTTTGGCTGGCTGGGGTGGGCCTTGGTGTATGTGCTGTTGCCCCCCAACCCCCCTCCAGTCCCTCCAGGACTGGAGGGTTTTCCAAATCAGCCCTTGACGGTGTGAGTCTGTGTTATCACTTTGAGTGCCTGCGAATCAGGGACCTACATGTAAGTCCATGTTAACATGGACTGTTACATGGACTTCCCTCGCAGTTACAGTACCTAAGTACTCAGTTACAGTCCAGCACTGGTAGTTGGTCAGTGCCATTCAGCCATTCACTTTGCTGCTCCGCCAACACGTTAGAGCTCTTCCCCTCTGAGCATGTGCAAATGGAACCTGTGGCTTCGGTTCCATTCGTTCACCCTCAGTTACAATTCTGGACAAACAAGGCTTCACAGCAACACTACACTGACCAATCCAATATTCATTGGCACATATTTGTTCAATCATATCTATTAGTTAGGGCAAGTTATGAGAATCTGTAACTAAATCATTACTAAGACATTTTCTTCACCAATGTGTACTAGAAGACTGTGACAACTCCTGTGGGAAATCTCATAGAAAAGAGGCAAAAGTCAGGGCACTAGTCACAACCTATAGAAGGCAAAGCCTACAAAATGTCATCATGCTTTATGTAGCATGTGATATGCCTAACTAGATGGCTTTTGGTGATGCTGAATAATTTCAAGCTTCGTTTTTTTTTTTCTTAGTAAACACTCCTTTTTTGTGTGCAAGGCTTATGCGAGGAATGGATTCAGCATCATGAAAACCCCCTAGTTAGAGATATCATATGCTACATGAAGCATGATGACATTTTGCATGCTGTTTGACTTCTATAGGTGCGGACTAGGACCAGGGGGGGATGTAACATCCCATTTGAGGGTGGGCAATAGAACATATTGGAGGAGCAAGAGAAATGGTATGAAGTCGCACCCATACCATTTTTTGTTACAGAACTTTTATTAGTCAAGTAAAGCATCGATAACAACATCAGTTGTTGAAGTTGCAACAGACACGAAGCATGCATAAAGCTAAAGGTCTGACTCAGAGAGTTTTCTGTTTTCAATGATGAAATGCTGTTGGTTTAGTGGTGGCACAGCTGTAGTTAGTCAGTAGCAGTAGTAGTGTTTCAAATCATTTTAAATATTATCACAGCACTTTAATTTGAAATATATTGGGTTGTCCCACTGTGTTTGGTGAGGCAGTCTGGGCATTTAGGGGAGGCATTGCCCCCCCATGCCCATGCCTAGATCTGCCCCTGATGGTGAAGACTTTTCTCTGTAATGATTTAGTTCCCAGACTGGTCAAATATCTGATAAAATGCAGGGGTCACACTGACTGGCCATAGCAATGCGTCCTGCAAGAAACTTTGAACGCATTTTACTGTTTCCCCATGCGCTTCCTCGTGTTGTTGTTTTCTTTTTTTCCGTTTTCTGTTTCACTACTTCCTGCTCCAGGTTTTATACACGGTTTATAGACCCTGGCACGGTGGTCTGCTTCTGGGCAGCGTTTGCTGAGACCCTGCTGTCTTTCTCTGCTTTAAAAAAGAAAAAAAAAAGCCCTCTGACTGCCTCGGGACGGCAGGACAAAAAACCTCCAACGCAGACTGTCTGTGAATTATTTTGAATACCAGAATAGTCGGCCCAAATAAAACCCCCGGACCAGCCAGAATGTTGCGACATTGAAGGGTCAGAAAACTGAGGGCTGTTGCAGTCTGGAAGAGGGACAAACTGGAGTTTGAAATACATTGTTTTCAACAACGGCGGAGAAAATAAGAGCTACAGTATTATGTGTGCAGCATCTGTTTTAAAGTATTGCAAAGTATTGACAACTAAATGTTTGGCTGTAGTTTGGCTGTTTGGCTGTAGAAACGATCTAAAATGAAGGGATTTATAATCATCAAAGCTGGGTTGTTAGTGTGTAAGCTGTACAAAATGACCTAAAATAACGGGATTTATAAACATTAGGCTGTTGCCTGATGTGTGTTTTTTTTTCTTTTTTTGCTATTTTCTGTCGCCTCACAGCTAGAAGGTCCTGGGTTCGATTCCGTAGGGGCGCTGCTGTGGGGCTGGCGGCGTGTCTGCTCCTCCACGTCATCAGTGCCCATACCGAGGCGGGGTGGCAAAAGGCCTTTCTGTGTGGAGTTTGCATGTTCTCCCCGTGTCCCCTAGGGTAGATACCCTCACAAAACATGCTGTAATCCTGGACTCTAAACTACCTCCCCCTGGCCAGCCGGGGGGCCTGATGGAGGGACTGGAACTGGGTTGTAAGTTACGTGTTCCTTCCACGCGCTACGTCCAACCAGGGAAACTCCCCCCTGTCAGGTAAAAAGAAGGCAGCTTGGACTCCCTCATGCATTGAAGGAAGCATGAGGCCAGTCTGCTGCCTCCCCAGGTTGGTGGAGGGTGTGTAGAGCCCAGGATCACATTAGGAATTGGCAGTGGGTGAAAAAATGGGTTTACAAAATCATGTGGTCACCCTACTCTGTGGTGCCCTCTTCAACCTATACCTCCCTTCCCTCAGGCTTGATTAGTCCAGCACCCCCCTCCTCCCCCCGATGAATAAAAGCCATGATGTTTACGCCTCATTTCTTCTGGATGGATTTCAGGTTCCTCCTCCCTCTGCCCTAACCCTCTTTCCTCTTCTTTGTTTTACGTTTTTGCTATGGTTTGTTTCTTCAGTGCGCTGTGTCTGCCCCGGTTGGTTGATGCAGCGTATGCTTTTTACAGTATACATATATACATCTATATATTCGGTGGGAATAGGAGAAGAGAAGGCTTTTTCTTGCGCTGTACATGGCACATTTCTATTTTTAACGATTTTGTAACCCCGTCTTTCACCCAGTGCCAATTCCTAATGTGAATGGTGCATTCATATAGCGCCTTTATCCAAGGCACTTGGATAGATTGTGCATCACATTCATACACTGATGGCAGTGGAAACCATGCAAGGTACCTACTAGCACATCAGGAGCAGTTAGGGGTTCAGTGTCTTGCTCAAAGACACTTCGACAACTAATTCTGCGGGAGCCCGGGATAGAACCGGCAACCTTGTGGTTACTATCCGGTGACTGAGCCACTGCTGCCCCTGGGGGCGCAACCTGGGGAATCAGCGGACTATGCCTCATGCTTCCTTCAATGCATGAGGAATCCAAGCTGCCTTCTTTTCACCTGACAGGGGGGAGTTTTCTCTGGTTGTACATAGTGCGGAAGGAACATGTTATTCCAACCAGTTCCTGTCCACTCCATCAGGTGCTCCAGCTAGCCAGGGGGAGGCAGTTTAGAGCCCAGAATTACTGCATGTTTTTGTGAGGTTATCTACCATAGGGGACACAGGGAGAACATGCACACAGAAAGGCCCTCTTGCCAACCCAGCCTCCGGTATGGGCACTGATGACGCAGAGGAGACGCGTCGCCAGCACCCACAGCAGCGGGAATCGAACCCAGGGCAGCACTAACCACAGTGCCAGCACAGCACAGTACAATACAGTACAGTTCAGTTCAGTTCAGTACCAGATGTATAACAATGGAGACTCCTGCCTCTGCTAGCATTGCATATGACAACGTGCAAGTGTGCGTGTCCGTGAATGTGTGAACGTGGGTATAGGCACTCTTCTGTGCGCGCACACGCGCGCGCACAAGAATGGCTAGAAATATTAAACGGTACGGTACACTTTCTATCCGTTCCACATGTTCAGTTGGCTGCTGTAACGCGGCGCTCACAGCTGTATTCTTTTTTTTTTTCCACAGACAAGCGCAACGTGTCGAGCTGTCCGCCAGTCCTCTGCGGAGCGCCGCTGCCGATACGAGATGGCCGGATTACTTTTCATAATGGGAGGGATCTCGCCGCCCACGTATTGATGGATAAAAATGATCTCAGGTAATCCTCGCCGGGGAATATATGGCTACGCTAAATCATCTCCGTTTTTTCCCTCTTCGCAGCATTTAGCTGTAATCCCTCATGAAATACGACTGACTGTCCGTATATTATATGTCGCTCCCTTGCTTTGCGGAGTGTCCTTTTTTTTGTTTTCTTTGACTCGGCGAACATCTTGTGCATATGTACTGATATTAACCATGACGAGGGAGAAAAAGAGAGAGAGATAAGGATGTTTCTTTTACTAATAAAAATGCTTTCAAGAAAGGGGTATTTTATCTTCGTTAATAAATACTATTCTTCTTAGAGGGAGCCGAGAGCAGCTGTGTTGAAGCAAACTGCCTAAAAAGTAAGACATTTACCATATACCTTGCCATAAGTCTCGCCGTGTAACTTTTTTTAAACCAGTGTTTTATGATATAGGAAAACTACAGGTGGAGAGGCTTGTCTATCACATGTTATGCTTAGCTACAATTGGACGATAGCAAGTCGGGGAGGGGCTTACTACTCAAAGGTTAATTGTGACACCTGCTATTTGCTACAAAACATACCAGTAGGTATGTGTCAATTAGTACGCTAATTGACCCCAGCTGCAGGGTATGCACCAGCGGTTTGGGGTTTAACTAAGCCTTGTGTCCTCCCATTAACAACAAGCATTTATTCTCAGTGACAACAATGGTATTGTAGCACGTGTGTGTGAGTGTACCCCACCCATAGCCACGTGGGGCCCAAAGAAATGCAAATACCTCTCGGCTTAGGTCTTGCTTCACTGTGGAAACCTAAACCTGCTTTTTTCTTTCTTTTTTTTCTTTCTTTTTTTTCCCGCTTGAAAAAAAAGAGAACGTCATCCTCGACCCTTGGGGAGACAGTCCAAAAGTCAAGCCCGGGTCAGGTGAGCACAAGAACATTTCAAAGAGCACGAACCATGTTGTATTATTATTGTTAGTATTCTTCCCATTACAGCCCCCAGGCCCTCCTCCTCCAGGGGCGGATCTAGGCATGGGCATGGGGGGGAGGGAAATGCCCCCCCAAATGCCCAGACTGCCCCACCAAACACGATGGCATGCAAAACAAGATATTTCAAATTAAAGTGCTTTGCTTGACCAATAAAAGTCCTGTAACCGAAAATGGCATGGGTGCGGCTTCATCGCCCGTGGCGCGAAGCGACCGGGCGATGAAGCCGCACCCATGCCTTTTCTTTTTTTCTGCCCCCCCCAATTGGGAAACGTTACATCGGCCCCTGCCGTAACCTCCCTGACTTTTCTCCCTTAGTAGTCATTATCAGTAAGTTGTCCCCGTGTCCTCCGGGGGCAAACGTCCATAAGCCTGTTGTGTTTTCATCACGGTTTTAAGCCCAAGCCCTAATCCCAGCCGGCTCTGGGGTTTATTTGGACAAGGGGAAGGAGGGGGGGGATCTAGAGGGTTTTTTTTGTCCAGCCCTCGATCGCTTGCCAGTTCCTCCTGTGGTTTTTAGGCAAAAAAACCTCTGGGCTCCCGTTCGCTTCAACGACAACAAACCCACGTCGTTTCTCCTCCTCCCCGCCGCGTCTCACTCTACTGCATTAATAAAATAACCAACGGGGGTGGGCAGGGGTCAGGAGGGTTCAGGGGCCGTCACCTCTCACAACACCATGCCACCCCCACCCCCCGAAACCGTCCATTCGCCAAACCTAGGAAAACACATACCGATACAGTGCCAGTGTTCTCGTATATTAGCCTATATGGAAAAGCAGTGTAAGTTTGCACTTAACTTCTGAAACAACGCAGTAAAATGCAATAAAAAATACATAAATCTTCTCAGCTCAACTCGGTTGTGAGCTACAACAGTGGTTCCCAAACCTTTTCATGACCTGTTTGATTTCAAGGACCCCCCCACCCCCCCCCCCCCCCCCCCCCCCCCCCCCCCCCCCCCCCCCAGTTTGACATACATTAGTCTACGGGACCCCATTTAATGGAATCTCTGAGACCCCCCGATGTATATATAAAAAAACAATCATATTTTTACTCTGACAGTGCGCAAATGGAACCCAATGGATACATTCATACACTTTTCGAAGCATAGACCCATAAGGGCCCATAACTCGGGGACCCCCTGAACCTCCCTCAAGGACCCCCTATAAGGGTCACCACCCCCAACTTTGGGAAGCAATCGATCTAAGAAGGCTTATAAAACGAAAGGCAGCATATAAGTAGCCTACAGTACAATTCCAGGATGAACGTACGTGACTACTGATTGACAGTAATAAGCCTACAGTAACATGACGTCAGCCTGCGCGGCAACTACCGTAACGGCCCGCGAGAGGCTAATACAGCCTCTGATTCGCACTAATGATGATCACTTGTTCCACCATGTAGTCGTCAAATATAACTGCCTCCTCCGGCGGAAACATGCGAACCGCATCGTATAACTGCATGAATCACAGAAAGACGAGGGTCAGTGGATGGACAATTTGGACTATTTTCTTTCCTTTTTTTCCCCCTACGGCGTAATTATTTCAGGCTGTTTGGACGGCAGTAGGAGAGAACGGAGGAAGACGCGTGATGCTAACAGCACCTGACGTCGCGTTGTTGCGGCGCGAAGCGGACAGCTGTCTGCCTGCCTGCTGCAGTCATGGATGGAGATAGCAGACTGCGAAAAGGGAAAGAGTTGATGGTCCGCTGATGATGTTTTAGAGCTGAGATTACAGACGTTTTCACCTTAATCCCAAAGTCTTGGCTCGGAGGGGACGGGTGGAGAGCTTTTTTTTTTTTGGACGAGGAACATTTTTTAGTGGCGGGCCGAATGGGAATAGTGCATCCAGTGGTTTTAATTTATATGAATAGGATCAATGTGTTCTCTCTCTCTCTCTCTCTCTCTCTCCTCTCTCTCCTCTCTCTCTCTCTCTCTCTCTCTCTGGAACATATGGTCAAATGAGTTGCAGTGATCCATTTTTCCTCTCTAAAGATCCGCCACGTACGGCACGTTCTCGTATTTTACGTATCCGTATCCCCGTCCACTCAAAAAAGATCGGCCCGATCGGTTTTGTCTTCTTTTAAAAAAAGACTTCCCGACAATGAAGAGAGTGTATTCGACCCGGGATGGATGGAATGTCTACAGTCTAGAAAATCAAAGAAGGTGTCGATCAAAGAGATGGCTCACGTAAACAGGGAAACAAAAAAGACAGGCAAAAGAGACAGGCATTGACGCTGTTCCCATCTTGGATTATACTTTAAGGCAGTGGTTTTCAACCTTTTTGATACCAGGGCCCACCATTTCTTCAGCATTTGAACCACGGACCACCATTTGATGACATTTTAGTCCCACAGACCCCAAAACTAAACATTTCTTTTGCTTTTGTCCACAATTCCAGGCTGGATTTGGGAAACACAACAGTCAAACATACAGATCAAAATGACCATTAATCTTCTACATTCTCTACTTGTGTAAACTTGGGGCTAATTGAGATGAATATTTTAACTCTTGAGAGTGTAAAAATGGGGTGAATTTAAATGAAAATGGTATGTCGGGCCACCCCCCATAACATGTTTGCAACTCCCCCTCAGTTGGGAAGGTTACATCCGGGCTGTGTTGTGTGTGTGTGTGTGTGTGTGTGTGGTGTGTGTGTGTGTGTGTGTGTTGTGTGTGTGTGTGTGTGTGTGTGTGTGTGTGTGTTGTGTGTGTGTGTGTGTGTGTGTGTGGTTGTGTGTGTGTGTGTGTGGTGTGTGTGCTGCACGCACATGCGTTGCGTCTGTCTGTGTGTCTGTCTGTATCTGCCATTAATCTTGCAAACCACTGGGATGATTTGTCTCGTGCGGGCTGCCAGCAGGGCCAAAGTAAAGTAAATCCTTGCATATTTTTCCGCATATTTTTTGTACTTGTTTGAATTAATAATTTAAGGCCCCCAAAAACTCACCAATGCAGCTGCAGTCATATAAGTTCACAACACACAAGTTCACAAAAGTTTTAAGGACACACCAGTCTCACATTATCGCCAGACAGCAACGTTCCACAATCTCCAGACCCCCCCGGAATCTAATCTGAGTATTGTTTATCATTTCCGTACACAAATACATATTTTTAAAAAGTGAGGAAGTGAGGACTGCTCCAGTCGGTATGATGGAAGCATTTATATTTTGCTTGTGATCAGAACTTCCGTTGCTCCAGACTGTATGATGACGAACGTCTCGTGAAAAATTGCGCGATGACAACGATCTGGCAACGCAAGAGTATGGATATGGATGCCGGGAGGGCGGATCTAGGCATGGGCATGGGGGGGGCAATGCCCCCCTAAAATACCCAGTCTCCCCCCCCCTCCCCCCCCCCCCCCCCCCCCACCCCCCCCCCAAGCACGATGCCATGCAAAAAACAACCCGAGATATTTCAAATTAAAGTGCTTATAATTTAAAATGATTTGAAACACTACTACTGCTACTAACTACAATTTTTGCACCGATAAACCAACAGCATTTCATCATTGAAAACAGAAAAACTCTCTGAGTCCAGACCTTTAGCTTTATGCATGCTGCTGTGTCTGTTGCAAACTTCAACAACAACTGATGTTATTATTGATGCTTTCCTTGACTAATAAAAGTCCTGTAACTGAAAATGGTATGGGTGCAACTCATCGCCCGTGGCGCGAAGCGACACGGGCGATGAAGCCGCCCCCATACCATTTTCTCTTGCCCCTCCAACATGTTCTCTTGCCCACCCCCAAATGGGACATGTTACATCCGCCCCTGATGGATACCAATGCTTCCGGCTCTTTTTTATGTACTAACATCTTTCGTGGACACGATGCTGACAAAAACAACTGTGATTATCTCCAGTAATTGCGATTCAACGACGATTTTGTAACTATTACATTAACTATGACCTTATTCATTTCAGACGAAGCTTCCGTCCATTGCGCAGCCCCCATGGAGCTGGACCTCTTCTATA
>CM076971.1:48918482-49043482 GCA_039105355.1 Benthosema pterotum
GCCGCACCACGCGTCCCAATCCGATCACCCTAACCAGCCCTGACGGCCAAAACGCTTTGACCCTGCACACACACACACACACACACACACACACACACCCACACACACACACACACACACACACACACACTCACACACACACACACACACACCACACACCACACACACACACACAAACCAAGCTAACCTGGCAGAGACAATCAGCTCAGAACACAGGGGCGGATGTAACATTTCCCAATTGGGGGGGGGCAGTAGAAGCCGCACCCATACCATTTTCAGTTACAGGACTTTATTAGTCAAGTAAAGCATTAACAATCATCAATCAATCATCAATCAATCATTTGTTGTTGAAGTTGCAACAGAAGCTAAAGGTCTGACTCAGAGTTTTCTGTTTTCAATGATGAAATGCTGTTGGTTTAGTGGTGACACAGCTGTAGTTAGTTACAGTAGTAGCAGTAGTAGTGTTTCACATCATTTTAATTTTAAGCACTTGAAATATCAATGAAATATCAATTTGAAATATCTTGGATTGTTTTGCACGCCATCATGTTTGGTGGGGCAGTCAGGGCATTTAGGGGGAGGGGGGCATTGCCCCCCCATGCCCATGCCTAGATCCACCCCTGTCAGAACTATAGGGCCAGTAATGGCTCTGTCTGCTGTTATTCTAACCATTAACATAATGGCAACATTAGTTCCAGGGCCATGCTTCCCTTGCTCCTAGGGAACCATTGTTTTTTGAAGACTCCTTTCCTTTTTTTTTCGCTCGTCGTCGCCCAATCCAAGACTTTGAAGATTCAGAGAGAGAGAGAGAAGAGAGAGAGAGAGCGAAGAGAGAGACCGAGAGAAGAGAGAGAGAGAGACAGAGAGAGAGAGACACCGAGAGAGAGAGAGAGAGACACCACGAGAGAGAGAGACACCGAGAGAGAGAGAGAGAGAGAGAGAGAGAGAGAGAGAGAGAGAAGACAGAGACACCATTCATGAAGTCTTGTGTTAGCACAGGTTATGTGTTTGTTTTTTAAACGCGTGCACATCCGATTCCAAAAGGCGGAACTTTTTTTTTTTTTTTTTTGCAAATTGTCCAAATTGAGACAAATGACTAAATGGCTTCCTCGTAATGCGGAGTTTTTCTTTCGTAATCTCTTCCTTCTTTTCTTTTTTTCCGTACTACTATATCCTAGCATGTGTTAGTCCCTTGGAAGCTCAATCACCAGAAATTCAGCTAAGAGACGAGACACTTTTTTTAATATCTCATTGTTATTTAGGTTGACAACGCCACAGATTAGATTAGATAGATTAGGCTGGTTTACAGTTGTTCAGATTAAATGATAAGTGGATGCGGCAGCCAGCCATGCTATCTGGGTATTTGACACTAAATTCACTGCACTTTGATTGCATGTACCATTCCTTGATTCCGAAACGTTATGCGGTATACACTGGTGTATGGCACCTCCAATAACACTTTGTAAACCTTCTCAAGGTAATCCCATCATCATTGTAAACCCAGTGGTCTTAACTCATTCAAACGTTAAAACATAAAAGTAAACTAAAAGTCACAATTATTAATGAAAATCGTGATGTCATCGGTTCTCAAATGGGCATCCGCACAGAGACCCTCGGGCTTGCTTAACTCGGGTTCAGAATTGCAAGTTAGCGTTCACTTTGTTGACTAACACTAAATGGTTTTTGATATTTAGTCAAACTATATCAGATGACTAATCAGGACTCAAACTTTAATGGTGTGTTCAAAACACTAAGACTCAATCAGAATTCACCATTAAAAGTAACTAAGATCTGTAAGATCTTTGAAATTTAATCAACCGCACTAGGATTAACTATTCTGAGATGACTAAATAGGACTAAAACTTTAATGGTGTGTAAGGTTATAAGACGAAATCAGAATTCACCGTCAAAAGTAACTAAAATTTGACTGCAATTTTTTGTCAACTCTAAACAATCTCAGATGAATAAGACTGAAAACTAAATGGTGTTCAAAAGACTAAGACTAAATCAGAACCTGTCTCAAGTAGTCTCATTTGATACAAAATTTGGTCAACTCCACTAAGCGTAAACTATTTGCAGAGGACTAAACTAGGACTAAAACTAAATGGTATGTTATGGATTTAAACAATTCAGAATTTACTGTCAAAAGTAACTGAATGTTGTACAGTATATACTGAGAGTTTGTCAGTCCCTGAATACTGTGTGTTAAACGCTTGACTGCCACCGACGTAGATATACTGTAGGTGAGTGGCAATTTAAAAAAATAAAAACAACAGTCGGCGGTGACTCACCTTGACAGGTCCACAGTAGCCAGGCTCCCTTCAGCAGGTGAGTGGCAGAGCGTTCACTTGACATTGTTTCCCCGCTGGTCCGCGCAGCGCAACACTACGCGCTGCTCCTCTCTCTGGAAGAAGTTAAAACACACCGCCACTTGGGTTCCAAATTGGCAATAAATCCAAAGCAGTTTATAGCCTTATTATTATTTAGGCTTCCTCAGTGAGAGTTGGTCCAGGATATATCGCCAAGTATATGTGTCGACATGAGCAGAGGAGCTCCTCTTGAGGTTCGGGTTTTGTTTTGGTCGGGTCGAAGTCGAAGATGAAATCCTTTGCGGTGTTGTTGTGTCCCCAAGAGTTCGCCTTTGCTGATACTGTCTATACTACTAGACCTGCAGCTTCTTCTTGGCTTCTTCCATGGTCTGTGTGATCAAGTATAACTCGTCCCTCAGACGGATTGACTGTGCAGCTTCACCACGCAGCTTCTCCTTCTCCACTCTGGTGCCTTCCAATAGCTGGAGAGGATAAAAGACGCTCCTCTCCTTCCCTCCCTCTCCCCTCTTTCTCTCTCTCTCTCTCTCCCTCTCTCACTCACATACTGTAATATCGCCGTGAATTGTTCCACCCCACATGCGCTGTGTGAAAGTGCGTGGAGCAAAACACAGTCTTGTGTGTGAGACTGACTGCGTGCACTCCTCCTGTCCGCCTTTAAGCTGAGAGGAGGGGAGTGTGTGTGTGTGAGAGAGAGAAAGAGAGAGAGACAGAGAGAGAGAGGGTAGGGGGTGGGTGGGTATGGTGGGATTTGTGGAGGAGCGGTTGAGCATGGAGGAGGAGACTCCTCTAAGCTTCAAAACTTCCTAAACTGAAGGCTCTGGGGAGCCTTCAGGGCAAGGTGCAAAAGGAGTATATATCCGACTGACTTTTGCGCCTCCAATATTCTGTTATTTACTGCTAGCGACGTCGCGCAGTGTGTATATTTTTTTTTAATTCTTGGCACGACGGGCGGCGTTGTCTTTACCTTTGAATGAGTTAAAAAGATCTCTGGCTGGCTAAGAAAAAAATGCAAAAAAACCCATTATACTTTCCCTCTGCAACGAAAATGATAAAATAAAGACACCATATACTGTATATATACATACTGTAAATATACTGTATATTCTGTATGCTTTGGCTGGTGGTGTGGTGATGGCTGAAGATCAACCTGAACTGAAGCCACACCCACAGCTTTAGTTGTATGATAAAGGGGGAGGAGTTAGGGGAGGGACTGATGAGTGATGTCGCTATATTACAGTTGTTTTCATTGGCATGTTTGACTGGAAAGGTTTCAGGCCCCAGGAAGAAACCCTGAATGGAAACGGAAGACATCATTGCCCACAACAACCACACCAAGGGGTCTAATTAAGTACTGTCACCTCTTAAACATGTACAAAATTGGAAAATATACAAAAATATGGCACTCCATCTTCAAGGTTAGACCACTAATAGACATGACATATTCAACTTGCAACAGGAGCAGTCCCTAATGAATGGATTTTTTTTTTTTTTTTTTTTTAAGTTATAGTGGGCAAGTTTTAAGGCCTATTTGTCCTAATTGGCCACCTCTAAATCATCATCATACAAAGTGCACCTCTGGGTATACGCTGGTACTTGGATCTGGAGGCAAAATTCAGTTTGGCTCTTTCATGTTTAAGGAGGAATAACATGAAATTGTTACTTTTTTGGTGCTCCCATGTGTGCTTTCTATCCCCACAAATAATCTAGTTTGAACGATCATTTCTTTGAATTGCTCTCAGAAACAGCTTGTTTGATTTTGGCCTCATAATGATGTCATCTATGCACCCTGCTTTGTATAATTCCTTATCTCTTTCACTCTTTAGTACCAAATTTGTATTTCTGCTTCGTTTATAATTTCCACCATTGTTGATTTTTCAAGTTGATATGGAATTTAAACAAGCTTGGTTTTATCTAGCCAGACAGACCTTTAGCTTTATGCATGCTGCGTGTCTGTTGCAACCTCAACAACAACTGATGTTATTATTGATGTTTTACTTGCCTTGTCCACCAGTATTATAATGATTCCCACCACCTCAGGACATTGTGGTACTGCAGCTAAACTGTCCAGAAGGAAACAACAAGGACTGGTTATATCAGTGGTGATTGAGGCGCAAACCATTAGAAACAAGCTTGAGGGACATGCGCAATATGATTAAGTATTAAAAACAATTTTAAGAATCCATGTTATTCCTCCTTTAAAACCTCAATTCTGTAGCGGTATATAGCAGCAGGCACACAGACCCTCCAACGCACGACCCCCCCCCCCACAGAATTCACAGAATTCACACCTCGCCGGAAAGTCACACAAACGCACGCCTACGTCCGCGACACACACACGCTGACAGATGGACTATTACACACCTACACGTGCGAGCATACACCAGGCTACACACACACACCACACACACACACACACACACACACACACACACACACACACACACACACACACACACACACACACAGAGGCGCTTCATTGGGAGTGATTCATTGGCTCAGTGCACACACACATGTGGTCTCGTCGGGCTGTTGACAGTGCTGACCGCTCGCGGAGGCAAAAAAGAGAGGGGTTTGGACGTGTCTGCCAAGGGGAGAAGTTGGCAGCACATCTACAGCGGGTGGGGTGGGCTGACCAGAGCAATCTGGCACACAGACCCAGGCTAGGGCCCGCATGCACACCACCTAAGAACCTTTGCACACACACACGCACAAAAAGCAATTGCTGGGACAAGGGTAATTTTTTTTTTACTGCCGGTGCTGGGTCTTTACACGGCCAATCCGCAACTAAGCCCTTCCCAAATGTCAATTCGCCTTTAATGTGAGTGGGAAGGATCAACATATGGGATGTCAGAATATGAAGGATGTGAGTGGGAAACTATCAACATATAGGATGTTACGCACACGCGCGCACACACACACACACATACACACACAGGCACACACACAGGCACACAGACCACAGGCAACAGCTAAAAAGAAATTGCCGTGGCAAGGGTAATCTTGCTTACTTTAACTAAGCTCTTGCCAATTGTCAATTTGCCTTTAATGTGAGTGGGAAGGATCAACATATGAGATGTCAGTACATTAAGGATGTGAGTGCCAGTGGGAAGGATCAACATATGGGATGTATCACACACACACACACACACAAACACACATGCACACACACACACGCACACACATGCACACAGCACACAGGCAACAACTAAAAAGTAATTGCTGGGGCAAAGGCTATTTTTTTTTGACTGCCAGTGCCGGATCTTTACAAAGCCAATCCGCATGTTGCTTACTTTAACTAAACCTTGCCAATTGTCAATTGCCTTTAATCTGCTCCCCATTAGCCGTTCCCCTTTTACCACCATCAAAAAGTACTGCTCTCTCTCTCTACCGACCTTGACGTTGTTCAAGGCCACGATACGTGTGGGAAGAGATCGCGGCTGTGGATTCCACCGGAAAAAAAACGACAACTGCAGCAATTCTTTGCTTTTATTAGAATCCACGTCCACACGCATCACCGTCCTCACCGACTAGACGGGTCTGGCGTGTGAATTGTCGTCATCTCTTCTACACCACACATGTCGATGTTTTGGTTTTGGTATACTCTGAGGCAGGGGCGGATGTAACATTTCCCATTTGGGGGGGCAAGAGAAAATGGTATGGGGGCGGCTGAAGCCGCCCCCATACCATTTTTGGTTACAGGACTTTTATTAGGCAAGTAAAACATCAATAATAACATCAGTTGTTGTTGAAGTTGCAACAGACACGCAGCATGCATAAAGCTAAAGGTCTGACTCAGAGAGTTTTCTGTTTTCAATGATGAAATGCTGTTGGTTTAGAGTGGTGCCACAGCTGTAGTTAGTTAGTAGCAGTATAGTAGTGCTTCAAATCATTTTAAATAGAAGCACTTTATCTTGGATTGTGTTTGTATGCCATCACGTTCTGTGGGGCAATCAGGGCATTTGCATTGCCCCCCCCCCCCATGCCTAGATCCGCCCCTGCTCTGAGGTGGATGGATGGTGGGGGATCTGATTGTTAGATGGTCAGATCTAGATGCCTGTGGGGGTTAAAATACCGCTTGGCTGTGTCAGAATGTTGTGTGGTGAGTGTGTGCGAAGCTACCGACTGAATGACTGACTGACTGACTGACTGGAGGGGTGATCTCTGGTCCCAGATTTGACAGCTGGCTCCCTGGCGACGCGGCCCGGGGTATCAGCGGGCTTTGATCCACTGCGGGGTCTCTCTCTGGAATGGAATGTCTCTCTCTCCAGTGTTGCCAACTGCCAAAATCCAAAATGCGCGTCTAGTGGCACTTCCAAAATGCACTAGAATGTATGCGCTAGAGCAGTGGGTTTTCAACCATTTTCATACCCGGGCCCCACTATTTATTCTAGTGTTTTAGCCACAGGCTACCATTTGAGTTTAGTCTCTTGGACTAATATAGGAGAAATAACTGGCAAAATGTTGGTCAAAATAGCAATTTATTCTACATTTTCTAAATGTGTAGATGTGTAGAAATTAGGTAATTTAGATGTTTGAATATAATTTAACTCTTGAGAGTGTGTTACGATCTCAAGAGTTACAGATCTATAAGGGTCCATTTGGTTACCAATGGGAAGGAGGACTCTTAGGAGGAAAAATGGTGAAAAACGAGGGTTTAATCTCTGGCGCCTGTCAACCAATTTCGCCCCAACTCACCAGCCAAAAAGCACTAGATTTTCCGCCAGGAGTTTTTCCACTAATTTTGGCGCTAGGGGGGTCTGGAAAGAAGCTAAATATAGTGACAAATCCGCCAAGTTGGCAAACACTGTCTCTCTCTCTCTTTCCTAGACTCCACTCTCCCTTTCTGTCTCTCTGTTTTACACTAACAGATGTTTTTGCAAAACCTTTCCATGCCAAAGCACCCCCCAAAATGACACATTCATCCATCCATCCATCCATCCATCCATCTTCAACCAATTATCTGTGGTCGGGTCGCGGGGGCAACAGAGAGCTCCAGACTTCCCTCTCCAGAGCAACATTAGTGACTTCCTCCTGGGGGATCCTGAGGCATTTTCAAGGCCAGTGAGACAATGTACTGTAGCTCGTGGACCCCACACTTGAGTCACAAGTCACACCGGCGTGAAGGGAGGGGCACCCTATCATCAGATTATCATGGAGCAAAATAGACACTATTAGCTCAGACACTCTGAGCTAATAGTGCTCATAAAGCTGGATGTTTGGATCATATATAATGATGTCATTCTGGCCAATCGCGGTTTGCGTCCCCACTTTTGCTGACATGCGCGGCTTACAGACATTTGACCAGTTAGCTGTAATGTCTGCCAAATATGATGTAAAGTTGTGGCAACACAAACATTCTATTCCACTGACAATGAAGGAAAAGTGTGCCTCATATGTGCTGTAGACGAGCAAATTGAGTGTACAGGGTTGGGTGAGGTCAGGACAATATATGGAAAGTCAGAACATGAAGGATGTGTGGGGAAGGATCAACATATGGCATGTCAGAACATGAAGGATGTGAGAGGGAAACTATCAACATATGGGATGTCAGAACATGAAGGATGTGAGAGGGAAACTATCAACATATGGGATGTTAGAACATGAAGGATGTGATTGGGAAGGATCAACATATGGGATGTTAGAACATGAAGGATGTGAGAGGGAAACTATCAACATATGGGATGTTAGAACATGAAGGATGTGATTGGGAAGGATCAACATATGGAAGGTCAGAACAGGTCATCAGCACCATATGGGGATCTACTGGTCTAAGGTCAGATGTAGAGTTGCTAGCTATGTTAGCCGCTTTGACCTCTATCCATCGATTGAAAAGAGCATAATCACAAGTAATCACACGATCGAATACGAGTAGACGCAAATAGCAGATACCCGCCGGGCAAGTAGATATTTTGTATTTATGGCATCGGTTAATCACGGCTACTACTAGTAAGGCGGGGCGAAGCATAGATTTACTGAGGTATATGTTTAGGATTAGTAAACGCATAAAGCACAGTCTAACCCTAGCCTAACCTCAGTAAAACTTCCTTCATCTTAATTGGCCCAAGTCTACACAACTAGAGAATGTAGAAGATCAATGGTCATTTTGATCTGTATGTTTGACTGTTTTGTTTCCTCAAATCCAGCCTGGAATTGTGGACAAAAGCAAAAGAAATCTTTAGTTTTGGGGTACTATAGTAGATGGATAAAAAATAAACCAAATGGAACCTTGCGGGTCCATTTGTTTTTTACGCTCTCAAGAGTTACATCTGGTTAACCAACTGGGAACCCTCTCAAGGACCACGGGTGGTCCCCGGTCCACCGGTTGAAAACCTCTGATCTACTGTCTTTATGTGAAGACGCCAGGTCACGAGGCGTGACCATATATGGCGACGCGATGTCGCGAGGCGTGACCATGCACGGAGGCATGACTAACGGACGTGAGATGCCAGGTTTTCATAGCAAAGCGATAACGCAGAGTCCCGTCGCACATGTCCGCCCCACACACATACACACCATATATGCACAGTATACAGTATATATATTTTTTCTCTTGCACACACACATGCACTCATTTTCAAAATGCAAGTGTACACGCCTTCTTCGCCTAGCTTCTGCTGGCACACAGAGGACAGGAGCTGGCACGCGTCGCTAAAAACACACCGCCGAGGCTATTTTATAATCAAATAATTGCTCAATCCTGTAACTAATATCTCCTTCCAACCATCTACGAACTGTCAACCACGGTGGGCCGTGTCAGTGTGTGTGTGTGTGTGTGTGTGCGTGTGTGTGTGTGTGTGTGTGTGTGTGTGTGTGTGTGTGTGTGTGCGTGCGAGGCGTGCGTGTGTGTGTGTGTGCGAGGCGTGCGTGTGTTTCCTTGAGCACGGGTCCTACAGTTCATGTCAACGCAACACACACACACACACAGACAATCGCATATATACAGTCGCGCGGCGTGTGCGTCTGCAGCTGAACTTTTACACTGGCTCCATTTACTCCGGTCAAACCGCTGTTTCTACTAGTCAAATGGGCCCTGGTCAGGGGCGGATGTGACATGTCTCAATTGGGGGGGGGGGGGGGGGGGGGGGGGGGGGGGGGGCAAGAGAACATGTTGGAGGGGCACGAGAAAATGATATGGGTGCGGCTTCATCGCCCGTGGCGCTAAGCGCCACGGGCGATGAAGTCGCACCCATACCATTTTCAGTTACAGGACTTTTATTAGTCAAGTAGAGCATCAATAATAACATGAGATGTTGTTGAAGTTGCAACATGCATAAAGCTAAAGGTCTGACTCAGAGAGTTTTCTGTTTTCAATGATGAAATGCTGTTGGTTTATTGGTGACACAACTGTAGTTAGTTAGTAGCAGTAGTAGTTTTTCAAATAATTTTAAATATAAGCACTTTAATTTGAAATATGTTGGGTTGTTTTGCATGCCATTATGTTTGGTGGGGTAGTCTGGGCATTTAGGGGGGCATTGCCCCCCCATGCCCATGCCTAGATCCGCCCCTGGCCCTGCTCATGTTGTTGGCCCGGATTTTATTTTATTTTTTTAGTTTGTTGGGACCGTCGATGGGCTCACAGCGCCCCCGTGCAGCTCCACATGGGCTCTGCAACCTCGGCCAGCAAGATCTTTTCTTCTGCACACTTTTAAACTTTCGTCTCTCTCTCCAGTGTTGCCAACTTGGCGCATTCGTCGCTATATTTAGCATTTTTCCAAGACCCACCCTAGCGCCAGAATTAGTGAAAAGCTCCTGGCGGAAAAATCTAGTGCTTTTTGGTGGTGAGTTGGGGTGAAATTGATTGACAGGTGCCAGAGATAAAAACTTAAAATTTGAAAACTATAAACGAAATGCATTTGAAAGTACACACATACAAATGTTTACTTAAAATAGAACAACACCTCGGATCACTTTTCTTTCGACATTTTGATGTTTGATGTTGATTATAGATGTGTTAGTTCTCGTAGGGAGCAATGACATGATCCCATTTTCTCTTGTAGGTGCGTAGATTCGAGATTCTCTGACGGCCGGGTTGTATGTAGCCTAATCATATATTTTATAGAGTGGTAATTATAACAATGTGAATTTGCTGAATCTGGATTTATTCATGTATTTGTTTTTACACCCGCGACACCAATAGTTTTCAGTTTTGTCGCATTTTCGAGGCATGCAGCTTTCTGACAGCAGATTCAGAAATGAATATGCAAAAGCTCACCTAAATCAGTTCTGAGCAAAACGATGATGAGGTTTTCACTTCGAAAATAGCAGATATACAACGGGGTGGATGTAACATTTCCCAATTGGGGGGGCAGAAGAAAATGGTAAGGGGGCAGCTTCATGCCGCACACATACCATTTTCAGTAGTGTTTCAAATACTTTTAAATATAAGCACTGAAATATCTTGGGTTGTTTTGCATGCCGTCATGTTTGGTGGGGCAGACTGGGCATTTAGGGGGGTATTGCCCCCCCATGCCTATGCCTAGATCCGCCCCTGATGTACAAGCTTGTGGATCTTCAACTTTTCATTACGGCAGCGTTACAACCCAATGTGGCCCGGAGTGATCTTCAAAGTTGCCCAGCCCTACTATAAACCACCTGGTTAGTCAAAGTGTTGTTTTAACAAAGCAGACGCGCGTGCCCTCCTTATGAAGTGTATACATATACACATGCAGATAAATATATATGTATATATATATATATATATATATATATATATATATATATATATATATATATATATATATATATATATATATATATATATATATATATATATATATATGCAGTTACACCCAACCACAAAGGGAAACACACACACATGCACGCACGCACGCACACCCCCCCACACACACAGCCCGCAGCTGATAGGCGCAGTAGTGTCTTTAATCATCACACATTCATATCCCTCGATCCTACCGCCTTTATCTTCAAGATACTGTACACACACACACACACACACACACACACACACACACACACACACACACACACACACACACACACACACACACACACACACACACACACACACACACAGAAAATCCGTAAGCCACAGGTATTTTTTCACAGTTCAACTTCACAGACTTGGAGTGACTTTGATTGTGTTGACGGTACGTTGCCGGGTGGCGTAACGTTCGTACCGCTAACCGCCAGGTGAGGTCTGCACCGGGTCGACTGTCTCATCAGGCAACAGGGAGTGTTTTGATGTCGTTCTGCTCCCCTCCTCCCCCTCCCGACCCCTGTATACTGATGAGAAGATAGGCACACTGTTTTTGTTTGATGCGGTAATCCCCCCCCCCCACACACACAGGTAGCAGATGTCCAAACATGTTACAGTGTGGGTGCTAGAATGCTATGCCAAGTGACTTGCTATACAGTATGTATGGGAGCTTCTCTGAGATGTGAAAAGACTCCAGTCAGGGTTACTACTTGTATGTTCGTTCCTGTGACAAAACACAGGAGCTGTGCACGATACCTCGATCCCGCATGTGTGTCAGGGGCGGATCTAGGCAGGGCCTAAATGCCCTGGCTGCCCCACCAAACATGATGGCCTGCAAACACCCACATTTTAAACATATTTCAAATTAAAGTGCTTATGTTTAAAATGATTTGAAACACTATTACTGCTACTAACTAACTACAGCTGTGTCACCACTAAACCAAAACTCTCTGAGTCAGACCTTTAATGCATGCTGTGTGTCTGTTGCAACTTCAACAACAACTGATGTTATTATTGATGCTTTACTTGCCTAATATAAGTCCTGAAACCGAAAATGGTATGGGTGCGACTTCATGGCCATGAAGTCGCCCCCATACCATTTCACCCCCCCCCCCCCAACTGGGAAATGTTACATCCGCCCCTGATGTGTGTTAGATGCTAGCGCTGCATTCGCGCAAGTCCTCTAATGCCTCAAAGAACAAAAAAAATGTGATGTGCTCTCCATGTGTTTGACGGACACCTGAATGCTTTTCCAGTGGGAGTCATGTGGTTTGCCCAAACACTTGTCTTTGGGGCTGTGTTCTGGAGGTGGTTCGGCAGGTGGTTAGGATGCCTCTCAGGCGTCTATCTAGGGAGGTCCCGCTGGGAGGATTACCCCCCCTCCCCCCCAGGGGGCAGACCAAGGATCAGTTGGAGGAAACAATTCAACTGGCCTTGGGACGTCTTTGGACGGATGGATGGATGGATGGATGGATGGATGGATGGATGGATGGATGGATGGATGGATGGATGGATGGATGGATGGATAATCCTACCCCAGGGGTGTCAAGCCAAAATAGAAAAATGGTACAAGTCGAGGATGGAGATACCGTCTTCAACACCGGGTTACGATGACGTCCCTGTAAAAGAGCAAAAAATTAATTTTCCTTCAAAAATCAATGTCTCTTAAAGGCAAGATTGTAAAGATGAAACTGCTTGCATTAAAAACTGTTTTAAGTTTCAATTAAGAATAGCAGGTGTTCACGTCTCATAGCGCGCAACTCGGTGAGGATCATAGAAGAAAAAGATTTTCCCCCCAAAAAGTGCTGAGTTAATTGACAAAGTAAATGAGACTGAGTAGAGGAAGTAACCCAATTAGTTGCATTCATTTCTTATCATGGTGTGTGCAATATACCAGAGGGCCAGTTCTAATAATAATTCAGTATCATCCTGCGAGCCAAAGATAATTCATTCACGGGCCTAATTTGAGTTTGACATATGTGTCCTACCCCAAAGCATGCGGATTCAAAACCATGGACTACCAAAGAAAAACAAAACATGGACCACTCACCCAAAGGCCAATTGTCAAGAGAGATGCAAGTCTTCTGGTGTTGGCCCATGAGTGAGCTACGCCATGCTCTGCTGGAACACAGTTTTTCCTGCACACTGGTGAAATATACGATCTGAACAGAAGCTACCAGTATTCATGAAAAGTGAAAGTACAGAACGTACCAGTGGTTAAATAACTGAATAGTACATTTGTGGGATTAAGTCCAGATTCTACAATTGTTTTCTAAATCATGACAGTTTCCTGGTAAAAAACCTAGATGTCAGTGGGTGCTCAAAGTTTTTTATGTCAAGGACCCAAAAACTACTTTGTAAATTGGCCTCGCATCTGAAAGTATGTTCTTCCAAAGGGTGAAACGGAACATCAGTTTTTTTTTTCTCTCTGCGACGGTGGAGTCTGCTCTCCTCTATGGCTGCGAATGTCGGACAGGAACACAAGCCCTACAGAATTCCACTGCCATGCACCACAATGCTTGGTGTGGTATGGTAAATGGTGCATTTATACAGCACCTTTATCCAAGGCCATCCAAGACTACATCTACAGTACATTGTTTTTTTTCTTCACCAAAAGAGATATTATAATTCACATCCTCGAATTATTTCAAACTCTAAAAAGCACGCAGGCGTGTCAGCCTCCAATGGGACGTGGAATGTGTTCAACTAAACGAGGCCTCGCTTGGAAGCAGATGGGTGGCAACCTGCAGCCATGATGACTGTCTAAAGATGGCTAATCAGCATCTGCTAGCAATCCACAGGCTTCTGAATATTCGCTGAACTTTTTCCCCCAAGAGCGACTATCTGCCAGAGACGCTCCATCTGGCTCACACTCGCGGTATCGGGGCGACACGCACGCACGTACGCGTGCACACCAGGGGCGGATCTAGGCATGGGCACGGGGGGGAGGGGGGGAGGGGGGCAATGCCCCCTAAATGCCCTGACTGCCCCACCAAACACAATGGCATGCAAAACAACCCAAGCTATTTCAAATTAAAGTGCTTATATTTAAAATGATCTGAAACACTGCTGCTACTAACTAACTACAGCTGTGGCACCACTAAACCAACAGCATTTCATCATTGAAAACAGAAAACTCTCTGAGTCAGACCTTTAGCTTTATGCATGCTGCGTGTCTGTTGCAACTTCAACAACAACTGATGTTATTATTGATGCTTTACTTGACTAATAAAAGTCCTGTAACGAAAATGGTATGGGTGCGGCTTCATCGCCCGTGGCACGAAGCGACACGGGCGATGAAGCCGCCCCCATGCCATTTTCTCCCCCCCCCCCATTGGGAAAGGTTACATCCGCCCCTGGCGTGCACACGCACACATACACACACTCCTATCTCTCTCTATCTCTCTCCTACCATGCGTGGTATCTCACGTCTCACTTGCCAGTTTTCTTCCGTCAGATGGTGTCAGTGATGTGTGTTTCGCATGTGTGTGTGAGAAACTGTCCTTAAATTGGCCTCTGAGTTCCTTCTTGGTCTACCGGGGCAGAATATACCGGAAAGCTCGACCCGTTAGCCGACTCGCCGCAGTGAAAAGTGGAGAAAAAAAGTTTCAACATCTTCGTTGTTGTAAAGTTAGGGGATTTTTATCAAGTATTTGTCCAAAGTTAGGGGATTTTATTAGACATATTTGTCCAATCTGGGAACTAAATTGTTACCAAAAAAAAATAATAAAAAAAAAATAATAATAATAATCACCAGTGTGTTTCTAATGGTGTCTAATAACATGTACTAAAAGGGTGAAACTCCTGTGGGAAGCCTCATAAAAACAGGTCAAAGTCGGGGTACTAGTCACAACCTATAGAAGGCAAAACATGCAAAAATGTCATTGTGCTTTACAGAACTAGTGGTTTTCATGATGCCATATTTATAAAATATATTATCAAGGTCCCAAAGCTGCTTTTGAAGAACGCACTTGAGCAGACAGACACACACTCTCTCTCTCTCTCTCTCTCTCTCTCTCTCTCTCTCTCTCTCTCTCTCTCTCTCTCACTCTCTCTCTCTCTCTCTCTCTCTCTCTCTCCTCTCTCTCTCTCTCTCTCTCTCTCTCTCTCTCTCTCTCTCTCTCTCTCTCTCTCTCTCTCTCTCTCTCTCTCTCTCTCTCTCAAATATAGGTGCCGGACCCAGTAAGTAGGACTAAAGCGCACCAGATCGTGGAAGTCTGTAAGCTGAGTTTTACAGCCATATTGAAAGGTATTTCATATTGGGTAACATATACAGTAAGTGGCCTACTTTAGGCCACGTATGCAACATAAGTAGCTTATTTGTGCACACACAATAAACAGTGAAAAGCTTCAAAGCAATAGATTTTGAAATGTCATGCTGGAATTACGAAACATAGGCTTTGAACAAATTGCATTGACCTATACCTATACTGGTTGCCATGCACGCATCCAATCAAGCTGGACCAATCGTCTTCCTGCCTCCCAACTATATAAAGAAGTGCCTACACCTGAATGCCCTGGCAGTGTGAGACAGCTTTGATTTGTAACTGAGGGTCAAGCTGTCCAGCTGTAATCCAAACAAATTCATGTACGTCCTTGCTGTTGGCCCTCCAGAAGTTTGCTGAGGCCTCAAACTTTGCAGTGAACTTGATACTTACTTTGATACCTTCTGTCTTAAGAATTAACTAATAGGAGTAATGTGTAAAAGCTTATTGTAAAAAATGGATATGCCAGTGTAGTAACCCTTTTATGTTTAGGTTGTTCGGTTAGCTTGTGATTTTTTTTTCTATTTTGACTGGTTAGGTTTAGTACATTTTGATTGTTTCGTTGTTTTGCTCCCCGTTCCTTGTTAACCCTTTTACTGCTAAATACATTGAACCTGTAAGGTCATTTTAAAATAGCTGAAAAGGCCACAGAGAAAGCAACACTCAACCATACCTCTTGTTGCGATCCATTTCCACCCCTAGACCCTGTGGGTCGTAATATTCATCCAGCGACGCCTCGTCTTTAGTGGACAGGATTTGTGTTGGTTGGCATCAGGAGATATTCTGGGCTAGATTTGATTAGTCTTGAATTGGCTTGTTCTGACCACAAACAAACCACTACTATTTGAGGGTCCTTGAAATTAAACGGGTTTGGAATCACTGCTAGTGATTCTGTGGGCTCATTAGAGTGAATGTGGGGCTCCTTAACATGACAAAGTTGGGGAACCACTGTGTACTAAACAATTTGTACGTTTACAGAAGTTCTATAGTGATTTATACAGCACACATGTCTGCGCACAGGCCTTATATGTGTGCATTGTTATGTATGGCACCCACTGACGAGCCTCAAGTGTGAGCTATAATGAGGACATACGTGCAGGACAGCTGGCGAGGAATCCGCTCAGTGACACGCAACGCGTGTCACTTCCATATCTGTGTGGTGACACGCCAGTGTGACACCCGGCAAAATGTGTGAACCAGACACATGGCACTCGTTGGTTTGAAGCCCACAAACGGCTAGCTCCAATATGTCAATCCCTGGATTGTGCTTGTATGCTTAAACACTGTGGCAAGCAGAAAACCTCTGCCACAAACTACTGACTGTCGGCAGCCCTGAGAGAGTATATTAGACGGAGTCACACAAACTCTGAGAATGGAGACGAATTAGGGACAAGCGGAAGCTATAGACCAATTATTTGTTTACAAACATTGGGAAAGGATGCACGGGTAACCGTTTCATGTAATCAATTCCCAACAGATCTCCAAACATGTTGTTTTGGGGAGCGTTGGTTTCAGTTCATTCAACCTCCTCTTGTGTGTTGGCTAGAGAGGTGCACCCTATATTAATGTAGAGGAGCCGCCACTAGACTGGCCTCATGAAGTGAACGGAGTTTGTGTAACTCTGTCTATACTCTAGGCTCTGGCTCAAACGGGCTGAGCTCCCGTGATCATGTTGAGCGCACCTCTCGTTCTTATGACAGCGACTGGAGGAGTGGTTTTGAGGAAAACTGTTTTTAATTGCTATTATTGTTGAAGCACAACAGAGCCTGAGGATTATATCAGGGGTCGACATTATAATTGGCCCGATGGCCCGAAACAGGTTTGAAAACACGTGCGGGCCACCAGATGGCGCCCTATACTGGCCCGATGGGGCCAGTGGTAAAATGCCATATTATTTTTATTTCACAATATGTTGGTGTTGTTTTGTAATTGTTTAAGTTTTATTTATATTTTGTTTATTAGCACAAAAAATATTTTAGGCATTCTGCATTGTATAAGGGTCAGCTTGCTGAACGGTCTACTGGTTTTGACCCCCATGAAAAGAGTGCTGTTAACTTGAATGCATTTAATGCATTAATAAATGGTGGTCTTTTTTGCAGACTGTGGGTATCGATTACCTGGGCCAGTGGTTACAGTTGTGGGGCCAGTGATTCTTAAAAGCCACTGGCCCGAAGGGCCAGTGGCAAATTTCCCTTAATGTCTACCCCTGAGGATTATATATTTCAAGGGCGAGAGATCACAATAACAATCCTAATCTTTTTTTCCCTCCATATCGGGATAAAAACAGCATCTGAAAGTTTGATGGTGCGATCTTTACAAGTGGGTGAAGTTGGAACTTTTCTATTGCATCCTATGAGAGGCAGGGTTCTTCTGCAGCCAGTTTGCACGCGCATACTGGTGTTTACCAGTGTGACGTCATCTGTTCAGGCGTCTATACGGAATGCATTGGAGTCTATAGGGCTTGTGCGAGTACACAAACCATGTGACCAGGCTGTTTTCTGCCCCTTCAATGTCGCAACTGTTCAACTAGAGACCACCATAACCACCTCGTGTCCTTCACCCGTTGAGCGAAGAGCATCATTAACAAATCACTTTCTGCCAGAAGTCTTCAAATTCAGACTCTCCATCCCAAAGCCAACCGAATGTCACCTCAAAAGAAATTGGAATTGTCCGTTAAAATGTAATCCAAATTCTATAAAAGTATGTAAAATACTGAAACTCTTAAGATTCTGATCTGAATTTAAAACGTTTGCAAATACTTTACTATAAACGCTGCACTGTTACTGTATTAAGCTAATGCTTACACCCATCCCCCCCCCCCCTACGCTATCACAAGTATGTTTTCATGAGGGGGTCCCTGGACAATGTCAGACCACTCACCTCGGTTAGTGCCTGTGTCATGTTCCGCCTATTCAATGGAGTGAATACATGGCAACATATTAAAGAGGTGATAACACACGGGAAGTGAAAAAATCGGGTAGTGGCCACGTTCTCTGATATCCATCCTTGCTCAACAGTGCAACTATTTCTAGTAACTAACATTCTGTTTGTGGTACATAGAGTAGGCACTTGCAGTATACAAGCTTTCAGCTTCAGCCTATTCCTTTTGATATTTTATTTTTCATATAACAGTTCATTTAATATGTTGATCTATGATTGCATTGATAATGAAGATTAATGTAAAGTAATTTTTGGAAAGTCAAAAAAGACTATACTCTGTCCCAAGTAGCAATAGCCTGCAGTATAGGAGTATGCCTACTATGTTACTATATTACTAAAAGTCTGAAATTCAAAATCTATTAGAGTAATTGTTGACAAAAGTATAGTCATGAAAAATAAAAGCACTCATTATGCAGAATGACCCGATTCAAGTTTTCAAATAGTGGAAAATTTGGTTTCTGGGATGTAGTGGATGGAAGTATTGGAAATTGGAGATATGATAAGTGAAGTACACAAAATGGTAGGCCTACTTCCACCAATTTTCAACAATGTACAGTGTTACTTTAAAAAGTACACGTTACTTTTAAAAAGTAACTAATTACCGTTACTAGTTACTTCATTTCAAAAGGATTTTACGTTACTTACACCAAAAGTATTGCGTTACTGTGAAGAGCAACTTTTCCGTTACTGTATGTATAGTTCTTTTGCTTTTTTCCTTCTTCCCCCACCAATTTCAACCATTATCAAACCTTTTAATTATTTATAAAAGGGCTGCCTTTAACCCTTAATTTCACTACTATTGTATTGGAGAATAATACAATCTATTGATCAACTTGACATGCATTTGTATCACTGAACTCTTATGAGCAAAGTAGGCTACAATTGTAGGAGTAATAATACGTCTTTATGCTGTATAGTTTAAGTTAATTCAATAAATAAGTACCTACATTATAATGTGTTTTAGGCACAAAAAAGTAGGCTATAGTTCATATTCAGACAAGACAACTTCAGTACAGAACCACCACCTTATCGCATGTAAACAAATGCCACGTGTGCTGTGTTTGTATGTCCCATCATAAGACCTATTGAAACCTGCAACTTAACCTCATCGAGCAATCACCACAAAAGATGAAGCATATAGAAACTAACTAAGGTACAGTATATATCAGGTGCCCAAAAGGTAGATTGTGATCTACCAGTAAATCACACAGGCCATGCAGGTAGATCACATGACAGACCCCTAAAATGTATAGATCTGTAACTCTTGAGAGCGGTAAAATGAAACCAAATGGACCCTTACGGGTCCATTTGGTTTAATTTTACCGCTCTCAAGAGTTAAATTATATTTAACATCTGAATTACGTAATTTCAAGAGTCCACACAATTAGAAAATGGAGAATAATTATTTTGGCCAAAGTTTTGCCTCTTCTCTCAAACTCAAACCCCGAATACTGTTTTCAAACATCAGTAGTAGCATATACGAAAAACTTGCTCAAGTGCATTATTCTTAAGCACTATAACAGTAAGTAACACCAACACCACTATTTCAAAGCTCAAACTTTCTAGGGGGCCTTGAAATGGATTTTCAGTATTGAAACAATCCCTTTTTTGATGTGTAGATCTTGTTGAGCCTGTTATTTTGAAAGTAGCTCTCAAGTCGAAAAAGGTTGGGCACCCCTGGTAATGCCACAGTAAAGTGTTGAAAATAGGTGGAATTCTCCTTTAAAGTAAAGGCACTTTCCACCCCTGCATCAGAAGCTCAGAGGCATGCGCTGCTATCTCCTCTAAGGCCGCGTCCACTTCTGGTAACTCTTACAACTCAGAGTGTCGATACGCAGAATTCCTCCCCTCCCCTCCCCTCCCTGCCACACATGTGCTACCTTTTAAAATAACATGTTCGTTCTCTCACACACACTAATCCACTTCTAGCTATCTGTCCCAGCGGAGGTCCTCCGCCTGCTGCTGCCATATAGGAGGACCCCCTCCCCCTAAAGTGATATATTCACCACTTGAATAACATGACACCTTACCCTAAAAAAAAAAAAAAAAAAAACGGTAACTGATAATATGGAACGAAAAAGAAATAACACACTTTGCTTGCCAAGTGCCTCTGCCAAAGGCTTTGGTAGGACTAGCATTCTTTTCTGTGTTTACAGGATATTGCATACGCTATACAGGGCCGGATTTAGCCAGCCCTACTAGGGTGGGCTGGAAGGTTGGCAGGGTGGGCAGGGCACCTCCAAAGTTTTTCATATGAAGCAGCGGTTTTCCACCTTTTTGTCACCAGGGCCCACTGTTTATCTGGCATTTGAGCCATGGACCACCATATGAGGACATTTTAGCCCCCACAGACCCCAAAACTAAAGATTTTATTTTGCTTTTGTCCAGAATTCCAGGCTGGATTTGGGAAACAAAACACAAAACATACAGATCAAAATGACCATTAATCTTCCACATTCTCTAGTTGTGTAGACTATGGCTAATTCACATAATTAATTTTTTAACTCTTGAGAGCGTAAACATGAAACCAAGGACCACTGGTTGAAAACCACTGATATTACCTTTCTTCGGATGAGCAGGATGCACGTTTGGGTGGGCACTGCCCACCCCTGCCCCCCTCTATATCCGGCCCCTGGCGCTATATGACGATTTGGCATGTTCCGTCCATTGTCTGCGATTTCACGGCGTAAGTAAGGCCTGCTTGATGTACGCCGTATACGTTTACCGCCAACTATTTCCCGAAGCATACATCTGTCAGGGGTTTCGAGGGAGTCGTTACATTAGGTGTGTTTCAGCGCAGAATGAGCTACAATATAAATCTGACGTGCAGTGTTATTTTGCTATTAGGTTTCCGTCCAAGTCTGGTTACGATGCGTTTCGAAATGTTGCGGCGCACTAATTCATCTGAAGAAAAAGTCTAGCCGATATAGCAGTCCCAAGAGGAAGGATTAACGCATGAATGAAATTCAAACTATGTTTAGCCGCCGCCGACATTGACGCTGCACTCCACACGAAATAATATTATTTTAAGGTTTTTAACATGTTTTGATTCATCGCCGTTTGGTTATCCATTAAAAAATCCCAGTGGTTATTGGCACTGTTTGGCTTTTCTCTCGTCTAAACCATTAATATATAATGATGTTATTAACCTCTCTGTTGAGGTGAGTATAAGCTTCTGTGGCGCCGGCGGCAGCTCAGTGCCAAGCTTTGGTGCGAGTCATGGGATCAGAGGCAGGTGCAGGCCAATCGGAGGTGAGAGGGAGGGGGCGGGTCTTTTCGTACGCGCTTAACCTTGGCTTCCACCTTGCAGAGTGTGCAACGTGGAAGTGTACAAATGTGAACCAAATGGACCCTGGCGGGTCCATTTGGTTCCATTTGTACACTCTCAGAAAAAAGGTCCTAAAAGAAAAATAGTCCCAAAAGAAAAATTAGCATGGTGAAACACAACTTTGTGTTTCAACATGTTAATGATGTTTTTTCAGACCTACATTTCTAGGAAACACAGAATGGGGGGAACTTTTTTTTTTTTATCATGTCCACACAACATCTAAGATATAGTAAACTGTTGAAAATGGGTGGTTCAGATTAAAGCTCGATCTCTGATACAGTACGTGTTGGGTGCTGTCTGTCAGTGTCTGAAATGTTTATATTATGTTGGTGGATCACCCTAATGTGTATGTATAATGCTGCTACAGCCATGGAGCCACTAGGGCTGTGTTCTAGAGCCGCATGTGGCTCCCGAGCCGCAGGTTGCTGACCCCCGGTCTAGATACTCTAGAAGCAACAAGCCACAAGTGGTTGACAATAAGGTGATAAGGGTTTATGATGAAGCTAACAGGACAGTTGGGGGGTCAATGATTGACCTGCTTTTCACGTTCTTTGCAATCCAGACCTCCGGTAGCCCCTGAAGACCAGCTGGCTCCACAACTTTCATCGGTGAGCGGTCGGTTCACGGTGATGTAGTTAAAGGGGAACTCCACCCATTTTCAACATTTTAATGTCATTAATATGCCTTAGAGCCTTGTTGTGTGTGGACATGATAAAACAGTTCCCCCAATTCTGTATTTCCTAAAAATGGAGGTCTGAGAAAATCAAATAATTTGGTGAAATACATCTGATGACATCTTCAAGATGTATTTCACCATGTTAATGATTTTTCTTCCAGTCCCCATTTTCAGGACTTTTTTGAAAATGGGTGGAATTCCCCTTTAAGAGATCTTTATAAGCACTGTCGAGTTATTATCTCCTATCAAATCCAATTATCTCCTAGAGGTGCTGGGGGTTCCTTGCTCTCTGCTCGCTCGCTCCGCTCACGCACAAGTAGACCATGGCCTAAGTCTGCACTCTGCTGAGTGCCGATGTACTGTAGTTTTATAGACAAAAACAAACTCCAACAAAACAGTCCAAAAACAACACATCTACATAGCGATGTGACGTGCTGATGTGAGCTTTGTAATAGCGGGTGGGCTGTTTTCACCTCTTTTACCCCGCAAAAAAATGTTTGAACATTCTTCGACAACAGGTCTTAAGTGGAGCTGAAGTGAATCCGGACCGTGGGGTGGGGGTCTGGGGTGGGGGGATCGAGGGGTCAGGCCCAGGGGTGTGACAGATGTGAGTGGGAGTCACATCTGGTGGGTAGAGAGGGGGAGTGGGGTGATCTAGTGAACGTTACGGGAGCCAGCTAAGGGTTAGACTCCGGGGTGGGCAATTATTTTTCCCAAGGGGCCAAATGAGATACATCAAATATTGTGGAGGGCCAAGACTAAAGGCTGAACTAAAGTCGGCGTAATATTGATTTAATTTCAAGATAAAAGTAAGAGTAAGACCAACCATTTTGACACCAGGGCCCTCTATTTATTCAGTATTTGAGCCACAGAGGACCAACATTTGATGACATTTTAGCCCCACAGACCCCAAAACTTTCTTCAAGATTTCTTTTGTTTTTGTCCACAATTTGGGAAACAAAACAGGATAACAAAAATGACCATTCTCTTACATTCTCTGATTGAATTGAAGTGTAGACTTTGGGGTAATTCAGATGATGAATATTTTTATTTTTACACTCTCTTTGAGAGTGTCCATTTGGTTTCATTTATACGCTCTCAAAGAGTTACATCTGGTTAAACCAACTTTCCATATTTAACTTGGAACTCTCTCAAGGACCACTGGTGGTCCCCGGGCCGGTCAGAGTCAGTCAAAGGGCCACATTTCGCCCCCTGTCCGCATAATGCCCAGCTTTGGGTTAGACCAGGGGTAGAGAACCTATGGCTCGGGAGCCCTATGTGGCTCTTTTGATGGCTACATCTGGCTTGCAGACAAATCTTTATTTATATAAAAAAGTGTCATTAGACTCATTTGTGCATGCACGAAACGGTGCCAGTCACCGGCAACTAGAAAGCTGGTTTGCAGTTATTTCAGTGGGAAAGTGTCAAACATATACTTGCTGTGTATCCAATCTATTTATCTATCAATCCCATAGGCAGTGCAGATGAGGCAGACTCATACACTGTTTGACATATTTTGCTCTGCTGTCAAAAATAGCGGCCGATGTGCGCATGTGCATGAAGTTCTGTCCAACACACTATGTTAACTAAAAAGAAACCCTTTTGAGAAGATGGCTAAAAGACAAAAAAGGACGAGGAGTATCATACTTTTCAGAAAAAATGGACAGAGGAATTTGCTTTTGTGGAGAGAGTAGTTCTGCAGTGTGCCGAATATGCAATGATAAAATAACTCACTTATTGTACTTTAAAAGTGTTTAAATTACATAAAATGCACACATTTACTTTAAAATTGTATGGCTCTCACAAAATTTCATTTAAAAATATGTGGTGTTCATGGCTCTCTCAGCCAAAAAGGTTCCCGACCCCTGGGTTAGACGCTGGCAGATGTCGAAGGAGAGGCCATCCGTCTGTCCGTCCGTGGGCCCTGTTATTGACATAGCTGCCAACCCCGTTCGCCTTTTCATCCGTCATACGGCCGGGGAGTCGCCCCCGCCAGGATTTGTAATACGAGCCAGATGATGGATCCCCTGTGAGAAAGGGCGTGTTACGCCGCGCGCACGCACATGTGTATTTGATCTCGCACGTACGCACATTAAGGCTTGTAATATAGGGCCTAATAGTGCCCCTTGTGCACGCACGCACTCAGACCACGGATAAGCCCCTCGGTCAGGTCCGATGCCGCTCATGTCATCTGCCATTTGGATCCGTATCGGTTGCAACGCCCAAATCTGCCCACATATTATTTTACTCGAACCTCAGCCCTGGCGGAGAGGAGGTTTCTTCTTCCACCCCCCGAAACCTTGCAAATGGGGATCGAGGTCAGGGGCGGATGTAACATCGCCCCCATGCAATTTTCAGTTACAGGACTTGCAAGTAAAGCATCAATAATAACATCAGTTGTTGTTGAAGTTGCAACAGACACGCAGCATGCATAAAGACAAAGGTCTGACTCAGAGAGTTTTCTGTTTTCAATGATGAAATGCTGTTGGTTTAGAGTGGTGACACAACTGTTAGTTAGTAGCGGTAGTAGTGTTTCAAATCATTTTAAATGAGCACTATGATTTGAAATATCTTGGGTTGTTTTGCATGCCATCGTGTTTGGTGGGGACCCTGGCGGGTCCATTTGGTTCCATTTGCACAAAAGGTCCTAAAAGAAAAATCATTAGCATGGTGAAACACAACTTGATGATGTCATCAAGATGTGTTTCACCATGGTAATGATGTTTTTTTTTTTTTTTTTTTTTCAGACCTCCATTTCTAGGAAACACAGAATGGGGGAACTTTTTTATCATGTCCACACAACATCTCTGACTAAGATATATTAATGATATAGTAAACTGTTGAAAACGGGTGGTTAAAGCTCGATCTCTGATACAGTACGTACTGGGCTTTTGTGTCATGGCCAACAAGCGCTACTTTAACTGGCGAAGTAACTGTCAGACAGCACATGGCGTGTTGGATGCTGTCAGTGACTGAAATGTTTATATTGAATGAATGAATGAATGAATGGTTTATTTTTGGTGCTTTGCAGTTACATTCCATTTTCGAAGCCTCTGGTTTATAAAGCATGCGGTAATCTAGCACCAAAAAGGTCTAGGCCTGAAGCCGAAGCTTATATTGCCTAGCCTTAAAAAGGAAAACAAAATACAATAGGGATAAAGAGAAAGAAAACACAAATCACGTTCGAGGAACCAAAGAGAAAGAAAACACAAATCACTTTTTTTTTTTTTCACAATTTAAAACATTTGGATGGAGAACGTGTGAAGATGGAAGGTGACGATCACTGAGCTATATTTGAGTTAAGAAAACTCAAATATAGCTTTGTGTATACTAGTGTCTATGATAATATTTTATAGTTATAATGGTTATAGTAATGGTTATGTTAAGTAAAGATTAGTAGTAGTATAATATTGGTAATAGTGATAATGATAATAATCATGTTTTATAGTAATAGCTTTTTTTTTTTTTTGTGTGTATTGTTTTATAATGTTTTATAGTAATTGAGAACTTTGTTTTTATAAAGCTTTTTAAATTTGGTGAGTGATGAGCATAATTTGAGCTCGTTGTCCAAGTTGTTCCACAGTTCTAACCCTATTATGGATGTGCATCTACCCTTGGTGTTTGTCCTGGCCCATTTTTGTTTTAATACACAAGTCCCCCTGAGGTTGTACTCTCTTGCTCCAAATAGTTGCTGTATGGACGATGGCAATAATTTTTGATTTATTTTATACATAAATACTGCTGTATTTAAGTTAACTATATCTTCTAGTTTTAATGCTTGTTTACTAATGAATAATGGGTTTGTATTTGCATAATAATCGGTTTTATTAATAATTCTAATGGCCTTTTTTTGTAGCATGTAAATTGGTTTTGTTATAGTTTTGTATGTGTTCCCCCATACCTCCGCACAGTAAGTAATGTACGGAAGTATGAGGGAGCAGTACAGTGTGTGTAATGATTCAGTAGTTACAACATCTTTTATTTTATACAGTATGGCTATTGTCTTGGAAAGCTTAGATTGTACATGTGAAACATGAGCTTTCCAGTTTAGTTTGCTATCTATAATAACACCTAGAAATTTATTTTCATAGACCCGTTCAATTTCTATATCATTTATTGTTAATTTAACTGAGTTAGCTATTTTTTTGTTACTAAAGATCATGTATTTAGTTTTGCTTAGGTTCAGAGATAATTTATTGATATCAAACCATTTTTTCAGGACTTCAAGCTCACGTTTCACAGTGTGCATGAGATGAATTAGGTCTTTTCCTGAGGTTTAAAGGCTTGTATCGTCGGCAAATAAGATGCATTTAAGTAAGTAAGTATATTATGTTGGCAGATCGCCCTAATGTGTATGTACATTGCTGCTAAAGCCAGGGAGCCACTAGTTCTGTGTTCTAGAGCCACAGGTTGGCGACCCCCGCTCTATAGCATAGCTGGGCATTTGGCTGACTCTGACCCTACCGGGGACCACCAGTGGTCCTTGAGAGAGTTCCAGGTTAAATACGGAAAGTTGGTTAACCAGATGTAACTCTTTGAGAGCGTATAAATGAAACCAAATGGACCCTTGCGGGTGCATTTAGTCCAGCCTTTAGTCTTGGCCCTCCACAATATTTTATGTATCTCATTTGGCCCCTTGGGAAAAATAATTGCCCACCCCTGGTCTATAGCAATGAGGATTAGCCTAAAAGGAAGAAAAAAAAAAGTTTGTAAAATCACTTTTACCTCAAGTACAACTTGGGGAGCCCTCGAAAGAATAAGAATTCTAAGAATGTTCCATCATGGGGGGGTCCTTGGCGTATATATTTTCTAATGGGGGAGGGCGTCCGCAGGCTTATGAGTGTCAATTTGGGGGTCCTTGGCATTTTGAGAAGCACTGTCCTTACACACAGCGCTTTACAAACCTCACAGTGGTGCCATTGTGTTGGTCCGCAGACGACATGCTAAAATCATGGCACACCTCGAGTATTTGAAGTGACCCGGGTCAGCTTCTGTTGTGTCTCATATCCTCCAGGTTTATGGCGTAATCGTGTGTCCACTGCGGCCTCTTTCATGGTGACGCGCAGACGCACAGACACGCAGACACGCAGATCACAAAGGCAGGGGAAAAATGAAAAGATGAAGAAGGGCGGAAAGAGTGATGGATGTGTGGTGAGGAAATAAGAGATACAGCAGTGAGTTCCCAAACGTTTTTTTATGTCAAGGAGATTCTATCGAATTGGTTTAAGTTGGAGTCCCACATTGAAAATATATATTTTAACAAAATGGATATTTAAAACAATTAAATGAATTGGGAATTCCACTCATTATCAACATTTTGCTACATCATTCATCTACCTTAGAGATGTTGTGTGGAGGTCTGGAAAAAAACATTAACATGGTGAAGTGTTCCACCCTGTTAACGATTTTTTTCCCTTCAGGACTTATTTTTTGAGAGTGTACAAACGGAACCAAATGGACCCACTAAGGTTCATTTACTGTATGTGTAAACTCTCCAAACATCTAGCAAATGGGTGGAATCCCCCCATAAGTACTCAGACGTTGTCAGGCATTACATGTGTAGATCTATGCTCTATTCAGCTGCAATACATTAATTCAAATAGAATAGAAAGTATAACATATACAAATATTTACTTTGTACGCCAGGAAATGGTTCTCCCAAAATCAAATTCCTAAATTTCATCATGAAAACACATCTAAATGATTTTTGTCTGAATGATTTTATTAAATTCATTTTAAATAAATGATATATTTATTTGATTTATCTTTAAATTAAGTTGAAATGTGTAGAAAGATTTTCTGTGTAAATTTGCTTAAAATTCAGGCGGTTTTATATAAAAAAGCTGTCCCATGTTTTCATGTCACAACTGAAACACAGTGTTGTAGTCCATAGATGGAGCATAGCTCTAGCCACATTCCTACACTTTTCATCATGAAATGACATAGACCTCATGTTCATTATGGCTCAAATGTTGAAATTGACCCTTACGGGTCCATTTGGTTTCATTTTTACGCTCTCAAGAGTTACAGAATACAGATTCTATGCCCCACCCCCCCACCCCCCTGCTGGGAGAGCCAAAAATCGCCTATGGGAGAGGGCATGGTGAGAGCCGATCCCAACCACTGATATCAATCACCTCACGGGAAACAAGTCAGCAAGCTGGCACTTCTTCTACTGGCCTGACCTGATCCCCTCCAGGGGCCTATACAGCTGACTGGAGTCCGTCCCCTTGTATTTTAAGGGAACCCTGAGGGGCTTACAGGTGACAGAGTCTGTGTCCCGTCTATCTTTTAGGAAACCCTCTGTCTTTTTACCCCCCCCCACCCCCCGAGGGGCCTCGACAGGTGACCGAGTCTGTACCCTGTACTTAACCCATTCACACCATGAGAACATCCATCCAATCCATCTTTTATCCATTTTATCCATGGTCGGGTTGCAGGGGCAACAGCTTCGCCAGAGAGCTTCAAACTTCCATGTTACTTCATTTAAAAAAAAATGAAATAATTATAATAAATTAAGAATATGTTTTTGGGATATCTTTTAATGTAATGAATGTACATGTTGTAGACATTACAAAAATGTATTAATTGCAGGCATTTTACTTACTTTTATTAGGGTTAAAGGCTAAAGGTCAAAGGTTAAAAATCATCAAAAAGAACAGAGATTTGCTCTTGTACAAGTAGGCCATGGTCTACTTGTGCATTGGTAACATCATCATGAGGCCAAAATCAAACAAGCTGTTCCTGAGAGCAATTTCCATTAAAAGCTCCTTATTTCATATTACTCCTCAAGATTCTGTCCCAAAATCCTGCAAATCTTTACACAGCAGCTTCGCAGTCATGTGATCGAGGCGGATCTGTCCGATATTTCATATCCATCCTAATTGTCTATAACTGGCTTTCAGAGTTTGCAGGTTTTGCCTGTTTTAAACAAAAAACATCTAACCATGAACAACATTATATACAGACAGACATTATATACTGCAGGGCGTCGTCACGTGACATGAACCGATGCTCTGCATGTGCAACAACGGCCGTTTACTCACTTACATATGCCCATTGACTGTTAACCAAAGTGTGAATAACATACATTCCTAAAATTGTTTTTAATACTTGTTTTTAATATCCATACTATCCATGCTAGTTAGGAAATGTCTGAATGAATGTCTGATTGTCTGAAACCGCCGTAACTCCTCACTGACTGCACCCGAGATTGTAGCCATGGAAAATATCGGAAATAGTCTTATTAGTTATTAGTTATGTGGCTTACTTGTTATTTTATTTATTTGGCGCAGGCTTTGAGGAAGCGAGGTTGTACAGTTCTTTGCATTCAAGTTCACGAGCGAGAACCTAAGCTCCGATACATCGGCGATATCCTTTGCCGCTCCTGTGACTTGTAGACTTTGATCAACAAACAAACGTTACTATCTAATCCTGCAAGCGTGGTAGTAGGCCTGCCCTGCCTTCATTTATCCAACACACACACAACCCTGTCCACCCTAAGCGTGTCTTCGCAGTGGCCGAGCGCCTTTGCCTTTGCGTTTTAAGTGCCTGTGAATCGGTTACCCCCCCACCCTCGCCCCGTGCGCGATCGTAATCGCCGCCGCCGCCCCCCGTCGCGGTTGCCACTCGCGGAGAATGTAATCACAGTTGAGATATCAAGCCATGCTGACAGATGTGGTGAAATGGAGGGAGGAGAGAAGAGGGGAGGGGGATGCGGGTGGGTAGGTGGGTAGCTGGGTGGCGGGGGTGGCTGGGGGTTTGGCAAGGATGCAGAGATAAAGGAGGACGAGGGAAGACGGAGAGGATGGCAGGTGACACGGCGGCATTGTGCTCTGCAGGGCAAACGTGGCGGGAAGCTAAAGGCTCCCCCCTCCCTCCCCGGAATCTCTCTCTGCTCATTTCATACCCGAGGACAGGTGCTTGGCACGGCCTGCAAGAACCCGCCGTTCTAGGAGAGGAAGAGACGCGCGTTGAGCCAAGAGGGAGAGCATGGATGCATGCATGCATGCAACGCACCACCAGGGGAAGAGAGCGGCAGGGGCGGATCTAGGCATGGGCAATGGGCATGCCCAGTCTGCCCCACCAAACATGATGGCATGCAAAACAACCCAAGATATTTTCTAAAAGTATATATTTAAAATCATTTGAAACACTACTACTGCTACTAAGTACACTATAGCTGTGGCATCACTAAACCAACAGCATTTCATCATTGAAAACAGAAAACTCTCTGAGTCAGACATTTAGCTTTATGCATGCTGCGTGTCTGTTGCAACTTCAACAACAACTGATGTTATTATTGATGCTTTACTTGACCAATAAAAGTCCTGTAACTGAAAATGGTATGGGTGCGGCTTCATCGCCGTCCCCATAACATTTTCCCCTGCCCCAATTGGGAAATGTTACATCCGCCCCTGGAGAGCGGTAGTATATACGCTTTAGAAGACCTTCAGAGAAGATCAAAGAAGGTCACGCTATTCCTCCCTCCTTCCTTCCCCTCCCTTCTCAACCACCACCACCACCACTGATCTGGAAACGATAGATTTCACTCACTGCTTTCACTCCACCTGAAAAGGTGGAAAAGGGCTAGGTATCCTGTTACTAGGGGAGGGTTGGCCTTAAAGGAGAATTCCACACCAAAACACATTGGCCAATGGCCATCAATCTACCTTGATTCCTGTGACATGACACAAAATGTCCTTGATTTTTGTCACAGATGCCCCCTTTTCTACATTTCACCATGAGGTCCCTCTCCCTCCGTTGCAGTTTGCATTGGTGCAGGTTGTCTTTATTCTAATATGGGTATTTTAGTAGCTCCATTTTTTTCCCCACACACCACATCAAAGATACTACAAGATAATTGGACCACTATATTATTTTTAAAAAAACTCAGTTTGCACCCGTGGGACAGGAGTTTCAACCGGAGTGATTGGAGAGGAGAATTGCAAAAGTGAGTGGAGGAGAGGAGGAGGAATAGATTACCTCTGGGATTAAATGTAAAGGCTGCCCCAGAGTGACATAAAACTCAAGCATGAGTATCAGTATACTATTATACTATTGTGAAAAAATACTGTATATAAGTTTGGAGTTACAAAAATACCCGCACTAGAATAACCTGTGCCAATGCAAACTGCATTGGAGGGAGGGTTACGTCATGGTGAAATGTAGAAAAGGGGGCATCTGTGACAAAAATCAAGGACATTATGCATCATGTCACAGGAATCAAGGTAGATTGATGCCCACTGTGTTTTGGTGTGGAAGGAGAATTCCGCTACAGAAGGCTTTGACAGATACCTTTATTTGCAGTTGATATACTGTATGTCTAAAAAAGTGGATCAGACCATAATTGGCTGTCTCCTCTACCCCACCATATGCTTAGAATGGAGGGTCTTGGCCTATCGGACCCTTCTGTGTCCAGGAGGAGCAAAGGCATGTGTTGATGCCCACAAACATACACTGTTAAGTTGCTGCAATTAAGACTACCGGTACATTTCCTGTCAACAATAAGCTGTTCATTGGGCGATAAAGGGATACGCTTTATTGTGAAGGGCCATTGATGGCACAGGAAGGAAATAGTGTGTTTAAACTAGGCTGCTTAATAGTGTTTGTATAATGTTTACTGGCGCACATGCAAAAGCATTTGCTCTGGTCTAGTTGGTGTTGTGATGAACAGTTTTAGAACTGCTGGGCTTTGATTCTTTGAAAAGTCAAAACAAGACTTTAAATTAGCACAGACACTTACAAAAGAGAGGACAATACACACAACGGCTCCATCAACATGGGGAGTGAAGGAGAGTGAAGGTGTATGTTGGTGAAAGGAATACCAGGACAACAGTATAAAGAGGGACATATGCCGAGGTTAACTTTTAACAGTTTATTGAAACATTTATTTAGAGACTATTTAATCAACTTTCTTGAAGCTGTCCCTCCCATTCATCACAGCACACCCACAGAGGGGCACAACTACAGTATATGTGAGTACTTGGAGTATTAGCTCCGTTCGGAGTTGTTACTGAGCTTTCCGTCATGTAAAATGCTTTTGTACGTGAGCCTACAGCATGCACTGTATATTCATTGCTTCTGGGATGCTGTAGTTTCCACGTTGCGGTGTTAATCTGATACAGTAAAGTCCCGAAAGGCAGGCAACACGTCGAGGCGGGCGGTGGGGGTTCTTCGGGGCCTGTGGAACATAAGGACCACCTCCGTTTTATACTGTTTAGAACATACAGAACAAGGTGTGGTTTGACAAGTTGAACAAAAAATTGCCATATGGTGACCTCATCACATTTGTGATAAAGGCTCTGGCCATTTTTTACCAAAGGAGCGTATTTTGAGCAGCACTAATGCTTGGAATGGATTCAGCATCATGAAGTATACAGTATATTAGAAGAGACATATTATATGCTATTATATGCAGAATGAATTTTCAGTCATTGTGCCTTATTGTGTTATTTGATGGAGGCCATATGGATTTGGGTCTCACATTAATTTTCCCTGCATTTTCCCTCATTTGTTTTTTTAACCTAGATGATATATCCACTGAGAAGCAGACCTTTGCTCTCTGCGGCCGTGGAAGGGTACGATATGACAAAATGTTTATTTATTTTATTTATTTATTTTTGTTATATATTGTCTCTCCGCCATGCCAATAGTGTGTTGGCACTCACACTTTCACTTTTGGTCCAGCCCATATCCCTTATGCTGAAAGAAAGAAATCCTTCTGTGGTAGAATTCTCCTTTTTAGGGTTCCCAATGTGCAAACGCGGAAAAGAGTACAGAATATGGGACCACACATTTTGTCCGATAATCTTTTTGCACTGTTAAAAAATAGAGACCAAAAGAAAAACGAAGCCTCTATAACAGCTGCTGCTACAAAAGGTCGTTATCGGTTTCATTCCTGGGCGTGGAATGTCAACATTCTTCTTCTACTTTTCACATGTGTTTGTTTTGATGTTATGTTTGATGGAAGATACGGTTACCAGCGGGGACCTTCATGCACTGAGGCATTGACTGCATGGCCACTTTCGGGAAATCTTTCCTCTGCTTTATACAGTAAAAGATTCCCTATTCCTCACGCGTCACTTATTGCAGAACACTGTCCATTCATTTAGCAGCACTCGCTTTAAAGTAAGCAAAAAAGTCTGATGGATCCACTGATAGTCACACAACATATGCAGCATCTTGTTTGTAACTGGAAGACGTTGCATCCAGTCAACATGTCTTCCAGTTACAGTGGAGTGCAACGGGCCAAAAGCCCATATGAGTCATTCCACGGAAACGGTGCGATTTGCAGTCCCTCTGACCGTTTTAGCTGTATTTTATTGATGGAGTCACTGAAAAATATTTTTAAAATATTTTTTAATCAATTGAAATGTTCCCTTTAATATTGTGTAAACATTACATGGATTTTATCTTCATATCAGAAATTATCTTGCTTTCTTTCAGTAGACACCCCCTATTTTGTCCATTTTTCCATTTCCCCAGTGGCATTCGATGAAAGTGGACTTGACATAATATGTCAAGTCCACTTCATATTATGACTATTAAACATCAAAAATCCAAAAAATATGACATGAGCATATATATATATCTGTACTTTATTACTGGACATGTTTAGTTTTTGAATAAATAGATGATTAATCATTTAAATGGCATTATATAGCTGTGTCCATCAGTTGCACTCAACTCCGTTACACAAGTCATTCTTCCATAACAACAATTAACTGGCCCTTTGGTGACATCAACAATAGGGTCCCCGTAAGGGTCCATTTGGTTTCATTTTAACGCTCTCAAGAGTTACACAGCTATACATTTTTAGAGGACTGTCATGCCTACCTGCTACCTGCTCAGCCTGTTTAGCCTACCTGCTCAGCCTGTGTGATCTACTGGAAGATCACCATCTACCTTTTGGGCACCCCTGCTAGATGTTCTTTTTAATCGAGTCCTAATGTGAAATCACTGAATATGCCTTACTGGTCCATTTGGTGAAATTTGTGCAAGGAATTCCAAGTGTTATTCTCATTCCAGTCTGTGGGATCGCTTCTATGATCGGCGATGTTGATTATGTTGACGTCAGTCTTGTTGGAGCAAGAATGAAATGCAAAACAGATTTTATGCTCAAGTGGCTTCATCTTATCATGATGTCCCGATTGCCTTTTGTTTTTTAACAGGCGATCCTTTTTGTGGCTTTAACTCAGCCTTGTAAAGGAAGACTTTCAAATGTAATTTGCATCGTTTATCTTCTCTCCCCTGTCAACCCATGCTTTGTTCAGCCGCCTTCTTCTGTGTACGCGTCAACGCACACGTTAGTTATGCTCTGTCCATGATGTTATACAGTCGTGGTTCTTGAGACATTGTCTCGCCTCGATGTTGTTATCAAGACGGATTTTTTTGTTTTCTCTGTCTCGTTTTTGTCTCTGCCTCAATTTGTCTTGGTCTTGGTTCTTGCTTTTCTCACAATTAATTTGTGTTGTGGTCTTGTCTTGTTCTCGTCACCGTCTCGGAGCAAATCTCTAGGGATCTCTTCCGCTACCAAGAGTACTACCACTAGAGACGCGACACTGCAACCAGACTCCAAGCACCACCACCAAGCATAGGCTTGGTTTGATCAAAAGTAAAAAATAAAAATAAAAGTCTGGCCCTGACTTGTTGCTCACCTCGCAGTGGTCTTGGTCTGGATCTAGGTCTTGGACCCTCTAGGACAGGGGTTCGGTGGTCCGGGGACGACTAGTGGTCCTTGAGAGGGTTCCAGGTGGTCCCCAGCTAATAACCAGATGTAACTCTTGAGAGTGTAAAATGAATTGCGGGTCCATTTGGTTTCATATTTACACTCTCAAGAGTTAAAATATTCATCATCTGAACTATCCCAAATCTACACAACTAGAGATCTACAGTATGTTTTCCTGTTATGTGTCTGAAATCCAGCCTGAAATTGTAGATAAAAAAGAAGAAATGTTTGGGGTCTGTGGGGCTAAAATGTTATCAAACAGTGGTCCGTGGCTCAAATTCTGAATAAATAGTGGGCCCTGGTATGAAAAAGGTTGAAAACCACTGCTCTAGGACTCTGTCTCTGTCTTGAGCTCGACCCCTGTACGTGTTGCCCCAGTCTCGTGGTAGTCTCGGTCTTGTTTTGGTCTCGACTCCCCTAGGCCTTGGTCTCGCTTTGTGGTCTTGACTACAACACTACAGTCTTAAGCGCTTCATTAACACAAAGGGCATCCTATCTTTTCCCTGGCTTCGCGGCAGCCCTAATTTACGCCGAATGCCTCCGCGCCGCGGCCGGTGAGTCCAGTCTTGCGGTAGCAGTAGTGGTCTGCGGAGAGCCGTTCAGGACGACGTGGATTTATGGCCGCGGGGTCCCCTTTTATGATTTCACTACTGTACAGCTTGGGGCGGACAGTCCTCTTGGGGGCTGAAGAGAGACGTTGAACGACCCCCTCCTCTCCAACCCCCACCCCACCCCCCAGACGTTATTTACTACAGCGTTGCACCACGGAGACACACGCACTATAGCCCACGATACCGGGACAGGAGGAGGCATGCAGGGAATTAAATTACACCCCTCTCCGAAATTTAGTGATTCCCCAACCCACCCCCAAAAAAGAATGGGTTCCCTTGTTGGATTGGTTTACCTTATAGCTATGTGTTTTCAGTACTGGAGTCCCCCCCTCCCCTCCCTCTTTAGAAATGGCTGCTATAGGCGAGTGTTAAATGGCAAAAACAGGTCAGGAGAGGCACAAGTTGAGAGGATTCCAAGAGAGAAGCGTAGACGGTTGAGGCCTCATACACACATATAAAGGGCAAGTGTTCTCATCTCTTGTGTTCCACCACCGCCTCTATACGGTTTGCCAATGGAAAAGTCACTTTTTTGGAATAAACACTTGTTTGTTCCAAATCAAACAAAAGTGTTTGGTCAAAACGTGAGACTTCAATGGACCTTGCAGTATGGCCTGCACCCTCTCCTTCAGTGTCCATGGGGTTGGACTCTTTACAGCTAGGATCATTTATTCCAATGTAAACATAAATGGACATTACACATTACATACTGGTTCGTATTTGGAACCAGACCTTCAAAAGCTCTATACCAAATCCGTCCACAAGGCCTGCCATATGTGCAGTGGAAAAATATGTGTGACATTTCTTTCTTTTTTAAACGCCATTTTATAGGAATCCTATTGGTGGGGAGGTTTGTCTGTCATGTATTATGCTTAGATGTGATTGGACCGTAGCAGTTGGAGGAGGGATTTACTGAAAGGTCTACTACATGAAACGCAGGCAGAGCATAGGATATTTGTTCTCCGGCGTGTACAAGGCCTGAAGTTTGGCTTGTTCGTGGCTTTTTCGAGGTGTGTGTGTGACTGTGCGCCGACTTGTTGACTCCTGCGCGTCGGAATCCCTGTTTTAAGGAGCTATATAAGAGGAGAGAGTGACAACGTTTAATTATACCTGTTGGAATATGTGGTTTTGGAATCAAGAGGTTTTTTTGGGGAGGGGAATGTTCTGCCCGGGTTAATTCCTCTCACATTTTTTATTTTTTGATGAGCAAATTATAGTCTATACGCCTGCAGTCTCAAAGCAACAGCAATCATTCATTCTGCTCTCAATGTGCGTCTTCTACAACATCATCTGCTAGAGTGTTATAGACCTTGATCTGTCTGTCTGTCTGTCTGTTTGTCTGTCTGTCTGTCTGTCTGTGCATCTCTCTTTCTTCAGTCTGTGTCTGTCTGTCTGTCTGTCTGTCTGTGCTGTCTCAGATCTACTTTCTTCAGTTAAATGATGTTGTCTTCCACGGGGATAGAACAATCCAGCCCCTCATCATCATCATCATCATTATCATCTAGTGTCGGGAACTAGAATCTTGTCAGAAACTGGAATCTAACTTTTCTACTGAGCTCTACACTAGAATCTAGCATAAGGTAGTGTCGCTATCTAGCGCTGCTTCCATCATCATCATCATTATCAGACTTGTGGGAAAACAAAAAAACAACTTTGATTGCATTATGATTACAGCCCTCGCGCTTCAGTGTTTGTTTGTTGGCATCAAACAGCGGTACAAACACATTTCTCTGCCCCCAAACCAGGGGTTGCCCACATTTTGTTGACTTGAGAGCTACTTTCAAAATGACCGGCTCAACAAGATCTAGACATCAAAAAAATCCATTTCAAGGCCCCCAAGAAAGTTTGACTTTGAAATAGTGGTGATGGTGCTACTTACTGCTATTAAGAATAATGCACATATAATGAAAAATGGAGGGGGGGAATTCAAAGTTTTTCTTGTATATGCTACTACTGACGTTTGAAAACAGTATTTGGGGTTTAAATTGACAGTTTGTGATGTTGAATTTAGTCTCCTGCACCCAAAGCTAATAACTTTCATGTTTTTGTCCACAATTGGGAAAGAGAACTGGCAAAACGTTGGTCAAAATAACAACTACTCTCCATTTTCTAATTGTGTGGACTCTTGAAATTACGTAATTCAGATGTTTACCACCCCTCGCTGATTCCGGCAGCGAATTCCCCATTCATTTTCCTCGTAGCCTTTTCGAAAATGATTTACAGTATATGATGACGAATGTGCCGCAGACAAACTCGGGGGTCGCGACAAATCATGACAACAAACACCTTGTTTTGGGCTAGTCGAATCTAAGAATCTAAGAAGAAGAACAACAACTAAACAAAAAGTATTGTGTTATGCTTTTCTTTTCTCCTTACATTGTCTGATCGGTCCAAAACATTGTTGTGTTTGTTGTCACAGTTTGTCACGGCCAGAGCTGTCCGCGGTATAAGTGTCTTCATATAAATACGGTACTTTTTGAAAAGTAGAGATGTCCCGATACTTTATTGGTATCGGAAAAGTATGGCATTGGCCCTTTTTGATCATATCGGTATCGGCAAATACTGTTTGGGTATCGGAAAAGTATCGGTATCAGCGTTTATTTGTCATTATCGGGTCGTATTGGCAAATATGCCAGTCCAACTGCAGGTCTGACACAGGGGTAAGGGGTTGACACTATTGTAGTTAAATGAAATGTTGGGCCATGTGGGATTTGCTTTAGAGTTGCCCAAATGCACATTTCACTCTGCTATTCCCAGCTGGTGGAGTTCATATAACATCTTTTTTTATTTTATATAATTGTATATATTCTTCTCTGGTATTGGTATTTGGTATTTGGTATCGGGATCAGATCGGAAATGAAAAAAAGTGGCTTCGGGACATCCCTATTGAAAAGTCTATGACGAAAACTAAAGTAGGGGAATTACCGTAATTCCCTTCTGGAATCAGGCGATCTGACGCCACTGCGGCGCCCTATAGCCGAGGCAACCCGAACGGCATCGCGGGGTCACCTGTGGTATGTGTGCAGCGCCGCACAACCCGAGAGTTGTGGCCGCGCTCCTCCGTTTTACTGCAGCGCTGACCGTGAGAACCCCCCCCCCCCCCCCCCCCCCCCCACACACACACACACACACACACACACCCCCTTCACCACTCCACCTCCCCCAAGAAGCAATGAAGTGAGATCAAACAGTAGCTATCGCGCAAGCATGGCTGCGGGGATGTTGCAGTGTGTGTGTGTGTGTGTGTGTGTGTGTGTGTGTGTGTGTGTGTGTGTGTGTGTGTGGAGGGGATGGGAGGGGGAGACACGGGGGCAGATGCAGGGCAGCGTGGATTATGAGTCTGCCCCTTGGATAACACACAGGTGGTTGATCTAGGGGGCTTATAGGGGCCTGACGCTGTCTCCTGCCTCCTCCACGCGCGCACACACACACACACACACACACACACACACACACACACACACACACACACACACACACACACACTGACGACTACCCGGGGAACCTGCAGCAGCAGCAGGGCGGATGTAACATTGGGGGGGGGGGGGGGGTAGTATGCGGGCGGCTTCCCTCATACCATTTTCAGTTACAGGACTTTTATTAGGCAAGTAAAGCAACAGACACGCAGCATGCATAAAGCTAAAGGTCTGACTCAGAGAGTTTTCTGTTTTCAATGATGAAATGCTGTTGGTTTAGTGGTGGTGACACAGTTGTATTTAGTTAGTAGCAGTAGTAGTGTTTCAAATCATTTTAAATATTAATTTCATTTTTCATTTTTTAATATCATTCATTTTTAATATTTAATTTGAAATATCTCGGGTTATTTTGAATGCCATCATGTTAGGTGGGGCAGTCAGGGCATTTAGGGGGGGCATTGCGCCCCCCCCATGACCATGCCTAGATCCGCCCCTGCTGCAGCAGCAGTATAGTATCATGGCTGGAGTTCAGGTTACTCTCAGGATGCACACAGACACAGCCCCTCCGGGGGTTGTGTGTTGCTGTAGATTTTTGTTTTTTTGGTTGAGGAACAGGATGTAATAGATAGTCAATGTAATATCGTTGCCGGTTCGCGCAGAGGTGAGGCGCGGGAGGGGTGGAGGAGGAGGAGGAGGGGGGGGGGTTGTTATTGATGGGAGCGCTTTGTGGTTTGACGGATCAAGTCCAACTTGCCTGCGTGGTATATATATATCGGGTCCCCCCTGGTCTGATTTAGACGCTCTAATGTCGGATTTATTATCGCTCTGTGTCGACAAAAGCGGCACCCGAAACCTGGCAGAGTTGCATATGTGAGCGTGCACGAGGCCTGATTTTTGTGCTTTTTGCTCAATTGTTCGAATGCCATTGCATGTCCACAAAATGCCGACCTATAAAGCTCTTAACCATCCCATGACGGAGAATAAGCTTGGTTTAAATGAGCGGTTCCCAAACGTTTTCATGCAAATGACCCCCGGATTCACTACCGTAATTTCCAGACTATAAGCCGCTACTTTTTTACATGCTTTTGACCCTGCGTCTTATACAACGGTGCAGCCAATCAATGAATTTTTACAGGTAACGGCCACCAACTGCTATAACACAGGGTTTTCAACAGGTGGTCCCTGAGAGGGTCCCAGGTGGGCCCCCTAGACTAAATGATGGAAAGTTGGTTAACCAGATGTATGATATTCACCATCTAAATTAGCACCACTTAATTAAGAAGTCATAAGTCATGGTCATTTTGATATCTATGTTTTGCCTGTTGTGTTTGCGAAAATCGATCTTGGAATTGTGGACAAAACGAAAAGAAATCTTTAGTTTTGGGTTCTGTGGGGTGTCAAATGTTGTCAAATGCTGAATAAATAGTGGGCCCTGGTATCAATAAGGTTGAAAAACACTGCTCTAACATGAAGCTTATTGTCTGGTGCGGCTTATATTCCGGTGCGGCTTATAGTCCAGAAATTACGGTACTTAGCCAGCTAGATAAGAGAAAGTTTGTTACGGCAAAGACTTCAGTTTAATTTCAAGCACCCCAGTTTGACATGCATACATTTCAGATTTCCTGGGCTGTAAACAAGATCATGAAACCTAAAAAAAAAAAATCAGAAAATAAATACATAAAAATAATAATTACTGTGACGAAATGCTATACTTGCTTGTATAGAGACCCATAAGGTTCCATTTCTTCCACAGTATCATTTGGCTACACACTAAAAACAACTGGGTCAAAAAATAACCCAATAATAACCCAGCCACTGGTGCAATATTGGACCAACTACCAGCTGGGTTGTTTTAGCCCATTGGCTGGGTTGGACCATTTTAACCCAATGTACTGGGTTGTTATATTTGACCCAATCTAGTGGTTGTAATAAACTATATTACTGGGTTAAATATAAACCATACACTGGGTTGTTCATTTAACCCAATCTAGTGGTTGTAATAAACTATGTTACTGGGTTAAATATAAACCATACACTGGGTTGTTCATTTTACCCAATGTAGTGGTTGTAATAAACTATGTTACTGGGTTAAATACAAACCACACACTGGGTTGTTCATTTTACCCAATGTAGTGGTTGGAATAAACTATATTACTGGGTTAAATATAAACCATTAACCCAGTAATATAGTACACCAGGTCAATCCTCAAAAGCTGGCTGTATGATGTTTGCGTATCTGCCGAGTTTCCAGTGATGTCTGTAAAATCGTTTTCATCTTAGCCTCCTTTGAAATTGAGTGAATGAAAAAAGGGAAAACAAATAACACCATCTGGCACACCGGAATACGCATATGGGTAGTGGATTCCATTCACTATGAGTTTTGAAGAATCTGATTTGCAAAACAAGAAAAGCAGTCACAATTACTGCTCACTGTAATTGTGGCTCCTGACTCCTAGGAATTAAGACAGATGAACTAAAAAACAATGTTCAGAAACCTAATTTTATTACACAAACCTTGTCATATTGGAAGATGGTATGAATGAATAAATTGTAAAAATGGCTGTGGGAGAGATATAAAACAGTTGGTTTCAGTTTTTAAGTTTCTAAACTTTGTGGCAAGTTTAGATTGTATTGGGCCATACAATATAATTCCCCAAACCATTCATTTTCAGGAATACTTCATTGAACATTCATTAAACAGATATAATACCTTCCTCTGGTGTGAAGTGACAATGATTGTTTTCCCAAAGGAGAAAAAAAAAGCATGTACTTACAGTAACCTACGCATGTGCTAATGCATCCCAATGGGCACAAAACATGTGAGTCGGCTAAGTAATAGACCTGCACAGCGCCCCAGTTCCACTAGTGTTTTCCTCAGTCATTTTTCTCAGACTTTTCGAAAATAATTTATATAAAGACGACAAAGCCAACTCGGGTCGTGACAAATCATGATGACACACACAATATCATATATCTAATTAGCAAGAAGTAGCAAAACAGCACTTTGTTTCGTTTTTCATCTTAGAAATTATTTGATCGTCCCAAAAGATTGTGTGTCATCATGATTTGTCACGACCCGAGTTGTAATCGTCTTTATATACATTTTTGAAAAGTGTATGAGAAAAATGAATGGGGAAAAGACTTCTGGAACCGGGGCATAACGTCACTGCACAGGTCTGTAGGTTTTTTTCCTTTGGGAAACCGATCTAATGTCTGAAATCAAGCTGGAAATTTGCTGAACAACAAAACACACAGAAATCATGGATTAAAGTCAAAGGGCCCTATTTTGTGCCACCCCAAACCCCTAAACTTTTGTCTTATTTTACTATTTTGAAAACATCTACATGTTGTGAGCGTGTAGATCAGCTCTTTAACTATATATATATATATATATATATATATATATATATATATATATATATATATATATATATATATATATATATATATATATATATATATATATATATATATAGGGTGGCACAAAATATACCTAAAAGTCTCAAGTTTGTTAGACCAAAAATAAACTGAACATTTCAGACACCAGAGAAATAAAAAAAAGTAACAGCATTGGAATCAAATCAGAACTGAGAGAGTATCCGTTTTGTCAACCCTTAAGCACCGAAAAGATACAATCTACAAGCTTACAATACGTCTCAGCGTATTGTAAGCCTGTAGATTGCCTCTTTTCATTGCATGACACAGTGCCATGTTGAATTCTAAGGGATCCAAAAGACTGAAATCAATTGTGGGGACTGAAAACTTTAGTCCATGTGTATTGTAGGGAGGTAGGTCTGTGATGATTTAGCATTAAGGGTTGACAAAAACCGAGCTATTCTGAGTTTCCGATCCAACTCATCCCAGTAACCATCACCTGGTGTTAGAATTGAGAAAATAGCTGACAAATTGTGAAGTTGCATATTTGCCATTTTTGCACACAACTAACAACAAAGTTGTTTAAATATTGAGAACACATTATCTGCCTGGAAGAAACTATATACTGACAAATCTGCAATTAAATAATGTCCTCAGACAAATTCACATTAACAGGACAGGTTCACGTTCACAGGACAGGCACAGTGCAAACAGACATCAACATTTTGATGCAATTAAAGTGTGTGCCTATTGTCCTTCACAATTGTTTTTTCCCTCATTTTAAGATCACAGCTATAACTTCTTAGATACAATCACTAAAATGCACCAGAGGTAGGAGAAAGTAGGCACAGTGGAAACAACAGGACTAGTAGGCACAGTGGAAACACGCGTCGGTCAGTGTAATTAAGTGTCCTTTAATGTCCTTTAGATCAACATTTTCTTCTGTTTTTGAATGGGAAAAATCCAGACCAAGCTCAACCAATGTCCTGAAAAACAAGTGTGTAACTGCTGTCCATTACTAGAAGCCATCACCTTTTGTAGCACATCACTAAAAGGCATCACCGATGGGAGGAATTCACACTAATCTGCAATTGATGTCCTCAAAAAAGTGACGTGCGGGGATTCTTTTCCACGAATTTGATATACTGCAGACTGCATGAACTCCCAGGCAGGGCGACACAGCGGAGTATAATTCAGGTCAAAAACAAAGAAAGCCTTAAAACAAAGGTCTACTGCACCCAGAAAAGTGTCCACTTCAATGGCGTTGCCTGAGATGATGGTGAAGAACTGGCTCATTGTCTTATCATCACCAAGAATCAGAACGTGTGGGAACACCTCTGCATCCTTCAAGTACTGCACCATGTTGGTCGCCACCTGTTAAATAGACAATATTACCTGTCATTTAAAGGGATAGTCCGGAACCACTGCTCTGGTTCCGGACTATTCGTATTGTTGACCCATATCTAGAATTATAGAGCGTCCTACGTTAAACTTTGACCCCTCTGTCAATGGTACTGTTTTCTTTGTGTTTGGTATCACTGCGCTCCATTGTTGTTGTTGTTTTGTGTTCAAATGTCACTGCAGGGTAGAGCCTGACCAGGATCCGTTTCGAGGCAGCTGCGTGACGTTAGTTTTGACTGTATGCTTCCGCTGCGCAGCAGCACTAGTAGGCCTATGGGGTGCAGTGATACCAAACACAAAGAAAACAGTACCATTGACAGAGGGGTCAAAGTTAAACGTAGGACGCTCTATAATTCTAGATAGGGGTCAACAATACAAATTACGTTAGTTTTATAGATTTACTTTTTATTGCGTGGCCCCCAGTACCCCTGGGAAAAATTCAGACTATCCCTTTAAGGCCGGGTTTACACTGGCAGCCTGAATCTAATATAAAGCCCCATGACACATGTAGACATGGTCTGGCACATATCAGATTCAGGTCGTCGGTGTAAACCGAGCCTCAGTTAATCCATTAACACAAGATTCATAAATGCCTTTAGTTTTCTGGAAAACTAAGTTTGTGTGGTGCGCAATCTTTCATGTCAACATCCCCCAAAATACATTGAGCCACGGAACCCCATCTGAAAATATCATTTTTCACCCCAGACAGACTGATGTTCGCTGTGAAAGAATATTCAAAGATGAGCACATATTTTCACGATTTTTCAAAAACAGCAGATCTACAAGCTCATATTCTGGCACTTGTTGCAAGTCAAACTTACTGGTAGGATATTAATGAAGGCCTTGCAGGACTCGTCTACCGAGGATCTTTTGACTTTTCCATCAGCACCCCTGTAGTTTTGTGGATGAAGTAGCTTCGGTAGGACTTTCAAAGCTCCCTCTACAAAATAAAAGAAATACATATCATAATGTAAATACCGTAATTTCCGTACTATAGGCCGCTACTTTTCTCACATGCTTTTGACCCTGCGGCTTATACAACGGTGCGGCCAATCTATGGATTTTTACAGGTGTTTTTTAACAGGGGTTTTCAAAAAGACAAAAAAAAAAGACTAAATGATGGAAAGTTGGTTAACCAGATGTAACTCTTTGAGAGCGTAAACCAAATGGACCCTTGCGGGTTCATTTGGTTTCATGTTTACACTCTCAAGTTATGATATTCACCAAAATTAGCACATTGGTCATTTTGATCTCTATGTTTTGCCTGTTTTGTTTGCGAAAATTCATCCTGGAATTGTGGACAAAACCAAAAGAAATCTTTAGTTTTGGGTTCTGTGGGGTAAGAATGTTGTCAAATGGTGGTCTGTAGCTCAAATGCTGAATAAATAGTGGGCCCTGGGATCAAAAAGGTTGAAATCCACTGATCTAACATGAAGCTTGTTGTCTGGTGCGGCTTATAGTCAGGTGCGGCTTATACAAGGAAAAATCAGTATTTTGCCCCAAATTTAGTTGGTGCGGCTTATATTCAGGTGCGGCTTATAGTCCAGAAATTACGGTAGTATGCCAATTCCAGAACCCTTTTGTCATAGCTGGTACAGTATGTGCAATACAATTACAGTACCAGTGGTTCTTAACATGCAAATTTCAATGACCACCATAAGAGTGTACAAATGGACATGCAAGATTCAATTTACAGTATACAGAGTAGAAATTGTGTGTGTTGTTTTACATAGTAAGAAATACGGCAGCTTACCTGGTGTGAAGTCATGAAAGTCTTTTCCCTCTTGCTGTGCAAACTCAAGTATTCGGTCACTCAAAGTCGGCAGGATCTCATGGAGTTTCCCCGCGTTCTCTGGATGCAGCTGCTGAAAATCTTGTGATATCTGAAACATAAAAAATAAAAGGGGAAAGAAGAGAGAGCGAGAAAAAATAATGTTTAAGAAAAGGATTAGGGGACAATCTGACAGTCACTTCAACAGCGCATTTTTGTCCTCAATTCAATGCCATTTAATTTTTGATATTGGTAGCATAGGAGAGATAGTTAAATCAAAATAATTCTTCTACGTGTAACAGTGTATACTTCTTGATTAACTAATGCAGATTCTTACAATTAATGTAAATCTGAAGAGATCTTTAACAATCAAGAAATAAATATCTAGAAGGGTACATTTGATTAAGAGCTCTTCATTATTTAGCTGGGGACCACCTAGAAACTGCTTCAGGAGCACTAGTGGTCCTGAGTACTGGTTGAAAGCCACTGGTGTAAAGGAGAAGGTGTGGACCAATTAAAGGGTCTCAAGCCGACAACATTTATACTGTAGGGTCTAAGTAGTTAAACATGTAGGGCATTGCATCAACCATTCAAATAGAATTTCTTACCATGCCAGGATTGTCTACCAGCCTAGGGAACTCCTTCAAGATTTCTGGGAGGCTTTTGATTCCATTGCTCCGAATCCACTTCCCTCTATGTAGAGCTGTCTGTTTCATGTAATCCTCAACTTGTGACTGTGGGAACTTGTTGACTTTCAACCAGTCGACCATCTCCATTAGCTTCTCAGGAGACAAATCTGAATCTGTAGAATGATAAGTACAGGACAGGGGTTCTAAGATTGGCTATAGCAGGAGCCTTGCTTAGTCCTCAGTGTAAAAGGTCTGTTCAATTTGTCCATTCTGGCCTGGCAGGGGTAGTTAACATTAGTTAGTACCTGGTGCACTAGGAGGGACGGCCTGGTTCTGTGGTTGGACTCTCCGTGCATTTTTCCTCATCCGCTTCCTTATGTTTCTCAAGCGTTCTTCAATGAAGCCGGTAGCAGGCTTGCCGTTTCTCCCTGGTGTATACCACGCTCCCTGTAAAACAGAAAATAGGATTCAGTTTAAACGCCAGGCCAGAATGGACAAAATCCTTAGCTGGTGAAAAAGTGCAGATCAACAAGCTCATGGCGCTATGTAAGCATTTAAGAAAAAAAGACTGGTGTCAGAACTTACATGTCCACTGCATGTATCATCCTTAAGACTATTTACTTTGGTATCAAACTGGACCTGGCCTTCTCTTGAAATTATTTCAAATCACATTATAATACAATATTGTCTCGTAACAAAAAACAACCACCTCTTACCTTTGAATGTCTCTATTAAGTTGTCAAGTTGCCATGCACCCAGGGTCTCCAACACAAAGGTGTCCATGGTCCAGTTGACTAAAATTAAATAAGATTAAGTAGAAATTAGATTAGAAATTAACAATGCAATGACTTGAGGTTGAGAATCACTGCTATATAACTAGCCTTACCAGGGTCTTCTGTTGACCAGAACAGTCAAGAGAAAAAAAAAAACATTTGAGTGAAACTATTTCCATCTAGTGCTGACACGTTTGTCAGTGGGGTGTATATAATGTACATTTGTCTTGAAGGTGGTCATTGCGCCCTGCCTCTGCGTCTTTCCCTGCTTTCTAGCTATCTATCTCTGCTATCTCTCTCCCAGGTCCATTTGGTTCCAAACTATCATTTTGCTGGGGTCACGGACCACTAAGTCCGTGACCACTGTGGGAACCGCTGATTTACAAGTTGAATATTTACTGTAGCGGATTATGACTTAAACAAAACAGTGTTTGACTGTGAAAGGAAATGTTTAAAACACCCAAGTAGAAAGTAAACTTAAAATGCAAAATTTAAGTTATAATTTACAATATTTTGGGGGGCAAGTGACCCTGACCTGAGGGCAAGTAGAACCTGACTTACGCTTGCCCGATGGTCAAGTGCCTCAGAGACCTTAGTGTCACTGTCAACCCCTGTTATGGATACAATTAGGCATTGTAAACAATCTTTCTCAATATGCTATAGCCTACTTGTTTTAATAGCGTGTCTGTGTGTGTGGCGCCGGTGCACGCAAATGCCAAGTCTGCATGCATGTGTCTTAAATAAGTTTTAATATGTCATAAATATACCTTAGAGGTGTTGTGTGGACATGGTAAAAAAAAGTTCCCCCGTTCTGTGTTTCCTAGAAATGGAGGTCTGAAAAAAAATCATTAGCATGGTGAAATACATCTTGATGACATCATCAAGATGTGTTTCACCATGTTAATGGGTTTCCTTTTTTCTGAGAGGGTAGAAATTGAACCAAATGGACCCGCTAGGGTCCATTTGGTTCACATTTGCACACTCTCAGAAAAAAATAAAATGGGTGGAATTTCCCTTTAAGAGGCGTCCCCCCACTTCTAAAAGTACCACTACAACACTGCTTATAATCCCGTGAGAGATTGGTCTTCGTCGACAAGACACGAAAATAAAGATTCATTCATTCATTCCCAGGCGCGAAGGTGGACAAGTCACTTGACGGGTAACCAGAAATGATGTAACACACACGCAGTGTAAGATTACCAGGCGTGTGTTATGTCGACTTTGGTTTCCCCCATTAGCTTTCCATTTGACTGCTCCGCCGAATATAAAGTGATTTAAAATCACCAGGGACACGAAAACCAATCTCTTCATGATTGCATTTTAATCTTGCCGCAATAGCCCCGTTCCCCCCCGCCCGCTATGCGCTATTACGAGACCGGGCTTTTTGTGCTAAAAGAAAAGCTAGCTAGCATAGGCTAGCCAGCTAAGCATGCAGCCAATGTACTTTTATACAGGCAATACAGGTAATAAATGCTTACCTTCGTCCCAAATACGACGAACCTCGTAGTGATGGCCGTGTGAAACTGAAGTTACAAGCTTCGAACCCCACCTTCGTTTACAAGTGCTGTCCGTGTGAAAAAGAAGCTACGATAAAGGATAAACACAACATACGAAACCCACCATTATTTGATCCACTGCTCCAAGCCTGCTCACGTGACCAGTGACGTCCGAAGCGGTTCAGAGCCATCTAGTAGAAGAATAGAATTGCGACATTCAGGGGTCAAGAAACCGAGCGCTAACTGCGTTTCATTCGGTCGGTTCGTCGGTTGTACAATTACTTAAAAATTAACTAAAATAAAGCTTTTAAGATCATTAACTCTGGGCTGTTGCCTGAGTCCAATGCATTTCTGCCTATACTTCAGGTCCAGAACTTGTCCCTATTTGTAAGTAGAAGAGTCTCCATTGGACTGACCCCATGAAGTGGACCGAGTTGTCGTAACTCTGTCTATACTCTATAGCCATAGAGGGCTCTGCTACGGATCGGCTTTCACAAAACAGTTGCTTCTTTGCAGCGTGCTGGACTCTCTAAAGCAGGGGTTTTCAACCTTTTTCATCCCAGGGACCACCATTTATTCAGCATTTGAGCCACGGACCACCATTTGAGGACATTTTAGCCCCACAGACCCCAAATCTAAAGATTTTTTTTTTTTTTTTTTTCTTTTGTCCACAATTCCAGGCTGGATTTGGGAAACAAAACAAGCAAAACATACATTCCAAAATGACTAATTCAGATGATGAATATTTTAACTCTTGAGAGTGTAAAAATGAAACCAAATGGACGTGCAAGGGTCCATTTGGTTTCATCTTTACACTCTCAAGAGTTACATCTGGTTAACCAACTTTCCATCATTTAGCCTGGGGACCACCTGGAATCCTCTCAGGGACCACTGGTGGTCCCCGGACCACCTGTTGAAAACCCCTGCTCTAAAGGATCGTGGGTTCGAATCTGGGTGCGGGTGCTGTAATCAGCTGATGCAGTAAACATGCAATATAACAGTGACAGTGGCCCCCTTATTATTGTGCAATTGAATGAATGCGTTTAATAAACATTGTAATTCCAAAGTAGACTATTAACATTCCAACATATTTTTGATTAAATAGGCTAAGTTACATAGCTTACCTGTGTTTTGAGAGAAGTCACAAAAAGATGAAGAAATCCAAAAGTTCCAGAATGATTCAGGGAAATAAATAAACCAACCTCTGGGTTAAAAATAACCCTTACAGGTGTTCAAATGCAATTCAACCCCCATAACCCATTTGACCCAATGCCAAACAACCCATGAGTGTGGTTGCAGTATCCAAAATAACCCATAATTGTGGTTGAATGAATTCAACCACCTGCCTGGGTAAAATATTTGACCCAGTATTTCTCTGTGTGTACATGGGGAGCTAAGCCCCTGGAACTCCATTAAAGACCCCTGGGGGGCCATTGATAGAGTACCGGTACATTGGGAACCACCGGTTTAAATGTATGGAACCTACCAGGGGGGTAGGGGCCAAATGAATGACTAGGTGGGTAACACCGAAAAGAGTGAAGGAGGCGGAGGGGAATTTCATCAGAGCACAAACAAAAAAATCTCTTAACTATTCCCATGCCGTCCCCGGCACACCCCCCGTGTGTATATATAACAAAAAAAGAGCACATTCTCCAGTGACGACAATCCATCTTTGATTTCACGGCCGTCGCTTTCTCCTCCTCCCCCGACATAATAGGAAACCCGCATGAAGAGGTGCTAAACGCCAAGATGATCGAGCCCCGCTTTCACTGCTGTGGCTGCTGGTGGCAAGGAAGGGAGAAAGAAAGAAAGAAACAAAGCAAGAAAGAAAGAGAGAGATGGAGAGCAGGCTGACATTTATGGATGGGGTTTCCGCGGCCTTTACTTTTCTAGCGGAGGAGGATGGGGGTTGCGGCGTGCTAAGGGCCCGCAGAGAGTGCTACAGAGAGTCAGGGGCTCTAATCTACTTTCGGAGACAAAAAATAATAGCAAAAATAGCTGATCCACAAGCTCACACCGTGTCACGCCGCAATGTGTTATTATTAGATTTTCCTCAGATTAATCGTAGTATACAGTACATACTGTATCGCATTTGAAAAGTGTATGAGGAACGAATGGTAAAATCTCTTCCGGAACAGGCGAGGGGGGCGGGGCAGCAGTGCTGTATTGGAGATCCTAACAAATCAGTTTGTGGGGGTAAATTACCCTCCTTCCATGCACTGTACGTCCAACCAGGGAAACCTCCAACCCCTTGTCAGGTGAACAGAAGGCAGCTTGGACTCCTCATGCATTGAAGGAAGCATGAGGCCAGTCCGCTGCCTCCCCAGGTTGGTGCAGGGTGTGTAGACCTAGGATCACATTAGGAGTTCTACAGTAAAACGCTGCTTTCTGGAAAGGGCACGTTGTTTTACAGGCGAGTTATAAAAGGGGCTGGGGGCTTAATTTGACGTGTACAGTAGTATGTGTGCACGTCCCTGCCTGGTCCCCGCCACCCCACCCCCCTGCCCATGACTGCCACATCCATCACGGCACCGGCGGGGCCGCGACACGCCGCATGGGGGCCTCGGGACGGAGGGGAGGCGCATTCATTATGTCGACGTGGGGCCTTTGGCCCCCATGGTGTGTGGATGGGGGGGGGGGGGGGTCGCGGGGGGGGGGGTAAGGATTAGGGGTGTTCCCTTTTAGAGAGGGGTCAAGATTAGGGTGGTCATAGGATAAGAATCTGAAATGGGATTATTTTTTTCTCTTTCTTTTTTGGGGGGGGTGGGGAGGGGGCAGATTAAGGGGATAGGTTATTTGGTGTCAACCACTGGATAAACCAGTCTGTCGAGGACTGCTCTAGACCTGTGTGTGTGTGTGTGTGTGTGTGTGTGTGTGTGTGTGTGTGTGTGTGTGTGTGTGTGTGTGTGTGTGTGTGTGTGTGTGTGTGTGTGTGTGTGTGTGTGTGTGTGTGTGTGTGTGTGTGTGTGTGGTGCGACCATCGACCAAGCAGGGCATACAGTATATATAAAAGATCCCACCCTCTGTCTCTAAGTGTTTCCAAGCAATTTGGAGCCCCAGGCTATAGATTTTCCCTGGACTCCCCGTAACCAAATGGACCCAGGGAAAATCTTGTGTGATGTCATACCTATGACATATGTTCTTAAACTAAAGAACATTTTTAAATGTTCAATTCTAGCTATAGAGGACACGTATAACATATTTATCCATATGGGGTTTATTTGCCTGGGATCCTCTTAAAGCATGTTTGGTGGTCGCCCCTGTGTCCCCCCCGGCGCCCCAGACAACTGCCTAGTCTGCCTAATGGCAAAAACACCCCTGGCTCTTGCCCAGGGGCTCCTTCTCATTGTTCTTCCTCTCTCTCTCTCTCTCTCTCTCTCTCTCTCTCTCTCTCTCTCTCTCTCTCTCTCTCTCTCTCTCTCTCTCTCTCTCTCTCTCTCTCTCTCTCTCTCTCTCTCTCTCTCTCTCTCTCTCTCTCTCTCTCTCTCTCTCTCTGTCGTTCCACAGTGTCTGGAGGGGTTGGGGGTGTTCTGCCAGGGTGGTAGACAGAGAAAAGTGACGCTGATGAGGAACATCAAAGAAAGAGTGGGTGAGGGAGGGGGGGGGGGGGGGGGTACAGGTCAGAAGGCTCACTTTAGTCTCCAGGAACCCGGGGACAGCACGATGCGCGCACACCGAGGGAATGACAGGTCTGAGAGCTGACCGGCCAGGGCCTTTCTTTATCTGGCTCCATGCAAGCTGCTGTGTTCGTTCCAGCAGGCTCTCGTATCGTACATAATATTCGGCTACATGAAGTGATGATGACACGTTGTGAGCTTGCATCTGCTGTCGATACTGTCGAAATCTCGTCTCGAATAAGCCAAGGATGATGTATTCACCTGTATTACTTGAGTAAAAGCAACATCTTTGGAAGTGTTGTATTGGAATAGAACAGTAGTTTTCAACCATGCAGTGGTCCGGGGACCACCAGTGGTCCTTGAGAGAGTTCCAGGTGGTCCCCAGGCTAAATGATGGAAAGTTGGTTGACCAGATGTAACTCTTTGAGAGCGTAAAAATAAAAATGAAACCAAATGGACCGTTGCGGGTCCATTTGGTTTTATGTTTACACTCTCAAGAGTGTAACATTCATCATGTAAATTAGTCCAAGTCTACACAACTAGAGAATGTAGAAGATTAATGGTCATTTTTTATCTGTATGTTTGACTGTTTTGTTTCCCAAATCTAGCCTGGAATTGTGACACAAATTGGACAATGCCCAAGTAAGGTACAAATAACTCAAGATTGTAATAGCAATTAATGCTTTATCAGGACTTCCTTCAGAGCCATGCAGCCGGACTGGACCGGTCAACCCAGCGGTCAGTGCGACAGACAGACAGACAGACAGACAGAGCCTCCGTAGGGACAAGGATCGCCAGACACGTCGCAAAACGCTCCCATGTAACCATTTCCAGTTGCTTATAGCTGGAGGGAGAGGAGTGTTTGTATTATTTTACCTGATCTATATCTAAAGGTGAATAACTAGGCTGTTTTGGGGCGGGAAACCACTCTAATGTAGTGGTTTGTTTGGTTATAGCTCATACAATAAATGCAATCTAATCTCTTCACTGTTCCTATACCATTGTGAACAGTACGTGTGTACAGTATGTCTGTATTATGCCACATAACTCAAGAACTGTGTGCCCCAATCGACTACAAATTTCACACGCACGTTCCACACCACCAGTGGCCGTCTGACCTTTGATTTGGTCGGACACACGGTTGTCCGGAATCGTCACAAAAAGATCACTTCAATTCCCCCTCGCTTGTAGAATCAGGCGAGGTGACCACCAGTCTCACTTTTCATGGTCAGTTTCCCTCATCCCATAAAGGGACGCATTCAGACCGACAGTTAAATTGGCTGCTTTGACATACTTAGGTTCATACCAGAGCCATCTAGTAGTAGAAACCTTGCAACATTGAGGGGTCAGAATCTGAGTGCTCGAGCGCTGTAGATGCTGTCTGAAAGGGGGCAAGCTGGAATTGGAAATGCATTGATTTCAACGGGGGTGGCGCAAATAAGAGCTATGCTAGGTATTCGTGCAAGATGGCAACTGTTTTAAAGCACGGTACAGTAATGTCAGTAAAGTCTCTGTAATGCTTTTGTTGTACTGCAAAACAATTGTAAAATAAAGCGATTAGGATCACTAAAGCTTGGCTGTTGCATGAGTCCAATGCATTTCTACCTACTTCGGGTCCAGGACTTGTCCCCATTTGCCATCTCCATTCTCAATAGAATTCTAGGTAGAGGAGCCGCCAATAGACTGGACCCATCAACAGTTTGCATAACTTTGTCTATACGCTATGGCTCTGGTTCATACTAAGGTCCCCAGCATGCATCGTTCCCTCATAAAACCCCAGAGTCAGACGCGACATCTAAAACGATTAGCTAGACATCTTCAAAACACTTTCAAAAGCAATTCAGATGGCAGATGCGCGGCGCCGAGCAGCACAACGAACATCATTGTGTGAGAGCGGATCATCTATTTGCTAGCTTTTTTACGCATCGCTGCATGTGTATAAAACAAGTCATTCATTTACACAAAATAGGCATGAAATCTGCAGATATAAGGTTCCTGCCCGGTCAGCAATGATAATAAACTCTACAATTTGTTTTGGTCAGGCCCCGCATCGGCTGTCTTCAATTAAGTTCATGTATAAATCATTGTCTGGTGCGCTGGCGCTTCGCGGTTCACTGAAATGAAATACATTTGGCATAAATTAAATCCCCTTTACCTCGAAAACGAATTAATGAAGGCCCGCGGCCCGACCGGGCCGGCACGGAAACGCCAGCACAGGTCAGGTCAGGTTGGGTTCTGGTAAAGAATTTTTGAATCGGAAAACGGATAGGCCTACAGGTGGTGGTGGGGGGGGGGGTAGTTAGTTAGTAGCAGTAGTAGTGTTTCAAATCACTTTAAATATAAGCACTTTATTTTGAAATACCTTTGAAATTGGGGTTGTTTGCTTGGTGGGGCAGTCAAGGCAATGTCGGGGACATTGTGACAAGGTAGGGTTTCTGGGAAACTGAGGCCAATGCAAATTAAGGCTGCCTCCACACTGCATTTTGCACAGTTCGTGTTTCGGCCGGGGTGTGCCTGTTTGCCTGTTTGGTTTTCTCCGAAATCCAGCCTGGAATTGTGGACAATTGCTGAATAAACAGTGGGTAGGAAGAGAAGAAGCTGCCCTGTTGAACATTTACTCCAACGGTCTCTGGTCATGTGTGTGTAACATGTGTCTGTCATGGATCATGTTTATACATATTCTTCCTTCATTATCTCATACTAGATCACCTCTAAGCAATTTGTGAGGGGAGGGGGGCATACCATTTTCGGTTACAAGACTTTTATTAGGCAAGTATAAGCATCAGTAATAACATCAGTTGATGAAATGCTGTTGGTTTAGTGGTGACACAGCTGTAGTTAGTTAGTAGCGGTAGTATAGTGTTTCTAATCATTTTAATTATAAGCACTTTGATTTGAAATATCGTGGGTTGTTTTGCATGCCATCGTCTTTGGTGGGGCAGACTGGGCATTTAGGGGGGCATTGCCCCCCCATGCCCATGCCTAGATCTGCCCCTGATTTGTGATATTTTTCAGTTTTCAGTTTCAGAATGCTGCAGTGGATTAGGATCCACAGTCTACTGTGCATCTCTCATGTTATCTGTTCATAGCTTGTAATTTAGGTTCTATTTACACAGGCAACAACAATCTCAAAAGCAACAAGTAAAGAGGCATGTTTTTGCAGAGTAACATATTACTAATTACACTTTTTGCCATATCTTTACTTTACTTTCACTGGAAAAGGTAATATTTGAGTATTATTTAATTCAGGGGTTTTCAACAGGTGGTCCGGGGACCACCAGTGGTCCCTGAGAGGGTTCCAGGTGGTCCCCAGGCTAAATGATGGAAAGTTGGTTAGCCAGATGTAACTCTTGAGAATGTAAAAATGAAACCAAATGGACCCTTGCGGGCAGGGGTGAAAGTGAAGGGGGTCCCGCAGGGTCTGGGACCCGGTAAAAGATTTCACGCAGGGTCCCGCAGGGTCTAATAAAATATTAGGTTAAATAACCTGTCACTGCACGGAGAGAAGTCTCCTCTTGTCGGTTCGCACAGCCAGAGCCACAGAGACAGAGTATCGACAGTTACGCCATCTATACAGTATAGATAGAGTTATGCAAACTCTGTTCACTTCATGGGGTCAGTCCAATGGAGGCTCTTCTACATAGACTTCTATTTAGAATAGCAACAGCAAATAGGGACAAGTCCTGAAGCTGACATAGAAAGAAATGCTGTGCTGTTTTTCAGACCTCCATTTCTAGGAAACACAGAATGGGGGAACTTTATCATGACCTCTAAGGTATATTAATGACAGTAAAATATTGAAAAATGAGTGGAATTCCCCTTTAAGATTCTAATTGTGTGGACTCTTGAAAATTACATAATTCAGATGTTTGACTCTTGAGACTCTTGAGACTCTTGAGAGCAGTAAAATGGTTTCATTTTAGGGCATATTATGGGGGTCGAAATAATGCTGTTTTGCAGTAGTTTGTAACAAAATAAAATCTTAAATGAAACCTATTTCTTGTGTAGCCTAATGCCTCAAATACAAAACAGTTTAATCATGCTAAAATATATAGAGTATAGGGAGCCTAATGCAGGTGTAAGGCAGACCTGCTGTGTTTTATATTATGTTCCAGGTTAGGTTAGGTTAGCTTACAGTGCCACAAAAAAGCATTTTCCTATGCATTTTAGGGACACTGTGGAGTTTGAACCTCCAAAAAATTCTCAGAACACATCACACGATGCTGTTTCCTATAGACCCGGCAAGAACTTCAAACCACTTTCACCCCTGCTTGCGGGTCCATTTGGTTTCATTTTTACACTCTCAAGAGTTAAAATATTCATCATCTGAATTAGCACCACTTAATTAAGAAGTTTACACTGTTTTGTTGGCAAAATGCAGCCTGGAATTGTGGACAAAACCAAAAGAATTTTTAATTTTAGGTTTTTGGTGTGAAAATGTAATCAAATGGTGGTCCGTGGCTCGAATGCTGAATAAATGATGGTCATAAAGGTTGAAAACCCCTGATTTAATTAGTCACTGTCCAACAGTGATTTGATGTGCCTAGAATGCAGGGGCAGATGTAACCTGTCCCATTTGGGGGGGGGGGGGGGGGCATGTGGAGCGCCAAGAGAAAATGGTATGGGGGCGGGGGCGGATGAAGCCGCACCCATACCATTTTCGGTTACAGGACTCAGTCAAGTAAAGCACCATCAATAACATCAGTTGAAGTTGCAACAGACACGCAGCAATATATGACAGTTCCTCCGCTGGGTGGAGTCATTATATATTGGAGTGATCCAATCGCTCACATAACCGTGGTTACCTACAGTATGTATCTTCGTTATGTACGCTGTTGTTATCTTGGAAACAACACTCTCTTTTTCCAAAACAGATGTCTCTCTCTCTCTTTATCCCCCTTCCCACCACCTCTCTCTCTCTGGGTGAATATTGACTGAGGAGGAACCTGTGCAGGCTGACCCCCAGGTCCTGTCCTGTCAGTGCACTGCCAGTCTTCCGTCCGTCCGTCCGTCCGCCTGTGTGTCTGTCTGTCTCCGGCACCTTTCTAATCAGCTCCACAGTTTGCTCTTTGTCCCCCTGCTCTGCTTTGCTCTGCTCTGTGCCGCACCGCTAGCCCTCTCCTCTCCTGCTCCTCCGTACTCTGGCATGCAGGGCCAATAATAGTCCCAGCAGCCAGCCAGCAGCCAGCCAGTCAGCCATGCAGCCAGCCAGCCAGCCAGCCAGCCATGCAGCCATGCAGCCAGCCAGCCAGCCAACCAACCATGCAGCCAGCCAGCCAGCCAGCCATGCAGCCAGCCAGCCATGCAGCCAGCCATGCAGCCAGCCAGCCAGCCAGCCAGCCAGCCAGCCATGCAGCCAGCCAGCCAGCCATGCAGCCAGCCATGCAGTCAGCCAGCCAGCCAGCCAGCCAGCCAGCCATGCAGCCAGCCAGCCAGCCAGCCAGCCAGCCAGCCAGCCATGCAGCCAGCCAGCCAGCCATGCAGCCAGCCAGCCAGCCATGCAGTCAGCCAGCCAGCCAGCCAGCCAGCCATGCAGCCAGCCATGCAGCCAGCCAGCCAGCCAGCCATGCAGCCAGCCAGCCAGCCATGCAGCCAGCCAGCCAGCCATGCAGCCAGCCAGCCAGCCATGCAGCCAGCCAGCCAGCCATGCAGCCAGCCAGCCATGCAGCCAGTCAGCCAGCCAGCCAGCCAGCCAGCCAGCCAGCCAGCCAGCCAGCCAGCCAGCCAGCCAGCCAGCCCAGGTAGCTCAAACATGTGGAATTTGACATAGAGGAGTTGTTACAGGAAGACCTGGTTCCCAAAAAATAAATAAACAGAGTTATACCGTTGCAAACTCCGCAACCTTCTTTATCTTTATTTTAGATTGTTTTGGAATAATAAGATATAACATAAGCATCATGCAACAGCCTGGTGTCTATAAATTCCTTGCGGTCGAAACATGTTGGCTTTAGTGCCTTTTTAAACTTAATAAAGGCTTTCATATTAATTTTTGTGAGCCCGGATCGTCGCCTTTTTCAATTTCAATTTAAAATTCCTTTATTTTAGGTCCATTTAGTGCAGCGTAAACACTATAACATCCCAGCAAATCCCTTTATTTTAGATCGTTTTGTATTACTAGTAGGCCTACAGCCTAAACATTACAGAGACTTTAGTTGTCACAGTGCAATACTTTAAAACAGATGTTGGACGTCTTTCAAACTCCAGTTTGTCCCTCTTTCAGGCTGCAACTAGCCCTCCCGAGCGTTCATTTTTCTGACGCCTCAATGTCGCAACATTTGGGCTGGTCCGTTTTTTTGTTGTTGTTGTTTTTGGGCCGACTATTCTGGTATTCGAGGAGTCCTCCTCCTGGGCCGTGGTGTGCTGCTACGTGATTCCCCCCCACCCCACCCACCCACCCCCATCTACCAGGGGCGGATGTAACATTTCCCAATTGGGGGGAAGCCGCACCCATACCATTTTTGGTTACAAGACTTTTAAATAAAGCATCAATAATAACAACAGTTGTTGAAGTTGCAACAGACACGCAGCTTGCATAAAGCTAAAGGTCTGACTCAGAGAGTTTTCTGTTTTCAATGATGAAATGCTGTTGGTTTAGTGGTGACACAGCTGTAGTTAGTTAGCAGCAGCAGGAGTAGTGTTTCAAATCATTTTAAATATAAGCACTGTAAAGTGAAATATCTTGGGTTGGTTGGCATGCCATCATGTTTGGTGAGGCAGACTGGGCATTTAGGGGGGCATTGCCCCCCCCCCCCCCCCCATGCCCATGAATAGATCTGCCCCTGCCATCTACAGACCCCTCTGTGGGAGAGTGTCGGTGGACAGGACTCAGCGAGTGTCAGGGCCGCGGGGGTTGCTTCTGAAAGCTCACCGCCGCCGTCCTGCGGTTTGCGGATATGTAGGGGTTATGTTTTTTCTTTATTTGATTTTATGAAGGGTCATATCTCAAGGTCTGTGTCGACGGGTCCTGCTGGCCTAAGCAGTATATGTGGGTTGCTTGTGTGTGCGTGCACACACACACGCACGCACACACACACACACACACACACACACACACACACACACACACACGCAGACTCCCTTGGGGTCACTTGTGACATCTTAAGTCTGTAGACTCACTTCCGGGATCCACCCTTTCCAGAGCTCGTACAGCTCCCAAAAAAATCAGGTGTCATTAGTAACTATCAGATTTGACAAAAATATGTTTAAATGAGCGAAAATCCACTTCTTAAAATTATCGTCACTTGTGGGGTCCTTTCTTAGGCTCCACCCACTTCTCCTCTCTTTTGACTTATGAAACCCTCCTCTCTTTTGACTTATGAAATCCTCTAGTTTTCTTACACACTTGACTTAGGATAGTCACTTGTCAGAGCCTATTTGGCAATACTCCAATTTTGACTCATTAATGTTCATGAAATATTCATTGCGAGTCAAAAGTAGTGGTAAAAGACAAGACAGACCAAATCACATCCTCTACTTTTTATAAATGTATAATTTACGTGTACGATTTTGTGATGAAAAAGATGACCTGTTCCCTAACTATGGAAGGAACTCCCACAATAGGGCACCCGCTGCCAGCCGTTCGTCCGACACAAAATTCCACAACATTAAAACATCAGGGGGAGATCGGCCAATAGCGTCTCGGTGCGGTCTCCCCCCCTAGAAAATTCCACCCGTCGGAAACCCCACCTAAAACATTAGAAAAATTCTAGACCAATGGGCGTGCGAGGGGGAGAATTGTCTACGCCCCCGACCAATCGCGTGGCACGGGTTCCCCGGGCTATAGGATCAAGGTTCAAGGTTCAAGGTTACTTTATTTAGTCATGTGAGAGAAATTTGTCTTGGACATACAGACTTGCAGCAACAAGTAAGACAATGCAGGACAATACAATACAGTACAACACAATAGTAGTGACTCGTGCACCCCATCAGGCTTGCATAGCACCTTCCATAAGTAGTGCTTCGTTAAGTAGTAGTAAGAATATAAATAGAATAAATACAGCGGTACCAAAAAACTAGTACAGTTCCAGCAGCATCATAGCAACATTCACAGTCTTCTCCTTCCTCCCCTTGCCCCCTCTGCAAGAGAGTTATTGAGGAGTGAAATGGACATAGGTACAAAAGAGTATTTAATTCTATTATATCTCCATTTTGGAGCCTCGTACCTCCTACCTGACGGCAGTAACCTAAACTCAGGGTACAGTATATGAGAGGGATCAGACACAGTTTTCTTTGCCTGCCCTTGGGTGGCTTGCTCAAAAATGGTCTGTGGGGTGTTGGGAGGTGTTGACATCCCCATAATCTTCCCCGCCGTTTTAGCCAGTCTCAGGAGTTCTGACTTAAACTTAACCGTCAGGTTTCCAAACCAATTGGCGATACCGTATCTCACTATCACAGCTACTCAATTGGAGTAACACAGGCAACACAGTTTTGACACCATCACAGAAGATCCGCAAGCTCATATTGCACCAAACTTCACAAGATAGTTACTACCGCAATGTTCTTAGCCACTAATTGCGCTCCTACTGCGTCCACAGCGGCTAATATACCTAAGTAAATTAATTCCTCGGACTATCGTGATGTCAAAAAGCTACGGTCCAGACCTAGCACAACTGGGTGCAACTCTACCAGAGCCATAGAGAAAGGCAGAGTTGCACCATACAGAAAGGCAAATAACCCAGAGCTGCGACATCTCCGTTCACTTCCATGGAAAGGTGTAATGGCGGCTGCTCTACATACTTTTATTCAGCATTGGGACAGCTATCTGTGACAAGTTCTCAGGCGACAGCCCAGATTTAATTCTCTGAAACCACTTAATCCATGTTGCATGGGCACGGCCGCTGTACCACTTTACTTTAAATAGTTTTGTAGTATGCCTAATAGTATCCATGTTACACGAGCATGGCCGCTGTAAATCACGCTTTACTACTGCCCGTAACATCGTCCCCTCCCCTTCCTTCATTCATTGTAGCCGTAAGCTGACCAATTTTGTTTTCCGTGGAGTTGGACAAGAAAGCGACCATCACTTTCGATCGTCGCGGGCTCGCGGACCTGAGTTTTATTTTTCTACGATGGTGCGGGATAGTCCTGTGCTTACAGCGAGACCTATGCACCGTCAGACGCATGACCGCGCCAGAATTTATTGTCGAGCGGTGAAAGTGTGTGTTTTTGTGTAGGAGATTTGAGCGCACACAGGACACAAAATCTCCCATCGTAATGCAGACGTGTGGTTTTGAAAACGTGACTGCATGTATCCATGCAGCAATTTGCGTGCATGCTTACTGTGTGCTTGCGTGGCCAATATCAAGTACATGCATACACGTTTAAGCAGTGGTCGGTGGTCCCCGCACTGATGTTGCCTGTATGGAGCAGTCTGTCATCAAGTTGATAGATTGATTAGGTCGACAATAATTATAACCAATGACGGTTGTTGTGTAGGAATGAAGAGACGAGGTCAGCGGCAGCCCCAGGAAAATACAACTTCATTTTAGTAGCCTAAAGCAGGGCTTTTCAACAGGTGGTCCGTGGACCTCCAGTGGTCCATGAGAGGATTCCAGGTGTTCCGCAGGCTAAATTATGGAAAGTTGGTTAACTAGATGTAACTCTATGAGAGCATAAAAATGAAACTAAATGTACCTTTGCAGTTGCAGGTCCATTTGGTTTCATGTTTACACTCTCAAAAAATAAAATATTCATCATGTGCATTACACAACGACAAAATGTAAAAGATTAATGGTCATTTTGATCTGTACGTTTGATTATTTTGTTTTCTCCAAAATCCAGCCTGGAATTGTGGACAAAAGCAAAACAAATATAGGTGTAGTTTTGGAGTCTGTGGGGCTAAAATGTCATCAAATGGTGGCCCGGGGCTCAAATTATGAATAAATAATAAAAGGTTGAAAACCACTGGCCGAAAGGAATTAAATAATTGTGAGGCCAGCATGTTTGTGGAGTAGACCTGCAGCTTTAGTGGCAAGTCCATGTGGTCTGTGATTCAAGCTTGGCTGGTTGGGCCAATATACGAATGGATCAGCATAATAATAACAATAGGCTAATAATAATAATAGGTAATAAGCTCATAAGCAGCTAAATCAGGGGTGGACAATTATTTTTTCCCAAGGGGCCAAATGAGATACAGAAAATATTGTGGAGGGCCGGGCTTAAAGGCTGTACTAAATTCTGCATAATATTAATTTAATTTCTATATAAAAGTAGTAAATGACAGTGTTTTGACACTCTAATAAGAGTATTATCATTCTTATTATGCAATGAAAAAGTGTGGTTGTTAGGGTAAGGGTAAATTTGGATTAAAATTGTCATTTAGCTGGGGACCCCCTGGAAGTCGTGTTGTGAGCTTTCAGATTGCGGGTACAAACTAATGGGTCTATGTGTTCCATTTGTACACTACAGTAGTTACAGACCGATAAGGGTGCATTTGTTTCCAAACTATCATTTATATATTTTGCACAGAACAACAGGCCTACAGCCAGTCAGTTGGAAAGCCTCACTGCATGTCGCAGCTGCGGTCATGTGCAACCTGTTTCAGATTGATTGAGACACTAGAAAGAAACTACTAGGCAAATGTGTTTGCATGTATGCTATGTCCTGCTATGGCAAACGTTCAGGGCAGGTCAGATCCAGGCAAACCAGTAGTGGTGTATACTAGGGCTTAATTTGCCCTTCGAACATCGAACAGCAAATTCAGGCCGAGCTTCGAAGCATTGAAAACAATGCATTTCCAACTGCAGTAACAGCGCGTTTGACAGCGAGTTTCTGACCCCTCGATGTCGCACATCTACTAGATGGGGGGGGGGGGGGGGGGGAGTTAAATAAATAAATAAATGCGAATGGTTCGGGATCATTAATATTCGTTCGCGTGGCGACCTTAGCGAGCGAGTGGTTCGAATTTCGAGCTTCGGTATACAGCCTTACAAACCAGCACAAATAAAATCTGTCCTAAACCAGCAGGGCCAACCAGAAGCCATAGTCAGCTCAGAAAGCAGAATAAATGACATTCAAAAGCTCACTTGGGTTACTTGCAGGTGTGTTGATTTAATTATTTCATTAGTAGCCTACTATTGGGTGTAATGGGTTGTATTTATGTATTTTATTGCGTAGGATAATATTAGGACAAATGGGTAAGTATGGTAGAAGTGTTTGTTTTGGTTTAACTTGCCGACTATATCTTCATCAATCAGTTCCACACAGCGTGTCACTGTCCTGCATGATATATCATGCAGGACAATATAATTTGGACAAGTTTGGCAAGCCAGATTAAAAGGCTTAACAGGCTGCATGTGGGCCCCGGGCCGCAGTTTGCCCATGTCTGATTTAGACAGTAAATGAACTGAAAAATGAGTGCTGATTCTAAAATAACAGAAAGCTATGTGACAAAAATGTTTAGGGGGGAAGGGACTAATGGAGAAGAGATCCAGAAGAAATAAAAGACATGCCATTGTATGCTTGACTGCATACTGAAAATATAAGCTCAACACATAGTGAGCTTGTACATTGGCTATGTTGAACATGGAAACAACAGTAAAATCAGCTATGACAATGCCCTCAAGCTCTGCCAACATTCTTGTCTACTAAATCCCCCCACCCTGAGATGACTTGGAATTGTAGGAATTCAGTTGAGATATTACATTGTGTTTTCAAATATGGTGAAAACAACAGATCTACAAGCGCACGTGTTGCAGAGGCGACACATTGTAGGCTTGCAGATCAGCTAATCTTAAGGAATAATTTCATGGTACTCACTACTATTACAATTCCTCTTATGTCCAAAAATTAAGTTGCCTTTGACGAAAGATGCAGTGTTGCAAAGTGTACAAAAATACTTGACTCAACATTTTCCACATTGGAGAGAGCACAGGTCGCCTCAGTCTCATGTGAACACCCCAGACAGGCTTCTGCTGTTTTTGCTAATTAACGACCCAATCAATGCAGTGCAAGGGTGGGGGTTATTCTCCCACTCTCCTAGGGTATTATGATGGCCGGTCGTTAATTAACTGGGGGAGAGGGGGGGGTGCTCTCTCCTGCAGCAACTCTACTCTACTCACTGAACTGATCAAACTGGATCTACTTAAATAAGAAGTTCCCTTTATTGAAATACGGAATGCACCAGCTTGATTATATAATAATCCATTTTATTATGTTATTTGGATACCCATAAGAATCATACAAATTGAGTTTGAGACCCCTGTCCTACTGCGTGTTCCATGCTGAAAATTTTCTGTTAAAATGCTTCATTATGGTAAGGTAAGGTGTGCACTTCACCCCACTGTAGAGTATGTGCATGTGCACATCTTGTAACCAGTAGGACTGGAGGATTTCCCAAATCACACAAATCACTTACTATACCTTTTAAATGATTGTAGTGGGTCAGTGGGCCTAATGTTTTAACAATGTTTGGCTCTGAGATGTAGTGGAGTATAATTTCTTGTAATCAATGCACCTGCACAGTTCAACTCAGAGCATAAGCTGTTGAAGAGATCAGACCAACTTTACACACAGCTTCAGTGTATACTGTATACTATATAATATGTTTCTGTTCTATAAATGGAACAGAAAAATATATGGTCTATAAATGGAACCAAATGGACATATCATCTAACCTGACACAATGATGTTCATAATTAATTAGGGATGTATACAGTCAAGATTCCCTGGAATCCAATTTGAGAACCACTGTGTAAAACAGCATTAATAATAGGAATATTTCTACACAACAGCTTGGAAGCTAGTTGACTCAATACTAGCTCTGTAGAATATCAGCATTATGTTCGTACTTACTCCAAATAGTCTTAGGCCGTTTCTCAATTCTACCCTTGTCCCTCGCCCTTGGCCCTAACCCTCGCTGATGCGCGTTCCCGTGAAAAAGTAGTGTTATCCCAATTCTCTTAGCAAGGGACGAGGGGAAGGGCTAGGGCGGGGATTTTACCCCTTGAAACGGAGCCAAACGGCGACCCGACTTAAAACCAAGGGACATCACAGAGTGCGGAAGTCAGACGCGGTAAGAAGCGTTTTTTTCTTAAGAAAAATATGACAATAGCCGATGCTATTCCAACGTGTTATCAATCTGCATTGCGAAATATCGCAATCTCTAGAAGTGGTTAATGTTTACCTAATGTGAACTAACGATACGGGCCGACGCGCTGCATTTCTACAGCGTTGGTCGCTCGCTATACAACTTGACTGTATTATCAGCTGTATCGGCTTTACTATTTTCTGGTGCTCGTGGTCAAAGAACTCTTTCTTCTGCAAGCTAACAGCACGTATCAGTCCGACCTCGACACCCATTACGATGTCAACATTCTGTAGTTTTGAACTATTATTACGTGCATGATGCTGCTTAATATTGGCTACTCGGTATGATATGTTATGCAAATCCGCATGTCCTGACCGCTCTGTCATGTGTGGATGGACGCACAAACGATCCCTGAATGTTGTAGCAAGTTGTAAAAGTTGCAAAACGTATTATAAATGATGTTTTTTTTTTTTCTTCCTGCAGGCAAACCAGCTATGGAACAGACTGCAAGCTACTGTGCAACCTGGAGATGAATTCAACAGCATTGAATGTTGTTGAATTTGAAATGTTTCATCCATACTGTACAAAGCACAACACTAGCTTGTCATAACATATGAAATGATTGAAAATGACTCCAGTTATGAATCACTTCTTAATTATGTTAAAAACAATAAACAGTGACCCCAGGCCCTTAATTCTATACTGTACATTGTTTTCCTTTTTCTAACCCTGTATGGCATTTTGCATAGTAGGCTACAATTACAATTCAGGCATTGAGTAGATGATGAATGTCTTACAGCTAGCAAGAACACCTGGTTAATAACTGTCCAAGAATCATTAATATAATATATAACTGTAGAGAGCTGTAATGTACAGCTGTGGTGAAGGTCCCTCAAATGGACACTAATTTGCCTGTGGACCCCGAAGGAATATGCTAGAGGATCCCATAAGGGAAGATATTTATTTAACTCTGAGAAACAGACATAAAGGTCCATTTGGTTCCTATAATTTTCATTAAGCAACCCCCTGGAACTCCTCAAGTGGGGCCTGGGGACACGGTTGAATTAACAAAATGAACCCTTATCCCTGTCTGTAACTCAGAGTAAACAAATGGTCCATAGAGTAATGCATGTCAAACTCGGGGTCCTTAAAGTAAAACGATTTGAGAATCACTGCTAAAGCCTTCTTTTATTGGTCCATGGGCAAATTCGTTTTTTGGGGGTCCTTGACATAAAGTTTGGGAACCAGTTGCCAATAGTGAGCTTGTAGATCAGCTATATTCTGAGAATATCACCTATATCATGGGGTACTGTATAAGGGGCAATCGATATCTAGGGACATTCCAATTCCTAGGGGGATGATTTATCCCCCTAACCCTTGGCACTCATTTTGTAGAGGCAAGGGGAAGGGACAAGGGACAAGGGCTACGGTTGAGGGTTAAGGGGTAGGGTTGAAAAAAGGAATTGAGAAAGGGCCTTAGTCTTCTAAGAAAGTGCAACCGTTGATGTATTCTAGCACACAGGTTTTTCTCGCAGTCTCTTCTTGTACTGTTGGATTCGCGATTTTATTTATGCAATAGGTCTGCTTATAAAGGTTCGTTCTGGTCGGATACTCGACTGGAACCATTTCTGTAAATATAAAAAATGAACGCGAACAGCAACGTCCACGTTCGTTTTTTATATGTGCATCAACGTGGTGAGCACGTCACCACAGAGGCATTTACCTTATAATGCAACATAACAGCACTACATATAGTATGTTTAATATATACGTGTTGATCTGGTTAAAGACACAAGAGTAATGTGGTCACACAGAGCTATACCCTGTTGTCTTCAATCGTTTCAGCAATGTGCATTACAATGCAGCGTTTGCTACTATTATCATGGGCAATTAGTCACTACGATGGATTCATGTATACATCAATATGGGGTGTGAAATGTGTACAATAGTATGTTCCAGCCAAATACTTGCTTCTTAAAGATGACTTGAATGAGATGAATATATATTTTAGTGTTAAAGAATATAGCTGGGGTAATTATAATTATTTTGATGTGAGGACTATGTCATGAATGAATGAATGAATGAATGAATGAATGAATGAATGAATGAATGAATGAATGAATGAATGAATGAATGAATGAATTTTATTTGTGCATGCAGTAGGCCTACTAGTCAACTGAAAATACTGAATCTACACACCATGCATTATACTTAAGGCCAACTTGTTAATTTCATTTAGAGATGTACAAAACATTTACTTCTATAAAGCCAGAAGCAGCAAACCATAGTGAAAAGGAGAAATATACAGTACAAAGAGGGGAAAGTAGGTGGATTCTGTGCAAACTATCCTGAATGTACATGGCAATAACTGTATTAAACTGTAGGCTTATTCACATGCAAGTAAGGTCAAAATGTCACAAAACATAGCCAGCTTCTGCTATTTATACAGAGTGCAAATCTATGTGGTGTAAATTCTCCTGCATCATGATGCATGTTTAGCCTACATCAAATTCACAATTTCAACAGTGATAGGCGCAGCTTACCTCTGCATTTCATACAAAGAGCACTAGCTCTAACTAAACACATCAAACTGTAAATAGACTCATTTCACTATCTTATAGCAAACATAATGGTGGTGATGACAGCTGCTCTGTTTGTTGACCTCTGTCCCAGGCCATCATCTCACCAGGTTCAATCCTGCTCTCACCAGGGCCAGGCACCAGACTATCAGATTCTTGAGCTATTGTATTGCATAATTTATTTACTGTAGAAATATTCAATAAGTCAGTGTCTTAGACTGTTGCTTACTTTAGGCTGCATTTCATACACACAGCCTTAGTGTATATACTCTAAAAATGTCAGGCATGGTAAATCAATTGATTTAGAATCTGGTAGCGGTGATTATGATAAAATAGTAAGCATAGCTCTGATGTATTTAGGTACTCAGAATGAATAGCTTTTATAGCTGTGGCCTTTACTGGCACTTAAATAAATAAAGCAATCATTGGGCCTTAGTAGGCCTATATGGATTAATGAGATGCCATTTACACTGCTAACCATTAAGCAATAACAGAACAACTAACCAGCACACTGATAAACAATGCTGGGTTAAAAAGCAATGTGTTAATTCTTATCTAAGCCTGCTGATATCCTGCACATTGACAGTAGAGCCAAACACCAATGTACAGTATACAGTTAATTGATTTAGCAATCATGTTTATTATTATGTTTTTATCTTCCCGCATGTCGTGGCCGAAAACAGTGATGTCATGACAGTATAAATCAGATTAGAAAGCATATACAGTTTAAACCTATGCCGAACTGTGGGCATAGGTTGCTTGAGTATAGTTAAAATGGGGTGACATGTACAGTATGTTATGCGTTCCATGCCAGCAGTGGGGATTGAACCACCCAACGTACATACAAGGGCATGTACGTCACTATGCCACTAGTTACACAGGGCTGTTGGTTCGAATCTCATCTGTTGCACGCAGGTCCGTCACACAACAGGAATAAACTGCTGCAGTGAAGCTGGACTCCTCTTTTTCCTCTCTTTCTCTCGGACTCCTCATTTTCCTAAAATCTATGTGGTGTAAATCCCCCCGCCTGCCGAATGGCCCCCAGCTTGCGTGGCTACTCACTCCCAATCGTCCATCATAATCTGAAGATCACGTCTTCATTCATACTCCAACTTAGCCCGTAGTAGAACTTACTTTAGCACATGTCTACCCTCAAAATCCCTATAGGCTTATGCAAAGGCAATTTATTGCGAACGCATTGAGCCACTTACTATGTCACAGAGCACGGAATATTACTGCACTAACAATCTTAGACTGATGACAGTTACTGTACTCCACCACAGATTACTATTGCAACTCATTTCATGTAGTATTACCAATGTGTTGGCTTTGCTTAATGCAATTCACTCAAGTCTGTCTCCCTGCATGTTAAAAACATATAACTTATGTGGTTGTCCAGAACTGACAATCTAATCAATATTCTCACATTTGGGATTTCCAATACACGCTGTGAAGCTCACAGCTTGTCCACCATTGGTTCACAAAGTGAGGGATCCCAATGGAGGGTATGCGCAATTGCGTTGATCAGCCACAGTGTCACATGACCAAAGTATAAGTACTATTCCAGTTGTTCTCAACCTTTTCTCTTTCGTGCCAATATGTACTGTATGTACACTACAGTATGTGTAGAGTCAGCTGGGGAATTAAGGCTACTGCAGGGCTGTCAACCTTGACAAATTTCTATGAATACACCTGGCACATATGCGTCCCACACTTGCGCGCACACACGCTTTGCCCGGGGCCCTGGGCACGGCATTTTTTGTGACAGGATGCTATGCATGATCATGGCCGCGGGAACTATTTTACAGTAGCAGGGGCTGAGCATGGAAGCGGGGGTGCGCAAAAATGTGCGTGCATGCGTTTCATCACGCGCATTTTCGCGTGTTAAAGTGCCCTTTAATTTCCCTCTCCACACACAAGTTATATGAACAAATTGACAGACAAGATGCCTATACTGTGAAACAGCATATTAATTAGGCCTGGCCTACATAAATCACTTGTTTTGAACATATAGGCTGAATGAATAGGCCTACAGAATCCTCACGCAGGATATATAATCACAACAAACGCCCGACAGCAACACAAACTCAAACAACTGACAGTTCCAAACCCATCATAAAAGGGCATATGCCTATTTAGTCCACATGAGATTTAGCAAGGCACAAAAAATATAAAGGCTAAACAGAGGAGCTGAGGTCTAGTAGGAGGTATATTTTTATAAGTCCCAACAGCAACGAGTTGACAGCGCAGCGCGCTTGGGTTCGGCGACCCGTGTGTTCACATCATCATCACACAGCCCTCCCCGTCAGTATATACGAACAGAACATAATACATAATATCTCACATTAACTTTCAGCAGCAGGCAGCAGTTCAGTTGGCACGGCGGCCATGTGCATGATACAGAACATTCCACACAATAAATGTAGTACATTGCACTAATGCAGAATTATTGTTGTGTTTTACGGTTAAGATTTATAAATCTCTGTGTCTCTGGTCCCAGCTGCATCTGCATCTTAGACATATGATGAGGCTAAAGCCATATGAACTCCCCAGAAATAAAATTGTTAGGTAATTCGACCAAGCATCATTTCACTAATATGCACCACAAAGCTGGGACAATATTCCATACCATTAGGAAACCAAACTATAACTATAGCTATAGCTAAACTCAAGTTTAAAACATTATATAGCATTGCTTTTACTCACACTTATATTGGTTAAGTATTTCTTGCCTGGGCTTTAAAATTAGCTGTACAGTACTTACAGTATGTGTGAAAGATGCTATACAACAGAGCACCTACTTGCTCAGACTTGCTCAGACAGAGTTAATAGTCCACCAATAAATTTAAGTGTGAATGTCAAAATACACTTCAGTGACTATAAAAGTAATGAACATACTCATGAACATGAACTCATTCTAGTCTCACTCTTGAACAGGGCTCAATGCTTAGGATTTTTCCAAGTAGGCTACTATTTTACAATATCAATATATTCACATAGCCAGGTCGACTGAAAGCCGACCATCAATTATGCAAATGAGCCCGGGCCGTCGCGGGTATTGTTTCGGTCGGGTATTGCAACTCTATACAATAGCCCATATTGTTATACTAATGACAATGTGAAAGGGTCCCCCAAATCTTAAGGCCGACTCTGCTTGTAGCAGGCGAATTGTAGCCTAATAGAAATGACAATGATCCGACGGCAAATCAGCCAATGATGGTAAGAATACACAGTGTTGTGCGTCCGAGCGCGCACGTGCATCGTGCGTTATTTATGATTAATCACGGGATAGCGGCACACGGGCGTGAGGCAAAAGGTTGCTGCGCAGACAGTATATGATTCAAATACACGCACAGCGCAGGAAGGTTATAACAACCAACATCAACAGCTTTAGTAGCTCATTCAACGTGTTGGAGAGAAGCGCAGCGTGTTGGCTGTCTGCTCTGATGCTGTGTGCTGCTGACAGAGCAGAGGGAGGGGCGGGGCGGTGAGCAAGGAGAACAGATCTCCAAGCTAAGGATGCCTCGAGCCTCAACACGTTGATAGCTTGTAGATCTGCTCTATTTTAGCGAACAACACCGCCGTACTATAGTAATGTAAATTTCGGTATAACTCATAGAATGTGCACTTGTCATGTCTCTATCACAGCTGAATGGCCAAATGCTCTACTCGCACCGGTGCTATGAACTTTTTAATCACAAATGCGAGCCTGTCGAGCCCTGCTCTGAGCGAAATAGAACGCAAGAAAAGTGGCGTTCACTCACGCCAGAAATGAACGAGTTCACATCGCCGTTCTTCAAGCAGATAGAGGGTCCGTTCCGTTCAAGTTCCTTAAAAATACGGGTACAACTCTGCCTCTCAATGCGCTGAACGAGGCGACATCAATGTGACTTTTATTAGGCTTTTTTTTTCGCCGCCTCGTCCTGATCGCGCAGCAGCCCAGCCTTTCGAAACCCGTTCGTGATCGTGGATGGATGTTTTGACACTTTTCCACGCAGTCAGGACCCACTGCCAGACTTCAGAAAAAGTTGCTTTCCGCATGCGACCAGTTTTGGTGAAAGATTTCTCGCCGCTAGTCATCCAAGCCTGTTTTCAAAGTGGCGAAGTGCCACTTACCAGGGGCTGCAGGTGCTTCGTTGTGCCCCCAGGAATCACGGCTGATATACAGTAGCTTACCACAGCACAATATCCATGAATCCTCACACCAAAATTACAAACCGAAATTGTGGGTTCAGTTCAAGACACTTTTTCCCGACGGTTGAAATGGCAATACGACCGCGAAAATGGCCTTTTTCACACTGCACAGGTTCCCGTTCACGCTCACGGTTCTGTTACTCATGCTACGAAAATGATGCCATCATGCATTGAAACGTCTTCAAATCATGAATTTTGCCGCAACAGAAGGAGAACAGGTTGAAAACTGTATTTAACTTACAAAGTGACACATTACTTTACCTGTCACGGAGTTCAAGAGGGTTGTACGTTCGGAGTCAAGAATTGTTTGCAGAGTTCGTGCTCCTCGCGCCTGTATGCAATTCTCAATTCTCCGATTGCATCAGAAACATGGAGTATAGACAGAGTTACGACAACTCCGTCCACTTCATGGGGCCAGTCCAATGGCGGCTCTTCTACTTATTGAATAGACAATGGGGACAACCTGAGCTTCAATATTCTTAAATCCCTTTATTTTAGATACATAAACATAAAACTAGGCTACGGAGTCTTTAGTAGTTACTCTACAAGAGGCGACTTTAAAACAGTTGTCGCACGTATGCCCTATAATAGCTGTTATTTGCGCTACCCTCATTGAAATTCCAGTTTGTATGAACAGCAGCTCGTGCGCTCACTTTCGGACCCCTCAATGTCGCAACACTTCTACTAGATGGTTGTGGACCGTCAGTACAGTGTGTGTGTGTTCTCCCAAAGGCTCACTTGTGTAACCCAATGTGCGTTAGCCCACTCATCTTGTGAAGTCCGTTTGGCTCCACCCCTAGGTGTGTGTAGAACACACAGATTCTGCAGTAGCATGGTCGATCCTCCAGGGGGGTCCGCGAGCACAAACACACACACACACACACACTCGAATCTAAGAAAAATCGCACTTATAAATTCCGACCTAAAAATCACACCATAGCACCATGTGGGCATAATAACTTGATTTAAACAAAAAAAACTTGTGGCGTCCAGTTTTTGGATTTCACAAGTCAAACGGACTTCACAAGATGAGTGGGCTAACGCACATTGGGTTACACAAGTGAGCCTTTGGGAGAACACACACACACACACACACACACACACACACACACACACACACACACACACACACTGTAGTAGTATAGTCGAAAACCAAAAATGTGTCTCAAATGACATGGTGATATATCAGCCTATAAAATTTTCTTATATATCTGACAACATTGGTGTACCCTATTACAGTGGTTTTTAACGTTTTTTCATACCAGGACCCACAATTTATTCAGAATTTGAGCCACGGACCACCATTTACTGACCCACAGGCCCAAAACCCAAAGATTTCTTCTGTTTTTATCTACAATTCCAGGCTGGATTTTGGAAACATAACAGGCAAATGTATTGTAGATCTCTTGTGTAGATTTGGGCTAATTCAGATGAATATTTTAACTCTTGAGAGTTACATCTGGTTAGCCACCTTTCCATCATTTAGCCTGGGGACCACCTGGACCACCTCCTCTCAGGGACCACTGGTGGTCCCCAGACCAACTGTTGAAAACTCCTGCCCTATTATATTATCTTACTCCAGTGGGTTTCAACTTTTTCCCTCCCATTGCCCACTATTTATTCTGCATTTTCGAGTTTGTGTCCACAATTTAGGAGAGATAACTGGTAACGATTTGGAACAAAGGGAACGATGCAGCCGTCATGGACTGTCAAAAAAAAAGATCGCTTAATTTGACTAGGTTTTTCTAGCTTTTGATTTAGATCAGGAGTAATAAAGGCTCATTTTTTTTTTGCTCTGTTTTTTTTTTCGGTTACAGGACTGTTATCAGTCAAGTCCTGAGAATGGAGCAGGATCACATCACAAAGGTGGCCTTAAGATGGACACCACCAGGCAGGAGAAAACCTGGGAGGCCCAAAACCACCTGGCGCAGAACTGTGACACAGGAGCTGGAACGGATGAACCTGTCCTGGGTAGAGGCCCAACTTGCTGCCAGGGATCGGACGCAATGGAGAGTGCTCATTGAAGCCTTATGTCCCATCGGGGACGAAGAGGAGTAAGTAAGTATCAGTCAAGTAAAGCACCATCAATAACATCAGTTGTTGCTGAAGTTGCAACAGACACGCAGAGAGTTTTCTGTTTTCAATGATGAAATGCTGTTGGTTTAGTGGTGCCAGAATTGTAGTAATAGCAGTAGTAGTGTTTCAAATCATTTTAAATATAAGCACTTTAATTTGAAATATCACAGGTTGTTTTGGATGGCATCGTGTTTGGGGGGCAGACTGGGTATTTAGGGGGGCATTGCCCCACATGCCCATGCCTAGATCCGCCCCTGCTAGAATGGGGATGGTGTCGGACGACTGTGAATTCGCGACAGACATGCCGTAAATCAGCAGGTCTGTCGCGAATCCAAAGTCGTCCGGTTCATTTTTTTATAGGCTTTATAGGTCTTAGTCAGATTTCCTCAGTGTAAAACACTATAGTCGCCGAAACATTTCCCCTCACCCGCCCCTTGCACAGATGAAAGCTCACCGTATGAATTCTATCTAGGCATTGAGCCGGGGCCCACATGGACGTGGAAGCCACGGCCGTTATTAACTATTCACGTCTAGTATGCAGTAGTGTTGTAGATAAGACCACTTAAATCGAGACCAAGACAAGACCAAGACCTATGGGGTCGAGACCAAGACCTAGAGGGGTTGAGGCCGAGGTCAAGACATCAGGCAAGACCAAGTCAAGACCAAGGCCTTCATCTCTTGTGCTCCATCCATGCTTAAATTCTCTCTCAGTCCTCTAGCTCCCCGGTCCTCGTAATGGATATAGAACATTTCTTTTCGAGTGGTTGAGGGGTAAAAGAGACCTGAGACATTTTGCTCCGAGATAGCGACAAGAGCAAGCCAAATTGAGGGCAAGACCAAGACAAGACCACGGGACAATGAATTGTGACAGAGACGAGACCAAGACAAGACAAGACCATTTGAGGACGAGGCAAAAACCAGACAGAGACAATGAAAATTTGTCTTGAGACTTGTCTCAGGATGAGACAGTGTCTGGAGAACTACAACACTAGTATGCAGACTATAACCTCCTGAACCTCTCTCTCTCTCTCTCTCTCTCTCTCTCTCTCTCTCTCTCTCTCTCTCTCTCTCTCTTGCTCTCTCTCGCGTGCTTCGCGAAAGTGGGGGTTGGAATGTGGGAGCGCCACATGTCTTTTTGCGGTTACATATGCTTACACATGCATGTTCATGCACGCACCCACCCACACATATACACACACACGCACACACACAGGCAGGGACAGGTGCAACAACGCGGTAGGGTAGGGGGTAGGGGGCTTGTTAACATTGGCACCGGAGCTCTCGGGCCGTGCCCCGTCCGTCCGTCCGTCCGTGCGGCGCTCCTGTTTCGCCCACCGCCGGAGGGCCGCGCATGCGGTCGCACCAACGGAGACTGATATATGGCCCCGACTATAGGAACGGACACGGCATCACATTCACTCGCCGCCGCTGCCGCCGGTGTTACGAACCTTATGGGACGCTATGTAGCCGAACAAAGCGCGCTCTTGTGTTCCGTCCACCGCTGAAACATCCTCAACTGTATCAACTGTAACCGCCCGATATGGCACGATACTCACTCTGTTATTAGAAATATTCTCGCCATCCCATCAAAGCTCCTATAAGTAATTTTATGGTCAAAATAATCATTACACTGTGTTTTATTGATTATATGTTTGTCCCGCTGGGACAAATAGTCCCGGCGGAACTATTTGTTAGCCAATCAGGAAGAGCCTCGTTGAGCTGCCTCTCCCTCTGAGGAAAAAGGGAGGACTGGTGGAGTCAAATGTGGAGGTGGTGGAGAACTATGATTATTAAAAGGGCCACTGCGGCTCCTATGGTTGTCATAGATGATATATTGTTTCATATTTTGGAACCAGCCCTTCAAAATCACTTCCAAATCCGTCAACAGGCCTGCATATGCCGTGGAAAAAATATGTGCCATTTGTATTTGTAAAATATGTGCCCTATGTGACATTTATTTTTGAAAACAATGTTTGGTCACATTATAGGAAAACTATTGGTGGAGAGGTTTGTCTATCACATGTTATGCCTATGCTGTGGTTGGACCATAGCAGTTTGGGGAGGGGCTGACTGAAAGGTCTATTGCTCAGTTGACTGCTACATCGGCGGATGACAAATATTCAAAATACAAAATGATGTGTTTGTCGTCATGATTTGACGCAACCTGAGTTGGCTTTGTGAGACGCTTAAGTGTCGTTAGATAAATACTTTTCGAAAAGTCTGTGAGGAAATTGATTGGGAAATTCACTTCTGGAACCAGACGTGGGGGTCGGGACTGCAGTGCTCGATATATAGCAGTCAGTCCGGAGTGTCTTTTGGCCGTGACTGGTGTCTCGGGTTATGATCCAAAGACTCTGCATGTGACCCGCAAGAATAAACATGCTGTGAGATTCCCCGCTGTATGCTCGAGTGTGAGAAGGATGGATTTCTGCTGACACGAAATATATATGCCAACAGGCGCTTATATACGACCATCTATTGAGGTAGCATTGCTTCGACACTGACTGTACTGCGTCTGCTATAGAAACATTGGCCTTGTCACGGCTAAGACAAAATTCTGAAAATTGTCTAATCTTCTATAACAGGTGTGCCCAAAATGTAGATCATGATCTACCAGTAGATCACACAGGATGTGCTGGTAGATCACATGACACTCCCCTAAAATACATAACTGTCAACTCAAACATCAGTAGTAGCATATACAAGAAAACCATCCCTCTCTATTTTTTATTTGCCCACATAGACCCACATTGTCACTTTGTGGCTAATTGTAAGCTTGTGAATCTGCTGTTTCTTCTAGCCATTGGTTAAAGTATAAAATAAATAATATGCGAGTAATTTCAGGTTTTAGACCAGTCATTGGTCAGACACTCAGACAGTCACTAGTCCGACATGGACAACCTACCCAGTACGCATGGTCAGGACCGTGATGAATTGCTGACGTCTTGATTGTAGCCAGATCAAGGCCACAAGGCCAGATTAGAATCCACGACTAGTCAAATGTAGATGTCATCGTAACGCCTTTAGGTGGACAAATGAGGACATTTATTACAGTTGAATTACAGAGAATATGAAAAATAAAAATCTGAGTAGTTGTTGGCTACTGAGTGCATAAGGAAGTAAGGGCTAAATCCATATGATAACATAGTAATTGATTTTAACGGCCTACAAAGTAACTTGACTGATGCCCATTGCAGTTTTTAGATCGAGTCCTACATTTCCCAACATCCCTTGTATGTTTAAGTCGCACTCCAGCACTTTTCAAACATATTTAGAACAGACTTTGCGGGCTGAAATCCAAGGAATGGCTTGTGTGACAAATATTCCAGTCATAATGGATATCAAATTTAAGATTTGTTTTACTGAAAAAGTATGTTTAGTGTACCTTTAAATTCATGGCGGAGCCTCTTTTAAATTTGCAACGGTGACAGCTCTATTTAGAAGCGTGTCTGTGTGAGCGGAGCAGAGAGCGGACGGACAGTGATCTACATTCCATCTGTCAGTGGCCAAGACACGGACAGCAACAGCACAGGAACACATGCAGTCGGAATCATCTGCTTTATAACTGGGCTGGCTTCATTTCCCTGTACACACTGCAATGTGCAGTGTGTGTACATACACGCAGTACATGTGCATGTACTGCAGGGGCGGATCTAGGCATAGGCATGGGGGGGGGGGGGGGGGCAATACCCCCCTACATGCCCACTTGCCCAGTCTGCCCCACCAAACATGACGGCATGCAAAACAACCCAAGATATTTCAGTGCTTATATTTAAAAGTATTCGAAACACTACTGAAAATGGTATGGGTGCGGCTTCATCGCCCGTGGCACGAAGCGACACAGGGGTGATGAAGCTGCCCCCTTACCATTTTATTCTGCCCCCCCCCCCCCCCCCCCCCCCCCAATTTGGGAAATGTTACATCCGCCCCTGATGTATACTGCATGTATGTACACAGCTTGTACTGTGCACAGGGAACATGTTTGGACTGTCTCAAATGAATCATTCTCGAAAAGGAGGTTGCGTGTGTGTGCGTGCGTGCGTGTCTTCAATGGGCCTCAGTTGGAGCAACAGCAGCTGTCCGGTGGTCTTTCACTGAACAGCATCCACAAGTGTTACAACGTAAGGTTATATAAAGAAAAGACACACAGTGTAAAATGGTTCCAAGCACGCATACATGCCGGCCACATGCTTGCCCTCGACTGGCACATGAAATCGTCCCTGCCAGCGAGACGGCAGGGGCACGGTGGCACAGTGGTTGGTGGTGTCGTCTCACAGCTAGAAGGTACTGGGTGAGATTCCCGGTAGGGATGCCGTTGTGGGTGCTGGCGGCGTGTCTCCTCCTCCGCGTCATCAGTGCCCATATCTGAGGCGGTGGCACAAATAAGGGCCTTTCTGTGTGGAGTTTGCATCTTCTCCTGGTGTCCCCTGGGGTAGATACCCTCACAAAAACATGCAGTAATCCTGGGCTCTAAACTGCCTCCTCCTGACCAATGACGTGGGGGGATGATTCCCCATAATTCAGTAAAAAAATATCAGGCATCAACAGTTTGACCCTGACATCTGTATAATTTTGATCGGGGGGGTAAAGTAAATCCCCAAAAGTCTGGAGGGACCTCCCCAATTCCTTTTCACGCTCAGGGCGCAAAATATTTTCCCACATATTTGACCATTTGCAACCAGGGTTGAGTCATTAAGGAATTATTTTTTAATGCCATGTGGAAGCAGGATATCATAGCTTCAAAATGACATAATTGGTTGCTGAGTTTGTCTCACCAGCAGTGCTGGGCAATATTACTTAGCAGAGTAACATTTTACAAATAATTATATATTACAACAGGGGTTTTCAACAGGTGGTCCAGGGACCTCCGTGGCTCAAATCCTGAATAAATGGTGGTCCCTGGGATGAAAAAGGTTGAAAACCCCTGTATTACAATATTACTTCCCCAAGTACCCCCCTCCCACGCACAAATAGAGATGTACAACACAATCTGCAATTGCAATAAGTTGTAGTGTAGGCCATGTGTGCAGAATGCTGTGGTGGATTAGGATCTACAAACTACAGTGCATCTCTGTTGTTAAATGTTGATATAAGCGAATTTGAACAACACACATTAACTCCATTCACCAACACCAGCCAATCGGCTTTGAGAAATGTTACGCAGGTGTTTGTCATGCAAAGGAGCTCAACCAAACGTGTGTGTGTGTGTGTGTGTGCGCGTGCGTGCGTGTGCCTGCGTGACTGCGTGAGTGTGCAAGTTGTGCATGCGATAATGTGTCTGGGGTGTTCAAGGTATACTTTGGACCCAATGGCCTGGGTGTGACCATTTTAATGGGCCGCGTCTGTCAGCCGCTGTTTATAACTTTAATTCCATGGTCGATCGTGCCTTTGTGCATGCGAGCGTCCATTTGTTGCGCGCGTGCGCGCGCGCGCGTGTGTGTGTGTGTGTGTGTGTGTGTGTGTGTGTGTGCGTGTGCGTGTGCGTGTGTGTGTATGTTGTGGTAAGGGTTTTCACAGTTGGTTTCTTTCTCTGCACGGAGTGTAATTGCTCTCAGTGCTTCATAATGTACTTCACCATTAAGGTGTGCCTCTGGGAGTGAGCATACAGCCCAAAGGCCTGTGTTTCCTACTGCCTAGTGTCACTGTACAACAGGAAGCAGTGTCACCAGCTAAAATCCAAAATGCACTAGTGGCTCTCGTCGCTTCGTTTTGGTCAGGCATGTCAATGTTGCTAAGAAAAAAAGTCTCTAATTTCCTCACCTCATGTTCAGATTGGCTGCACACACAGTCATTTAACACTTGGAGTTTAACCAAATACTGAATGCACCTCAAGACTTTGCAAATCTCCCAGTCAAGGCTTTATTACAGATTAACATTTCAACACAGTTTCCACATCACAATCATTCACAGAGACGGTGTGGAAAACGTTAATCTTTAATAAAGTCGTGACTGGGAGCTTTACAAAGTCATAGTGGGTGAACTTCTATTTTTAATGGCCTTGCCCAATCTTGGCCTGTGCACCTGCCATCCATTAGATGTGCCAGTAAGTAATGAGGCATGTTTTGGCATATTAATATATTACATATTACCCATTTTGAGTAATATCGTTACACTACTCTTGCTGGAAAAGGTAATAATGTCACAGTAATAGGTAATATTAAATTAGTTACTGCTAACTAGAGTAAAGTGCAATATTTGCCTCTGAGATATAAGCCTTCATTTTGTCTAGCATGACCATGCCGCAGTATTTGCCAGCATCCAGGTCATGGTTGATAAGGTCCCTCAACTATAAATGTGTCAGTGGAGTGGGATGTTTTGAAGCCAGTTTGTAATTTGTGCATTCATATTTTTTTTTGTGGCAAAATACCTTTCAACCTGTTCATAGACTATATTTACCAATACTAGAGATGGAGCTTAAAATAGAAATAAGGACGGTAGTTGCCAGGGTGTGTGTGACACTTCTGGAGCGTTCTTTGGGCCAGAGGTTTGACGATCACTGGCAAATATTCTGTATTCTGAGGTCCAGGTTGTTTATGTTGGTGTGGGCTTCAAGGAGCCGGCAGGGGCGTAACATGTCCCATTTGGGGGGGCAAGAGAACATGTTGGAGGGGCAAGAAAAAATGGTATGGGGGCGGCTTCATCGCCCGTGTCGCTTCGCGCCACGGGCGATGAAGCCACACCCATACCATTTTCGGTTACAGGACTTTTGTTAGGCAATTAAAGCATCAATAATAACATCAGTTGTTGTTGAAGTTGCAACAGACACGCAGCATGCATAAAGCTAAAGGTCTGACTCAGAGAGTTTTCTGTTTTCAATGATGAAATGCTGTTGGTTTAGTGGTGCCAAAATTATAGTTAGTAGCAGTAGTAGTGTTTCAAATCATTTTAAATACTGTATAAGCACTTTAATTTGAAATATCTTAGGTTGTTTTGCTTGGCATCGTGTTTGGGCGGGCAGACTGGGTAGTTAGGGGGGCACTGCCCCCCATGTCCATGGCTAGATCCGCCCCGGCAATTATAGAGTGGAGCCATTTCGCCGTTCGTCGGAAACAACACGAGAAACAAAGACAAACAACCGAATCCGTGACCAAACGACAGCATGTGCATACATATATATATTCAGAGCCCATGTGTATACATTCCTATAGGGCCTATGTGTGCAGACGCAGCTAGCTTATAGGCCCCCGTTATGGCTTAAAGTTGATGAATGAACCAACGGTTGTCTCTGCGCCATAGGTGATGGATGGACCAATAGAGGATGATAGATAACACCAGAGGGATCACGCGGGCCCCGAAAAGTCTCGGTCGGCGAGGTCGAAACACTGAATGTAGCACCGACTTGTGACACTCCGCAGGTCGAGAGAGAGGGGGGGAGAGAGGGAGAGAGGGAGAGAGAGAGAGAGCGGTGGGAGGGAGAGGGAGAGAGAGAGAGAAAAATAGGTGGTGAGAGACAGAGAAAGTGTGCGATGTACAGTAATGTATTACAGTGTGGACTCTGCGGAGTGAGTAGGAGAAAAGGTATAGTGGGCAGGGGCGGATGTAACATTTCCCAATTGGGGGGGCATGAGAAAATGGTATCATCACCCATGTCGCTTTGCGCCATGGGTGATGAAGCCGCCCCCATAACATTGTCAGTTACAGGACTTTTATTAGCCAAGTAAAGCATCAATAATAACATCAGTTGTTGTTGAAGTTGCAACAGACACGCAGCATGCATAAAGCTAAAGGTCTGACTCAGAGAGTTTTCTGTTTTCAACGATGAAATGCTGTTGGTTTAGTGGTGACACAACTGCAGTTAGTTAGTAGCAGTAGTAGTGTTTCAAATACTAAATATATAAGCACTGAAATATCTTGGGTTGTTTTGCATGCCGTCATGTTTGGTGGGGCAGTCTGGGCATTTAGGGGGACATTGCCCCCCCCATGCCCTTGCCTAGATCCGCTCCTGATAGTGGACATGTTACCGTAGTCTAGCTGCTGAAAGAAGGGAGGGAAAATGTCCTGAGATCCCAAAGAGGCAAAACATTGATGCTGTTTGTTGGGGGGAAATTGGGGGGGAAAGGAAAAGAAATAAGTAATTTAACCTGAAAGGGAGTGGGTTGTTGGCTGATTTACCCACTGTTTCAGGGTTGTGCCACAAGGCGAAGCCGAGTGGTAAACAACCTCAACCTTTCATGGTAAATTGCGCTTCCACCATTTCTTACATAGGCTATAAATGAAAGAAACAATTATTACAAGGATATTTAGTTACAATCATGAATTGTTTCAGCACTGTGGTCGAGTTGGATAGGGCTCTGAGGGTTATTTACTGGCTATTTACCACTGTTTTAAGCCAATCGCAATCCAGTATTTGAGCATGTGACTCGGAAAAGGGGTAGAAGCGCTGTTATAGCATGTATAACCCAAAGTGACCGAATATAAGACGAATCTGGTTATTAGATGACTCCCATTTTCAAGTCTCATTTGTGGGAAAAGAACATTGAATGTCAAATAATATAGCCTCTGAATATAATAGAACCCTATTTTTAGAACCTTTCCATTGGGAAAAAACAAACAAACAAACAAACAAAAAGTACTCTTATATTCGGGCTAATAGGGTACTTCTACTTTCCCCATTTTCAGCTATTTTATTGCATTGTATTCGTGACACCTTGCTTTAGTAATGCAAACATTTGTTTTCTCATGCCAATAATGCTCCTTTTAATTACATTTAATTGAATTGGCCCTTCGATAAGCTCCCCCCCAACCCGTCCTTGTCCAATAGGCACGTTAGCAGAGGAAAGCTTGTCCTGCATAGCAACAGTCGCTAATTGGTTGCTAATTGGTTTGTCATTGGACAGTGACTAAACCCCGTCCCAAACGGTAGGGTTTTTGAGAAGGTTGAATTGAATTGAATTGAATTGAATTGAATTGAATTGAATTGAATTGAATTGAATTGAATTGAGAGAAAAAGAGAGAGAGAGAGAGAGAGCTAGAGAGAGTTTCATGTTCGTGCAAACAAGACTATTATACTTACTGTACATCAAAAAAAATGTTCCCGCGAAGGAACAGACGGGGGCAAGGAAGGCATTTTATTTTTTTACAACGTCGAGCTCATTTCACAATGCGTCTTTATAGTCTGATCGGACCCAGAGATTAAATACTCTCTCTCACGTCAAACATCAAAGCATTGTGGGAAGGCGGTAGGGAGGGAGGGGGGGGGGGGGGACCAGAGACATATTTTCAGGTCTCCTGGAGATTTGTTCATAGTGTTTTTTTTCCACGCGTATCAAAACACTTCCCAGTTTCAAATCTCTCTCTCTCTCTCTCTGGTCTGCAAGTTGGGACTCATCAGCCTCTCTCTCTCTCTCTCTGTGGTGTAACACGCGCTCTCAATGAGTGTTTGATATAAGTAATAGCCCGTGGGGATGCAACAGTATATAATATAAAGTATATCTATATGCCATCTGAAAACCTGGGGGCAAACTCACTGGCAGGAAACCTAGGAGACGGTTTGGCGGTTTAAAACCACGACGACGAGCTCCTCGCTACGCACGCACGCACGCGCGCGCGCACAACTCCGTCAACAACATGCGCGCTACTTGCACGGTTTCACAGCAAAGCACGGAATGATTAAAGCCGCCGCACACACCTGCTCTCGTACGTACCCTCATATCAAAGACGGCCTGGACACTTTTTTTCCAAATCTTTTTTTTTTCTTTGCTGAATGCGGCAGTAAAGCACGGAAACAGACTGTGCGCGTCGCATTGAGCTAGAACTGTCACTCGCAGTTCAGACTGAGGTCCTGCCAGTGTTGGGACATATGCACTACGTAACTTAATATATTACATAATATATTACCAAAATGCAGTAACTTGTAATATGAATATATTGGTTAACTAAAACAATCCAATATATTATACTTTTCTCTCTGCATTACTGCATTACTTTCAATATTATATTATTAATTAATTAATATATTTTGTCAATCTGTCTTGTTGCAAGTGTTCTTGTGAAATTATATTGACAACTGCAGAAGTTAAATAATTACTTATTTTCTATCATTTGTCATCAAATTATTTATTCAGGAGTGACGTTTTTTCAAGTTGATTTCATATGGATTTGGCCAGATAGCCAAGTGCGCTTCCTTTATTGTAGGTATGCCACTGGTCTACACAATATTTGGTTAATAGTGATACTAAATATTTTATTATATATTTTGTAAAAAGTTTTTTTTAAAGTAATATGTAATAGTAATATTAATATATTACACTTGCTCGGACAGTAATATTGTAATAAAATATATTGCTTTAAAATGAAGGTAATAATTAATAAGTAATATATTAAAGGGATAGTTCAGTGGTGGGACTGAAATATGAAGCAGTGTTGCCAACTGCCAAAATCCAAAATGCACTAGTGGCACTTCCAAAATGCACCAGAATGCACTAGATGCTCGCCTGGAAGCGAATATGACCATTAAATGACCATTAATCTTCCGCATTCTCTAGTTGTGTAGACTTGGGCTAATTCACATGATTATTTTAACTCTTGAGAGCGTAAAAATGAAACCAAATGGACCCGTAAGGGTCCATTTGGTTTCATTTCTACGCTCTCAAAGAGTTACATCTGGTTAACCAACTATCCATCATTTAGCCTCGGGACCACTGGTTGAAAACCACTGTCATAGGAAGAAAAATGGTGAAAAATGAGGGTTTTATCTCTGGCGCCTGTCAATCAATTTCCTCCCAACTCACCAGCAAAAAAGCACTAGATTTTCCGCCAGGAGTTCTTCACTAATTTTGGCGCTAGGGGGGTCTGAAAAGGCGCTAAATATAGCGACAAATGCGCCAAGTTGGCAACACTGATATGAAGTAGTTCCCGTCATTTTGTGGGGGTCACTCGATGCCACACAGTAAAAGCAAATGAATCCAAAAAACTAACTTCATTTGTATTGTTGACCAATTCCTAAAATATTAGCACAACTTTCGTTCATGTTTGAACCCTCGTTTTTTGTGTCCATATCACTACATTAGTATTTTAAAACCAGAGCAGAACTCGCACCACGGGACTCTGGTGGGAGGTGTCAAGGTGTCAAACTACACGGTCACTGCCCCTGTCGAGCATGACATTACACTCTAGGTGAAAATGTGCGAAACTAGCGGCAAGTCCAGCGTCCCATACAAACCCAAGTCCTTGCCACTCAATGCGTTCCATTGGTGTGGTTCTCTTAAATCCCCTTCAATCTTAAAGGGGAATTCCACTCACGGTAAAATGTTCAAAATGGGTGGAATTCCCCTTTAAATAATGCTGGCCCTTTGGTGTCATTTGGGCTCAATCTGCCACAGGATCCAACATCGCATTAGGGCAGGCCTGGACTGGCCACGGGACGTATCATGCCCAGTGGTGGGCCGGTCTGGACCAAATGTTAAATGAATAGTTTGTTGGTTGTTTACAGTACAGTTTCAGGCCAATAACGTAAATGGCATTGTGTTGACACTCTAGTAAGAGTATTATTTTGCAATGAAAAAGTGAGGTTGCTTCCAAAATCTCCAAAACAATGGTGAAGAGGTTCATGGCAGGAAAGTTTAGGTGTTGTATTGCATGTTGTGTTTTCTAATTTCCATGTACCCTTTCACTGGCCGGTCATAGGCGGCCTAAAGGGACGCATTTGGCCCACCGGGCCGCATAATGCTCCTGTGTGCGTTACCAGTGTTGGTCACTATTACTTAGGACAGTAATATCTTTACTTTAGCTTTGCTGGAAAAGGTAATACTATTACATTAATATGTAATGTTTAATTAGTTACTACCCAACAGTGTGCGTTACAAGCTCTACACGTTGGTGTGAGCTTTATTCTTATTCTTTGTAGCCTATGCGTTTATGTACACATAGGTCTTAGGTGATTAAGAACAGGACACGGCGGAGAGGTTCTGCTGCTGAGAGAATAGAGACACCAGGACGGCGAAATAAAGGAGGACAAGAATGAGGAAGAATGATGAGGAAGGGGTTTTGGGAGGGTGAGAGTGAGAGAGACAGAGAGAGAGAGAGAGACAGAGAGAGAGAGAGAGGGGGGGGGGGGGGACTTGGAACCAGGACAGCTATAGCAGAAAAGGGGAGGAATGAAAATAAAGGAAGAAGGATGAGGCTTGAGTTACAAATTCATAAAAAAAAAAAACGAAGAGCGTTGCTCATTGCAGTTACACTCGGTCATATCCGTTGCTTGCCACGCAACGCGGGTCCGGAGAGGGTGGTTGTGGACGAGTCACGAGGGGGTCTGTTTTTCTGCCTTGTTTTATCCCCCCCCTAACCCCCTCTGCCTCATTCATCTTGGACCAGGGGCGGATCTAGGCATGGGCATGGGGGGGGGGGGGGGGGGGGGGGGGGGCAATGCCACCCTAAATGCCCAGCCTCACCAAACATGATGGCATGCTAAACAACCCAAATTAGTGCTTATATTTAAAATGATTTGAAACACTACTACTGCTACTAAGTAACTACAGCTGTGGCACTGCTAAACAAACAGCATTTCATCATTGAAAACAGAAAACTCTCTGAGTCAGACCTTTAGCTTTATGCATGTTGCGTGCCTGTTGCAACTTCAACAACAACTCATGTTATTATTGATCTTTACTTGACTAATAAAAGTCCTGTAACTGAAAATGGTATGGGTGCGACTTCATCGTGACACGTGCGACGAAGCCGCCCCCATACCATTTTCTCCTACCCCCCCAAATGGGAAATGTTAGATCCGCCCCTGTCTTGGACTCTGCCCTACTCCTTTGCTCAGCGAAGATCTATCTCTCTGCGTTTAGGGTGACCAGATCCAAACGTTACTGAAGTGTTGAGTGAGGGAAACGGGACAAAGTGTGTTCAGCAAAATATTGACATCTTGATGTCACCATTCCCCAAAATAATTTACTCTCTGGATTGAATGTGGAAATATAGTGGCACAGAGGGAATACTTACTCAATACTTACTGTGGAAATTATTTACTTTAACTGCGTAAGTGACCCAGTGACCTCCACAAAATTACCAGAACTACTTAATCACTATATTCACCAAAACCAGAGCAGAACTCCCACCACGGGACTCTGGGCATCAATTATACAGTTGACACCATATTAATGTATTTTATACAACTTAAGTTCCAAAAATCTGAACTATCCCTTTACACTGTCAACTGCACTGTCTTTGCCCCTGTTGAGCATGACATTACACTCTAGGTGAAAATGTGCAAAAACTAGCGCCAAGTCCAGCATCCCACATTTTAGATGCTGGTGCCTGCCTGCAGTGTTGCCAACTGCCAAAATTGAAAATGCACTAGTGGCACTTCCAAAATGCACTAGAATGCACTAGAGCAGTGGGTTTCCAACCATTTTCATACCAGGGCCCACGATTTATTCCGCATTTTAGCCACGGAGGACTAGGCTACCGTTTGATGTTGAGTTTAGTCTCTTGGATTAATGTTGGTCAAAATAGCAATTCTTCTACATTTTCTAAATATGTAGATTCTTGAAAATTAGTTAATTCAGATGTTTAAGTATAATTTAACTCTTGAGAGCGTAAAATGAAACCAAATGGACCCTTACGGGTCCATTTGGTTTCATTTTACGCTCTACAGCTCTATGAGGGTCCATTTGGTTACCAATGGTCCTTTCTATACAAAGGAGGACTCTATCATAGGAGATAAAATGGTTTTTAAAACAAGGGTTTTATCTCTGGCGCCTGTCAACCAATTTCACCCTAACTCACCAGCAAAAAAGCGCCAGATTTTCCACCAGGAGTTTTTCATTAATTTTGGCGCTATAGGGGGGGTCTGGGAAAAGCTAAATATAGTGAGAAATGCGGCACGTTGGCAACACTGCCTGCCTGTCCCACGCAAAGCGGGACATCTGGTCACCCTGTCTGCGCGTCTCTCGCTACCCATATACAATTCTATCCTCTCTTGCCTCCTCCGTGCTTATATGTCTCATTCATGATGCCATAGATCAGAGCCCCAGACAGACAGGGCCACGTGCGTTCACCTGGGGGATAATGTCGGGACTGTCGGTGGGGAGGGGGAGAGGTTGGGCTCGGAGACAGAGTTATGGAGGGGTCTCTGCCGTATATGTCCACCGCTATGTATTTTATTTATTTGACTGTATGTCCACTATACTGCCGCTCTGCCGTAAAGCGCGCTTTTTATTTATACCGGTCCCATGTCCTCACGCTGTGCTTCTTCAAGAAGATATGGGGGAAGGGGGAAGATGTCCCCTCAGCCAGCTAGATTTCTAAGACTAATACAAACACAACCGCCAGACAGAAAACAAACTTGACTGCACCGAGTAATAAGGAGACAAAAACAAAGCTATCTTACAAACAATCTACTCAAAACCAGAGCAATATGGACAGCTACCGTATACAGTATGTAGCTATGAACAGAGGATACAAAGTAGCAGAATACTTGAGCTCTGTAACTGATACAAAACTAAGAAAAACATTAACTCGATACAGACTCTGAACACTAGTAGACCTTTAGGTAAGCCCCTCCCCAAACTGCATGGGCCAATCACAGCTAAGCAACCACAGCTAAACCTGTGATAAACAAACCTGTCCACCAATATGTTTCCTAGGCCTACATGATAAAACATTGTTTTCAAAAGTAAATGCATTTGCGTGCACTTGCGCAACACACACAGACACGCTATTAAAACAACTATAGCATATTGAGAAAGATTGTTTACAATATCTAATTGCATCCATAGTATCCAAGTAAATGACAAGACAAAAAAGACATAGGCCTACTTTTGCCCCAAAAATATTCTAGATGTGAGAAGTGGGGGGACGCCGTCCCCTCGCGTCCCCCCTCCACTACACCCCTGTATATAAAATATTCTAGATGTGAGAAGTGGGGGGACGCCGTCCCCTCGCGTCCCCCCTCCACTACACCCCTGCATACAGTGTGTGCATGTATACATTATTCTTGACTACAATGCATGCGTACGGTTCCTAGCCTGGGGGTATCGATGACATGTCACTTAGAGCCGTGCTGCAGGAGGAATGAGTCAGAGTGTTTACTGTTTTCACAGATGGAGCGCCCTGACACTGCCTGGATAACGGAGATAAATGGCCTCCTCTGCGCGCCGCGGCCGTCCACAGCAGATGAGAAAAACAACAGGCGCGTGCACGCACACACGCGCCGCCCATGTGCATGAACATGCCGATCGACACGCTTCGACACAAGTGCACACAAGTTCTAGTTTGAGTTCTAGTGTATATATTAAATTGGCCTGAATATAAGACTATGTTTTTTTCCCAATGGAAATATCCCAAAAAATTGAGTCGTCTTATATTCAGGGGCTATACTATTTGACATTCAATGTTCTTTTTTTCTGTAAATGAGTCTTGAAAAATGAGGGTCGTCTTATAAACGAGTCGTCTTATATTCGGGACAATACGGTATTAAATTAAAACATTGATTTTCCAATATACATCGGGGGTACCAGAGATAGACATGCCATCAGAGGAGCATGTACTAAATTCTACAATGTAAATTCTACAAATTTACACTGTGTGGACAATAAACTAACTAACTAACTAACTAACTAACTAACTAACTAACTAACTAACTAACTAACTAACTAACTAACTAACTAACTAACTAACTAACTAACTAACTAACTAACTAACTAACTAACTAACTAATTAACGGACATTCAGTGATTTGTGTGATTTGGGGGTGGGGGGTAATTAAAATGACTTTTATAGAGTTTTTATTTAAAAATACACACAAGTGATTTCCCCCCCATTTTTGGCATGTATTGTTGGGTATAGCTGTACTGTATATAATGACCACAGATGTATTGTGAAAAATGTATTCAACCCCCATTTAAGGAAGTATAGACAGTAGGTATCTTACACTGAAGTATTTATATGGGTAGGCCTACATATTAGTGAAGTATTTCGACAGGTACATGGGTATCTTAGTGAAGTATTTCGACAGGTACATGGGTATCTTAGTGAAGTATTTTGACAGGTACATGGGTATCTTAGTGAAGTATTCAGACAGGTACATGGGTATCTTAGTGAAGTATTTAGACAGGTACATGGGTATCTTAGTGAAGTATTTCGACAGGTACATGGGTGTCTTAGTGAAGTATTCAGACAGGTACATGGGTACCAGACCCATTGCAAGATGTGCTCTGTCATCCACCCTAAGCCAACCCAGTCTGTCAAAGTGAGCAGGGGTGAGGTGGGTTTGGGCGTGAGGCCAAGTAACAGCCTGAGGGTCCTTTTAAAATGAAACAGGTTGAGAATCACTGCTAGAGTTGTGAAAAAAAATCTTCTCTTATGGGGGTCTTTGGCATATATTTTCAAATGGCACTCAACTTAGTGTCAATTTGGGGTGCTTGACATGAAAATCTTTGGTAACCACTGTAGAATAGGATATGCACTTAGGGTGAATGGGGAAAATTCTGCCTTAAACCTCGCTATGGCTGGGGAAATAAATTGTGTTATTTTGGGCGAGCGACACAGTAGTGACAGTGTATAACTCAGGCTTTACCACAGCTCAGCTGTGCTCCATGTTAAAGGCATATTCAGTGATTTCACTTAATTTATTTATTTTTCATTATTATTTTATTATTTTTTATATTATTTTTCGAGATAATCCTCCCTTCTACAGAGTGTTCTGACCATATAAGGAGTTCCTTTTTGCGGTAAAAAAAAGTTTCAATTTTGGCTTTTTCTTAGAAAAGCCTTCATCCAATTAAACAGGGGGCTTCCTCCAGTCATGATCGAATGGGGGTGGGCCTTGTTGCACGTGCTGTTGGCCTGTTGCACTTTCCCCTGCCCACTGTAGAGGGTGTGCATGTGCACATCTTGTTACCGGGGCGGAAAGGAAGGGTTTTCCCGCATCACACAAATCACGGAATGCTCCTTTAACATGATTCCTGAGGCGAGAGAGCGAGACCGACAGACTGACTTTATCAGGGGGTATCATAACGGGAGCGATTTCTTATTAGAAATAAACGCGGTGCCGCAATCCGCCGATATTATTTTCGTTCCTAATTACAGTGGTGCAGAAAAGCCGCGGGGAAGGGTAGCTACTCATTAGCGGGTGAAACTTCAGCTCCTGATTGGCCCAACATGCATGGGCCCCCCCGAGTCGAGCCAATGGGGAGGGAGAGCTCGTCTGTTATCAATTAGCAGCTGCAGCAGAAGCACAAGTGTTGGTTAGAGAGAGAGAGTAAGTAAGTAAGTAAGTAAACTTTATTTATATAGCACCTTTTACAGAGAGATCTCACAAAGTGCTGTACATAAAAACAAACAGTAAAAGACAAAGAAAATAAAAGCAGATGCTGTACAATTAAGGTAAAAACAAAGAACAATTGAGCGTTAAAATTAAAATGCAAATAATATATTAAGTATCCCCAAAAGCCTGTTTAAAAAGAAAAGTTTTGAGGCCCTTTTTGAAAGTGTCCACGGATGGTGCAAATCTTAAGTCTGAGGGAAGAGCATTCCAAAGTTTGGGTGCTATAGCTTGAAATGACCTGTCGCCTTTTGTTTTAAGCCTGGTGGGAGGTGGCTCAAGCAGGCCCTGTTCGGTAGACCTAAGAGCCCTACTGGGTACATAACGTGACACCAGGTCCGCTATGTAGTCAGGGGCCTGACCATTTAAAGCTCTGAAGGTGAGCACTAATACTTTGAGAGAGAGAGAGAGAGAGATTGGTTGTTTGATTGATTGATTGATTGATTGATGATTGCAGTATTTATTAACAGTTTGCAGAATTACAGTACATTGCAAGTACAGCACAACTCCAAACTTAAAAAAAAAGTTCCCCTAATTCTGTATTTGGTCTGAAAAAATCATTAACATGGTGAAATACATCTGATGACATCATCAAGATGTATTTCACCAGGTTAATGATTTTTCTTTCAGACCCCTTTTCCTGAGAAATGGACCCGATAGGGCCCATTTGGTTCACATTTGTACCCTCTCAGGAATGTTTTTTAAAATAGGTGGAATTCCCTTTAAGCCTTTAAGCTGTATGACATACTGTGTATTAACATAGTGTATTAATCTGTATTAATTGATTGTCAGAGTCCTGTGGTGGGAGTTCTCCTCTGGTTTTCGTGAAATATTAAGTAGTTTTGTCATGTTGTGGAGGTCACTGGGGCCACGGAGTAAAAGTAAATGAATAAAAAAAAGTGTAATTTACCTGTATATTGTTGACCTATTTTTAAAATATTAGCACACCCTTTGTGCATTTTTGACACTGATGGCAGAAGAAACCATGCACATCAGCTGCAATTAGGTGTTTTCCATGCCTTGCTCAAGGACACTTCGGCAGTGACTCTGGGGGAACATAAGGTTCGAAGCTACAACCTCACATCCACTGACTCTACCCCTGAGCCAACTCTGCTCCTGAGTGGATTATAACAATGTTTTATCAAATATTGCGTAGTCAATTAGTTTGTAGGCACTGATAAACACACACAATTGATAAACACACTAAATAAATATTCTCCAGTACACTATTTATAATTATAAAAGACCAAAGGCACATTCTTTATCAGCTTTACACAGCAGGTTGTTGTAAATGTGTGTAGATCCATGCCTTCCCTCTGCCTGCCCATTTCATTTGGAACACCTTTCAAATACTGCCCTCATGTGGCAGAAGGGTGTAAGTACTGAGGACATCTTGGGGTTATAAGAAATTGGACAAGGAAATTCAATTCAATTCAATATATCTCTTGCTCTATGCTTTATGATGGTCTTTTGCCTGATGTTTGCATTAGCTTGCATTTTGACTCCTGTTTTCTTTCTTTAAAAAAAAGTCTGTAAATAATTGTAGATATCTCCGGCTGATGTTTTTTCTAGACTAATGAACACTGTCTTTTGGTTTGGGTACTATATGGTTCAATGTGTACTACAACTCCCATGAGCTACCATTCTACGCTCGACACAGGTGTGAACAAGTAATCAATCAAGTGATGAGCATATATTCACAGTTGTGTGGATATATGCCCACACATTAGCTGCGCCTGTCCGACAAATGTTGTTTTCATGATTTGTTGACAAAAACAAAGTTCTGGATCTTCTGCAGGACGAAGCAAGTGTCTGTCTGCAGAGAAACAACTGCAGTATCAAAGTAGAAGCAACATAGAGGGGAAAAATGCAAAAATATAGCTGTATATCTATTTTGATTTTGGGCAAAAAAGTTGCCTCTTTTTTTTTAATAGTGTTAATTCCAGCCTCCGTGTGGGGGGTATTCATGACCAATGGCAAGGCTAAACAATGAACAACAATCATGATGTTTATGTGAAAAGTGATTTGTATGTACAGTATATGTGTATGTAGCAGCAGTGGTTCCGCAGTGTTGGTCTATATTACTTAGGAAAGTAACTTCTTTACTTTACTCGTTACCCCTTAGACAAAGTAATATCATTACTTTACTTATTACTGGATTTGAAGAGTAATATATTACATATTACGTTATTACTTTCCCAAGTTCTCAACACCGCTTTTGAAAAAATAAAGAAGTACAACATAATCCGTTTATTACAAAATAAAGCAGCAAGCGATTTGTAGTGTACATAACTGTGCAGGATGCAGTGTGTGGACTGGATCTACAATCTACTGCACATCTCTGTTGTTACAGTACCTGTCAATAGCTTGTACATCTGTTCTATTTTTGCATGCAACAACAAGCTCATTTTAAAAAAGTAACTTTGCGTTACTTGCAAAGTAATGCGTTACTTATTACCCATTTTTGCAGAGTAATCTCGTTACTTTACTTTTTGGAGCAAAAGTAATAATATTACAGTAATATGTAATCTAAAATTAGTTACTGCCCAACACTGAGCAGCAGTGGTTCAGCTGTCTCAAAATGGGGGTATGGCCCACGGTTTAGGGCTGAACCACAAAATCAACTGCAAATAACGGTAAGAAATCCTTCTGGGGTGGAATTCTCCTTCAAGTTTCATAGCTTCAGTTTACTCTAGCGTAAGCAGTCTGCACTGAAACTCAGGTGAAATTATAACATTTTATAGTCATTATAGTCATTATAATACTGATGCTATAATACTCTATAACACTGAGACTTGTTAAAATTTCATGTCAACTTGGAAAGTCAACAATGTTGGACATTGTAAACAAAGTGGAAATGCAAGTTTAGAACTGAAGACTGAAGAAAAGGAGGAATTATACAAAGTATTGACGTTGATGACCAAGAACAGTTTCCATTAAAATTCCTATATGCTATGAAAGACTGGCTGTTCAAAATTGGTTATTTGTGGGAATAGAAAACACACATGGGAGCACCAAAAGTTGAGTTTCATGTTATTACCCCTCTCAGACTGGGTGGCATGTTTAGTCTAAACTTGACCATAGTAACTCCCTGACATTTGCACAAGGTGGTGCTAAAGATGTCTGTCAAATTGTTAAGCACATAGGAGTGCTAAGGAGCAAGAATTAAAACCCATACCAACCAACTGTACTTCCCTGTACTTTTTCCTTTTCTTTTATTCTCCAAACTGATAAAGTAGCCTATTCAATCAATCACTTGACTCCTCAGGGTCATTCTTAGAGATCTGGACGCCTGCACTACCACATAGGGTGACCAGATGTCCCTCTTTGCGTGGGACAGTCCCTCATTTTCAAGATTTTTGAAGCGTCCCACAAATTGAGACTCTGTCCCACATTGTGACTGACAGGCATCAGTGTTCAGAATGCCCTAATAATTTGTAGTGCCCTAATAGTTGGATTTCATCATTTCTTGCTACCGTATGTTTTTTTAAATAATTCCCACATGTGGTACCACTATATTTCCACACCCACTCTAGAGAGGCCACATCACATACTGTCGTATCAAAAATAGCTGATCTACGATCTCAAAACGCGTCGCAGTGCGACGCGTTTTGAGATCGTAGATCAGCTATTTTTGATTTTAGATCAGCTGTTTTTGCTGTGTGCAATGGAATCTTGAACTGGACATTTTGTTCTGTTTCCACACTCCACTTGTCCCACACATGCAACACTTCTGTCCCTCAAATGAACAGTTTGGATCTGGTCACCCTACTACCACAACACATATGGGTTGTCGCAGATTTGCTTTTAGGGGTCACAGTAAATACACCTTTATTTGGTGCTTACTACATTTTAACTAATCCATGAGTCACTTAATGTCTGTCCTCCGTGTTTCCGAGGTTAAGTCCGTGGTTTATTATGCGCCGCGTCCATTAGCAGTATGTGGCAGTATGTGCGTAAAGAGACATTTACAGCCTATTGGTTCGTTAATATTAATAAACTCATTGCAGCTGCCTGATGAGTGACCGTGTTGTGTCTCGCTACACAAGTTGGAAATACAAAGCCATTAGGTTATTTCTGCAGGAAGGAAATTGAAGGAATGAAGGCAGGATATACATGTAAGATATACAGTATGTTATCTAATTTAAATGGACATTAAATGGACATTAGTGCCTGTGTATGTGCGATTGTGCTTGCATTACTGTCTCCGTGATACAGTAACTCAACATGTTGTGCACGACGCAAACTCCTGCATGGTGGTGCGACTTGGAAATGAGCGCTTGGGGCGCTGAAATGAAACAAATTAAAAGGGGTTTAAGTGCTCTAGTAAACTTACTCAGTCATATTGAGAGATGGCTCACTCCTCTTTAGTTTAGTTACACTTAACACAGGAAAAACTATGCGGGGAAAAGGGGCAAAAACTCCAGTGATTGGTTGATGAACCAATTAGTTGATTACTAAAATAGTTGACGACTAATTGAATTATCGATTTGATTACGATGAATCGACTAATCTTTGCAACCTTACATTTTACCTTTCTTCACCACTACATATCACTGTGATTAATCTTTCATTTCTCCACTTTATTTGTAAAATATTTGACAAAACTCTACATATCATCAACATCTTCATCATCATCATCGTATTCCATTCCACGGCCAGAGTGTCACTAAAGTCAAAAACCGATCCAACGAGCAACAACAACAAAGCATAAAAACAACATCGCTTCACTTCCGTTTGAACAGCAGCAGCCGTCGGTCCCAGGCCGTGCTGCCGAAGCTCTGCGCCAGCTCCATGCCGCAGCGGCTCTCCAAGTGTTCCCGCGCGTGCTCCGCCATGTCCCCGCGGAGCTTCAGCGTCTTGAAGTGGCGCTCGAGCCGCGCCCCGTCGCCGTCGCCCGCTGCCCTCCGCTGGCGGCGGGCGGCGGCGCGGTAGCACTTCCAGGGCTGCGCCTCCAGCAGCAGGTGGTCGCTGACGGCGGCCAGGCGGGACAGCATGTCCAGCAGGGCCGCGTCGCCGTGGTTCAGGTGCACCCACATGGTGACGGCCAGGCACAGGCACACGTGGAAGCGAGGGCAGCCGTGCCGCTCGGCGTAGGCCAGCAGGCGGCTCTGGCTGTCGTCGGCGGTGATGTCGAGCTGGACGAAGGAGACGGCCGCCTCGGGCAGGGGGCTGTTCTCCTGAGCCCGCCGGACCAGCCTCTCGTCCAGGTCGAAGCCCAGGATGTGGAGAGGAAGGGTGTCCGCCGGCTTCTCCCCCGCTTCGTCCTCTCCTCCTCCTCCTCCTCCTTCGGGACTCGAGGCGTTCTTCTTCAGATGTTGGTGCAAAGCCACACTCAGTTCCTGTTCAGTTCGATGGACGGAGAGAACGGAGTGAATAAGCAAATGCAACAGTGTTTCTTTTTCTAATCCATTTTTTCACCCAGTGGCAATTCCTACTGTGATCCTGGGCTCTAAATGGTAAATGTTGCATTTATATAGCGCCTTTATCCAAGGCGAGATTTTGTATCACGTTCACACACACATTCATAAACTAATGGCAGTGGAAACCATGCAAGGCACATCAGAAACAATTATGGGTCCAGTGTCTTGCTCAAGGACACTTCAACAGTGATTTTGGGAGAGTCCGGGTTTGACCTGGCAAGCTTGCGGTTACCAGCCAGCGAGTCCACCCCTGAGCCACTGCCACCCTATCATGACTAACAGTCATACTGACTGTTGTGGCATAATACTAGCTGGCCGTCAAGAAAGAGTCTTGACTCTGGAACAGTGTGTAGGTTTACTTTTTTTTCCTGATGTCACTTTATACAGCAATGACCTCAACTAAGTTTGATTTTGACTGACATGATAATCACCATAAAACTAACACGATGACAGTGACCATATGTATTTATAATCTCAACATCACCCATAAACAAACAAACGAATGAATGGATGAATATGAGTAATCAAATAACTGATCATCTGGTTTGATCAGACTGACCAATAATAACAACAGGAAATGACATAATAATAATAACAACACATACCCCTGAATTACATCCCACGTCGAGGATCAGTGTGGGCTGCTGATGGCTATGATAGCCCAGATCCTGAAGAAGTGTCGTGGGAATGAGGCTCAGGCGGTTCTCGGGTGGATTGAACGTGTAGTAGTTTATGAAGTTGCCATAAGGCGCAGCGCCTGGATCGTCTCTTTCATCACTTTCTTCTGCTGGACACGAGTCAGTTCCAGATGCTGCTGCTGCTGCTGCTGCTGCTGCCATCGCCGTGTGGCGTGTGTGTGTGCATCATCAAAATAATTCCGTGTAGGAACACAGGAGGACACGAGTACGAGTTAGTAGTCGTGGACCCAGAGCCATGTAGTAGAAGACACATAGCGACAATGTGGGGCCAGAAAGCGCTGCTGAAAGCTATTTTAGGCTTGTGTGCAACATGTCAAGTATTGTACAGTATTGTAATCACTAATGTATATCTGCAAGGTTTATGTTGCACTATTACCACAAAACTATCTAAAATAAAGGGATTACGAATCATTCCTGCCTACTTCACGTCCAGGACATGTCCCTATTTGTTGTCCCCATTCTCAATAAGCTATGTGGAAGAGCCGCCATTGGACTGACCCCATGAAGTGAACGGAGTTTGCGTAACTCTGTCTATACGCTATATTCAAAGTGGAGAAATGTGCAAATAATGCAGCACAGCAGCATACAAAGATTAAATTTAGAAAGGAGATTAATTTCGCATCCCAGTCGCGGCTCTTCTATGTAGACTTCTATTGAGAGAGGGACAAGTCCAGTGCATAGAGACACACGGAGACTACAAATTTCACGCCCCCAAATGAAACAGCGGCTACCCAAAGGGTTCGTTAGAACAGGGTATTCCAGCGGTCAATGCAATCCCTGCAATCCCTGTCACAAAATACCGTAATTTCACTAATTTATTACTGAGGCTGTAGCACTTTATTCTGTGTTCTGATGGCGTGTAAAATATGATTTATTTATCCTTATTACTGTCACACACCTGCCATCTGAATATACAGCCCACAATGTACTATAATATACTCCATCAGAAATTCACATGTACTAGCATTATAAATCTCAAGTTAATGTGGTCGCACAGTACAGGGGTGGACTGGGAGCTCAAAACGTACCGGGCAATTTTGTCTCAGAGCGGCCCTCAGAGCGGCCCTCTGAATCTTTGTGGGGGCTCCGGGGCCTGAGCCCCCATGAGAATTTAAGACATAAGGGGCTCTGGGGCTCGGGCTAACTAAAATTAGTTAGTTAGTTTTAGTTAACTATAAAAACCCTGCAATAGGCAGTCTCATTTGAAGAGGACAGAGGGCCGCCAGCACTGATTCGTGGACCGGTTTTGTGCAGATTTTTTTTTTTTAAATTAAAACACGACATTAACGGCCCCCGGGGGGGTCGGCCCACCGGGAAAATGCCCTGTATGCCAGACTGTCAGTCCACCCCTGGCACAGTATATACGTCATGGTCCCATCCCTTGAGATTTTCAATACTCAGATATATTAGCTGTGTTTTGTTTCATATGCTATGTATTTGTTTATAATGATCCAAACGGCATTTTACAAGACTAGTTAATACTCCTCTGCATAATTCACTATGGTAGTTGAAAATGTCAGTATATGTCACTCCTCCAAATATAGCTGGCTTATTTTCCCAATTAATCAGCCACATTTATTAATACAACAAGCTGACAACAGTAAAACAGCTGTCAGAGCTCCGAGGTAGGTAAAACATAATAATAACCTGTGACATGTACCAAATATAGACATGAATGAACAAAGTCAGTCGTGATTGGTGTGTATTGTTGAAAATTCGACTCTTCAAAGTCGGCGTTTGTAGCCTCGTAAAGACAGTGACGTCATTTAAAAGCGTCAGGTTCTCTGTCTGCAGTCTCCTCTCTGCTCTGTTAGCATTATGGGTAACTAATTCAAGTGGTAAATTAAATGTGAAACACGACCTCTATTGAGAAAAAACAACAACATGTGTTGAGAAAGACTTCATACATTTGGAATCATATTTTTATTCAAATCAATATAGTCTTCTGTTAATTTCATATTGTTTTAAGGGTAGGCTAACTACAGTGGAATTTCAGTGGACTTCAGTGGGCTGCCGGCAGTCCCCCTTTCTGACGTACCTCTTGCGTCTCCGCTGTTTCATGACATTTGTAGTCCCCGTGTGTCTCTATTCCCAACTCCAATTTGCACACATGACATAACTACAATAGCTCTTATTTGCGCCGTCCTGGTTGAAAAAAAGGGTTTTCCAACTCCAGCTTGTCCCTACTCAGGCTGCATGAATGAACTGCAGCTCGAGCGCTCAGTTTCTGACCCCTCAATGTCGGGACGCTGACACTACATGCCTCTGACTCTGAGTGACCAATGCGATCCTACCGGATGGATCATCACCTCATTTCCGACTCCGTGGATTTTTTTCCTCCTGTTGGTTCCCGATGATTCCCTTTTTTCCTCCTTTGTCATAATTTGGTTTGATTTGATGTACATATTGTAGCTACCAGGCAAACACCGCCAGGGTAAGTTGTGTTAACTGTTGTTCTCTACTATGGCCCGTCATTATTTATGCACACATAGCGGTAGCGGCAATATTTTTGAGGGATCGTCCTGTCCGTTATCCCCTCTACAGTGAGTTGATACATTATGACACTGACAGTGGACCCCAAACCGTTCCTTGCAACTTGGACCCCCAAAATGACACTTCTTTTGTCCATGGAGCTCCATTTGAAAATATCGTTATGGTCCCAGCAGTGATTTTTAATTTAACTCTTGAGAGGTCCATTTGGTCCCTTACTACCATCCTCAAGGACCATTTAGGGGTGTCCATCTGGACCCCACTTTGGGAACCACTGCATTATGAACCATGCGTTTGATCATAAACCACATTATCATCTAAATTTGGTCTTTCAATAGCTGTTTATTCACTCTGCAGCCCTAAACCACAACCAGATAATTAATAATTACCAATGACTTAAAGCATTCGTTTTCAACCATTGGTCTGGGGACCACCAGTGGTCCTTAAGATGGTTCCAGCCAGGTGGTCCCCAGCTATGTTGGTTAACCAGATGAAAAGTTGGTTATCCAAATGTAACTCTTGAGAGCAAAAATGAAACCAAACGGACCCGTGCAGGTTTCATGTTTACACTCTTAAGAGTTAAAATATCCATCATCTGAATTATCCAAAGTCTACACAACTAGAGAATGTAGAAGATTAACGGTCATTTTGATATGTGTGTTTGACTGTTCTGCTTCCCAAATCCAGCCTGGAATTGAGGACAACAGCAAAAAAAATCGTGGGGTCTGTGTGGTTAAAATGTCATCAAATGGTGGGCTCATATTCTGAATAAATAGTGGCCCCTGGTATCAAAAAGGTTGAAAACCGCTGACTTAAAGGGTAGAGGCAAAGTTACAGCATTGGATAGGACTAACAACATTGCTGTTTTTAGTGACATCACTAAACCGGAGTATCTGAGAGTGCCCATTTGTGAGCCCCTATTCACACACAATATACTGTAGGTCTGACTCTTTGGGGGAAAAATAACCTTTGGGGTGTAAAGAACCTTTGGGTGATGGTAGAAAAAAAACACCAAAAATCTTGAACAATATCAAATTCATGGTGGAACCTCTTCCTCTTCTTTTTCCCCGTCTTCCTTTTTGTTCAAAATCTGCCTCAGCCCCAGAAACGGAGCAGAGCCATTATCATCATCATCATGTCTGCAGAACTGGACCTGTCCCCTCCTGAGGTCCCAGAGCCCACCTTTCTGGAGAGCCTCCTGCGCTACGGACTGTTCCTGGGAGCCATCTTCCAGCTCATCTGCATCCTGGCCATTCTCATCCCAAGTTCCTCCAAGGGACCTGAACAGGTAGACCTACCTGTACCTGGTGTACTCCAGTTCATTCATAAGCCTACCTATGGCAACTGCACATTCAGGTGTTCAGGGGTTGACACTAAGGTCTCCGAGGCACTTGCCCATTGGGCAAGTGCAAGTCATGTTCTACTTGTCCTCAGGTCATAGTCACTTGCCCCCCAAAATAACTTTACTTTCTAGTTGGTGCTTTAAACATTTCCTTTTGCAGTTGACGACTGTTTTGTTTAAGTCACAATCAGCTACAGTAAATATTCAACTTGGTTTCCATTGTGGTCATGATAGTTTGGAGCCAAATGGACCTGGGAGAGAGATAGGAGAGATAGCTAGAAAGCAGGGAAAGACGCAGAGGCAGAGCGCAATGAACACCTTCAAGACAAATATATCTCGTTGTGTTATAGCACACTAAGTCGCACACTTGCCCGATCAGGCAACCAGGTAGCAGTCTTCACTTGCCCGGCCATTTTTTACCTGCCCCAGGCAAGCAGGCAAGTGTTAGTGCCAGGCCCTGAGTGTTGCCAACTGACAAAATCTAAAATGCACTAGTGGCACTAGATGCACTAATGCACTAGAATGCGCTAGATGCTTGACTGGAAGGGATTATACACATTCTCCATTCTCTAGTTGTAGTTCTAGTGTAGACTTGAGGTAATTCACATGATGACTATTTTTTGAGTCTATTTTTTTTTCTCTTGAGAGTGTAAAAATGAAACCAAATGGACCCTTGCGGGTCCATTTGGTTTCATTTCTACGCTCTCAAAGAGTTACATCTGCTTAACCAACTGTTCATCGTTTAGCCTGGGGACCACTGGTTGAAAACCACTGTCATGGGAGGAAAAATGGTGAAAAATGAGGGTTTTATCTCTGGCGCCTGTCAATCAATTTCACCCCAACTCACCAGCAAAAAAGCACTAGATTTTCCGCCAGGATCTTTTCACTAATATTGGCGCTGGGGGGGCCTGAAAAAAAAAAAAAAAAAAAAAAAAAACACTGTCCTGCACACAGGTAATTGAGTCAACTTTTTAGCCAATAATCAATATAAATGTATAGCTATATATTTTTGTTTTGCATTTTCGCATTTTCCCCCCTCTATACTGATTCTACTTTAATGCTGCAGCTGTTTCCCTGCCGACAGACACTTGCTTCGAACATGGTTTTGACAACAAATTATGAAAACAAAACATTCGTCGGGCTCAGGACAAGCGGTGCTAATGTCTGAGAGGGAGGGGTGTTGTGTGGAGTGAGGCAGCGTTTTTAGCCAACCACAGCAAGCCAGTGTGTTTGCACACACTAAAGTTGCCTTTATTTACCTTTAAATGATCTATAATTTCTGTTGGAAAACAGTTTCCTCCTGATAGTCTGACCCTACTGTTTGCCATCCCATAGAGCAGGCGTCCCCAAACCTTTTTTTTCCCCAGTGAGGGCCACATAACTTTTCCCTTCTCTGATAGGGGGCCAGAGTCAGTTTGTAACAGAAAAAATGTGCCTTAACGTAAATAAACATTTTTTGTTTTCTCTTGACTAACCTTTTTGCCATTATTCCGTTATGGGCCGGTCACGTTCATGCACTATGACTGGGACAAAGTGAGGTTGTAGTAGCAACATTATTATTTTTTTTAGCTCACAATTAATTTCAAATGAGCTTTATTGACGTGAGAAAACATTTCAGGTATTCAGTCGGTCAGGTACACTTCGCCCCAGTGTTCGATTCGTGCCTTGATCATGTGGCCAGACTGAAATAATAATAATGCAGAGAAAAAATAATGCATCTCTGGTATTGTTCAGGGGGACGAGTCAAATGTAGAGGCGGGTTGTGTCCAGCCCTGGTTTATGAAATGTTGAGTATGGGTCCCCCAGCATGTAGAAACTGCCGGATTCCTGCATGTGTTGGGCAATTTCCGTCATTAGCATAATAAGCTGGCATACTATTACTATTAAAGATGCATTCAGTGACAAAATGTGCACATGCACACACTCTACAGCGGGGCGAGGTGCAACAGGCCAACAACACACACACCAAGGCCCACTCCCCACTGAATGGGGGAAGGCCCCTGTCATCCTGATTGGACGAAAGGCTTTTCTCCCAAATCCCCAAACTGAAATTAGGTTTTCACTGTGGCTCACTGGGGACAGGGAGGAACTCCTTATATGGTCACCACACTCTATAGTAGGGAGGATTAGCCAAAAAAAAAAGACAATATTTGAATTAAGTTAAATCACTTACTATACATTTAACATCCAATGTAAGGCATAATTTTTCCAAACGTCATTATGCTTTAGGTAGCGCGTGACAGGTCAAACTAGCGTGTGTCACGATTCTGAATGCATTGCAAGCATTCGTTTTGAGCGAAAAACACTCTCTTCAGCTAAAAAGCGGCCAAACCCGTCATTGCAAATACTGTATGTTGAGGTCACTCAAAAGATTCAGATTCTGGACTTATGATACAATAGTAGAGTGAGGATTTAGAGCCTCAATACTGCTCTCCTGCCACCAGGTGACTCCCCACCCCAAAAGGCATTGGGTGTAAAAGTACTCAGATTTTGTGCTTAAAAGCAGGACCGGATTTAGCCAGCCCTACTAGGGTGGGCTGGAAGAATGTCAGGGTGGGCAACTCCAAAGTTTTTCATATGAAGCAGTGGTTTTCAGTCTTTTTGACACCGGGGCCCACTATTTATTAGGCATTTGAGCCACGGACCACTACTTAATGACATTTTAGCCCCACAGACCCCAAAACTAAAGATCTTTTTTTTCTTTTGATTTTGTCCACAATTCCAGGCTGGATTTGGGAAACAAAACAGTCAAACATACAGATCAAAATGCCCACCCCTGCCCCCTCTAGATCCAGCCCAGCTTAAAAGTCTGAAAATAAATAAATAAATAACTAAACAAAAATAAATAAATAAAAAATAATAATAACCTTAACATGGTGAGTCGTCATGATTCTGTTTAAATTAATTTTATCTCCCACATTTTTTCTCCCAGTGCCAATTCCTAATGTGATCCTGGGCTCTACACAGCCTCCGCTAACGTGGGGAGGCAGCAGACTGGCCTCATGCTTCCTTCAATGCATGATGAGTCCAACCTGCCTTCTTTTCACCTGACAGGGGGGAGTTTCCCTGGTTGGACATAGTGCGTGGAAGGAACACGTTATTCCAACCAGTTCCTGTCCCCTCCATCTGGTGCCCCGGCTGGCCAGGGGGAGGTAGTCTAGATGTGTGTGTGTTTTTTCTTTTTTTTTTTTTACTGTAAAGATTTTTTTCAGACCTCATTGTGGCGTCACATCCAGGGGCGTATTCGTAGCATTTCAAGTTGCCTCACGCTAATTCGCCCCTGCCCTATATGGGCCTCGTGGCTCAGCAAAGGCATACTTGCTTCTAACTAATACTATTCACTGTCTTACTAAGTTACTAATGTGTTAAATCTTTGCATGTAGGTAGGTTTTAAAGGAATGTCTTTGTCCGCACAGGAGGAGATGATGGAGGCCACTGATGGGAAGGCGGCCGAACAGATGAAGAAATCTAAAGGACCCATTACTCAGATTCGCCAGAAATTAAAGAAAGAGAGCAAAAAGAAGCGGTAGATTTGTGTGTGTGTGTGTGTGTGTGTGTGTGTGTGTGTTGTGTGTGTGTGTGTGTGTGTGTGTGTGTGTGTGTGTGTGTGTGTGTGTGTGTGTGTGTGTCAGTACTCAGTATTTTCAGTCAATTCCTCTTTCATTTGTGTTAAAATCACTACATTTAGTATTAAGCATTTGAGGAAAAAATGTTGTGGGATGATTGTCTTTTTTTTTTTTTTTTTTTTTTTTCAAACAAATTGGCCTGTCCCATGTTTCTCTGCAAAACTGACCAATAAATATCCAAACATTTTATATGGCTGTTTCATTAGGCTGTTTATTTCCTGTGTAAGTTGAGCGTGAAATGGGATGAGTCAGAATGAGGTCATATTCCTTTGGGGATGCGACGGGCTGGACAATAGAATAGGCTGCCGGTGGTATCCCAAACGTTTTCTTGTCGAGGACCCCCAAAATGACACTATTAGGACTCTCATTTGAAAATGTATATGCAGGACCGCCACAAGTGAAGATTTCTTAAAGGGGAAGTCCCACCCATTTTCAACTTTTTACTATGTCATTGATGTACCTTCGAGGTGTTGTGTGGACATGATAAAAAAAAGTTCCCCCATTCTGTGTTCCCAAGAAATGGAGGTCTGAAGAAAACCACTAACATGGTGAAACATCTTGATGACATCATCAAGATGTGTTTTCACCATGTTAATGGATTTCTTTAGACGCTTCTTTTTTCTGAGAGCGTACAAATGGAACCAAATGAACCTGTTCATTTGGTTGCGTTTGTACACTCTGAGAAAAAAAATGTTGAAAATGGGTGGAATTCCCCTGTAACAACTCTAGGCCCTGAATGAATGAATGAATGAAAATTTTATTGACAGATGAGAGTTACAGTACAAGTCAAGTACACACTGCAACAAAACTGATTACAGTACAATTCAAGTACGACTACATCAAATCTGACAGAGCTGATTGGACACACTCGTTAAGCATACACTTGTTTACAATAGTGGCCAACTTGTTCATTGTTCAACGACTTCAGTGAAGTCAGAAGCAGCAAATCATGGAGGTAAAATCATAGTGGAGGTAAAAAGGGAAAAGAGAAATGTACAAAGAGGAGAGGGGGGTGGGTGGGGGGATTTTATATAGAATTTTGTTTTACAGAGGCCAGTTTTGAATTGCAGCCATCTGCAGGTGCCCCTTGAGAGCGGTTTTGAAGGAGTCAAGGGATTCACAAGTCTTAATGACTGTTGGTAGGGCGTTCCACATTTTGGTCGCATATGAGCAGAAGGAATTAAGTCCCTTGTTTGTGCCAAATCTGGGTTGAACATGGTTAGTGGCACTCCCTCTGGTGTTGTGGGAGTGCCACTAGCCATGTTCAACCCAGATTTGGCATATACAAGGGACTTAATTCCTCTAGCTCTAAAAACATTACGAAGACTTTAGTAGTTACTGTGCAATTACATTACTTTGCTGATATCTGCCTCTTTTAATTAAAAACAAAAAAAACAAAACAAAAAAAAACAACAACAACAACAAATATAGCTGCAAGCAGCAATAAAACGGGATCAAGCAAGCAGCAATAAGGAGTAAGAACAATACGCACAAATAAGCCCTAGAAACATGGGAGCCTGAACTTCAGAAATACATCAGGTAATTATGGGAGCAGGGCAGGGTTTTTGATTCCTGCCCTGACTGACTCACACATTGTAATCTGGTGTGACTGAGTGAATGATTGGTGAGCTGTGAGTGAGTGGTGAACTGAGCTATGAACTGTCATTAGTGACAACATGGCCGAATAGTGACAGTCAAACAGCCTTGCCCAGCCATGAGGCCCATAGGGCACGTGCCTATCTCCTGTTTCTGTAGCATGAGGCAGCTTGATGTACAAGTACACCCTCTGGACATGACGCTAGTATGACACAGGGTCTTACCCCAATCCAACCCTTGATGCTGAGTGCCAAGCAGGGAGGCATTGGATCCCGTTTTTAGAGCCTTTGGTATGACCCGGCCGGGAATCGAACCCCGGCCTCCCAGTCTCAGGGCGGACACTCTAACCACAAGGCCACTGAGTTGCTGAATGAGTAAATGATTGGTGAGCTGTGAGTGAGTGGTGAACTGAGCTGTGAACTGTCATTAGTGACAACATGGCCGAATAGTGACAAAACACAACATGGCCGAATGGTGACAACCACCATTACATTGAGTTTTACCCTGGGTTACACATAGAACCATGAACTTAGATGTAGAAGACCACATGAGATTGTGCATGATTGACTCATATTACTAGGTGTCCGTGCCGGGATTTGAACCCAGGAACTCTCATTTCCAAGTCATGCGCTCTACCAATGAGGCTACCCAACAGACACAAGACATACTGGAAACAACACACACATTCAGTGGACTGCTTGGTAAATGGTAAATGGTGCATTTATATAGTGCCTTTATCCAAGGCGCTTTACATTGTGCATCACATTCACCCATTCACACACACATTCATACACTGATGGCAGTGGGACAGGGAAACATCGACACTAACTCTGCAGGAGCCCGGGATCGAACCGGCAACCTTGTGGTTACCATCCGGTTACTCTACCTCTGAGCCACTACCGCTCCTTAAATATGCACAAATAAGCCATAGAAACATGTAAGAAATACATCATGTGATTGTGGAGAAACAGCCGAATAGTGACAAAACACAACATGGCCGAATGGTGACAACCACCATTACATTGAGTTTTACCCTGGGTTACACATAGAACCATGAACTTAGATGTAGAAGACCACATGAGATTGTGCATGATTGACTCATATTACTAGGTGTCCGTGCCGGGATTTGAACCCAGGAACTCTCATTTCCAAGTCATGCGCTCTACCAATGAGGCTACCCAACAGACACAAGACGTACTGGAAACAACACACACATTCAGTGGACTGCTTGGTAAATGGTAAATGGTGCATTTATATAGCGCCTTTATCCAAGGCACTTTACATAGATTGTGCATCACATTCACCCATTCACACACACATTCATACACTGATGGCAGTGGGACAGGGACACATCGACACTAACTCTGCAGGAGCCCGGGATCGAACGGCAACCTTGTGGTTACCATCCGGTTACTCTACCTCTGAGCCACTACCGCTCCTTAAATATGCACAAATAAGCCATAGAAACATGTAAGAAATACATCATGTGATTGTGGAAACACAGCCGAATAGTGACAAAACACAACATGGCCGAATGCTGACAACCACCATTACATTGAGTTTTACCCTGGGTTACACATAGAACCATGAACTTAGATGTAGAAGACCACATGAGATTGTGCATGATTGACTCATATTACTAGGTGTCCGTGCCGGGATTTGAACCCAGGAACTCTCATTTCCAAGTCATGCGCTCTACCAATGAGGCTACCCAACAGACACAAGACGTACTGGAAACAACACACACATTCAGTGGACTGCTTGGTAAATGGTAAATGGTGCATTTATATAGTGCCTTTATCCAAGGCGCTTTACATAGATTGTGCATCACATTCACCCATTCACACACACATTCATACACTGATGGCAGTGGGACAGGGACACATCGACACTAACTCTGCAGGAGCCCGGGATCGAACCGGCAACCTTGTGGTTACCATCCGGTTACTCTACCTCTGAGCCACTACCGCTCCTTAAATATGCACAAATAAGCCATAGAAACATGGAAGAAATACATCATGTGATTGTGGAAACACAGCGAATAGTGACAAAACACAACATGGCCGAATGGTGACAACCACCATTACATTGAGTTTTACCCTGGGTTACACATAGAACCATGAACTTAGATGTAGAAGACCACATGAGATTGTGCATGATTGACTCATATTACTAGGTGTCCGTGCCGGGATTTGAACCCAGGAACTCTCATTTCCAAGTCATGCGCTCTACCAATGAGGCTACCCAACAGACACAAGACGTACTGGAAACAACACACACATTCAGTGGACTGCTTGGTAAATGGTAAATGGTGCATTTATATAGCGCCTTTATCCAAGGCGCTTTACATAGATTGTGCATCACATTCACCCATTCACACACACATTCATACACTGATGGCAGTGGGACAGGGACACATCGACACTAACTCTGCAGGAGCCCGGGGTCGAACCGGCAACCTTGTGGTTACCATCCGGTTACTCTACCTCTGAGCCACTACCGCTCCTTAAATATGCACAAATAAGCCATAGAAACATGGAAGAAATACATCATGTGATTGTGGAAACACAGCAGGGTTTTTGGAGACTTGGAGACTCAGACATGAGCATTTTTCAAACTGCTTAAAATGGCAGACACTCTGGGGGTGGAGCTTACCAGTCGAAATTACAGATGTGTTCCACATGAATCAAGGAACGTGTAGAAACAAGTCCATGATTTTAAGCCAAACGAAGCCTGAGTTATGCTTGTTCAAATGTTTCAGTTTCAAAGAATTGCTATAGCGCCCCCATTTGAGCGATTGGAGCAAGACTGGTTTTAGTGCTATTTGGCATCCCCCTCTACAAAACTGTAAAATCCCAGAAGCAGATTACGTTGCATGTGTAGATTAGGGGCAATAGACGAATTTTCACAAATGAGCAATTTTCATTGGCTCGTAAAAACATCATTTTTTCCACTAAAAACATGATTCACACCCATTCCATGTTTGTATGGCTCCAAAGTTCATGTGTAGGTCATTGTTATGCATTTTGATCAAAGATTGTAGGAGAAGAGACATTTTAACTGTTTTACATATAATTCAAGATGGCAGTTCATCTAAAGGTTAGAGGTGAAAAGTCAGAATACAAAAGTTGTTTGACATAAGCAGACGCATAAGTGAATATAAGTTACATTTCTGAGAGACGAGCAGTTCATGAGTTATGAGTGTTTAAAGTTTGCAATTTCAGTTGAGTGCTATAGCGCCACCATTTGACCAGTGGTCACAGGCTTCGCATCATCACCGTTTGGCATCACCCTCTACCAGATTACCAATTTTCGCGAAAACCGACTGCACGGTTCAGCCAGAACAGCTATTTCTGGTGAAAGGAGAAAAAAAGAGACAGAATCAAGAAGGTATCAAGGTCCACTTCGTGGACTGCTTGATCCCTTAACAACTCCTACTTATCACCGATCTCTGCGACCCCCAATTTATATTGTAAAAATCAGTTTTGATTTAATGGATCATCTGGGTACGTTTGGTTCCATTTGTACAGATCCATAAGGCTCCCTTTGGTTCCAATCAATGATTTAGCTGGGGGACCCCTGCTGGAACTCCCTTCAGGAACCTTGGGGGGTCCCCAGACCACACTTTGGTCTACTGTAACGTGCGCACACTGAGCTACACACTCCCATTCTGCCAAGGCAGTAAGTGATTCTCAAACATCACCATAGTTACGCAAACGGCGTAATTCCTGGCAGTAAAAGGTACAGTCGCCTCTTTTTATGATGCCCCAGTGAAAAGTGAAGACAACTCGCCCCAAACTTGTGGATTACTTGCTCTGAAAGTGTGGATATCTCTCCCTGATCGATCGATCTATGTTTACATGCTGTACACTACTGTAAAACATTGCTCTCTCTCTCAAAAGTATTGGTAGAATTCTCTCTGTTTAAAGATGTAGAAATCGCAAATACAAGACAATATCATATTTATATAATACAATATTTCCCAGACACAGACAGTGAAATGTGCTATTATTGCTCTTGTCTATGAAATGATTTTAGTAGGCTTTTTTTTTTCAGCGTTGCGTGAAAACCGAAAGCCGTCCAGCTCATCTGCCGTCAAATTTGGATGGCAAATTAATCCAGGATAACATATTAGTCCAACTTCAGTTTTCGCTGACGAAATGGAAGCCTGGGTGTCGAGGCTATTGCTTTTCTATCTGTAGAATGTTCATCAGGTGTGTTAGCCTAATAAGCCTATATTGTTGAAATAAATTGTGTTGATGTCACAATTTTTGGCCTATGTTTTTTGTCTCGTCAATTACTTTTATGGATACAATTAAGCATAAACAAATCTTTCTCAGTATGCTATACTTGTTTTAATAGCGTGTCTGTGTGTGTTGAGCAGGTGAACACAAATGCGCATGCAAATGCAAGTGTGCATGCACATGTGTTAAAGGGGAATTTCACTCATTTTCAACATTTTATTGTCATCAATTAATTAATTAATTGTCATTAATTAATGGAACCAAAGAGGCGTCCCTCCACTTCTAAAAGTCCCACTACAACACTGCCAATGAGTTGTCTTGTTACCGAAATCTCTCTCTCTCTCTCTCTCTCTCTCTCTCTCTCTCTCTCTCTCTCTCTCTCTCTCTCTCTCTCTCTCTCTATGAAAATATAATGGATTGCAGACAGAGGGAGGTGTCCAGATGTACTTTTTGGGGGGACTTCGCCGGACATATTTTTGGGGCGACTTGTCTATCGCCAGACTTTTATGACGGGGCCGCATATAGGGGGCGACCGTTCCTCGCGATTGGGGGCGAGTCGTCCGGTATTCATCCCAGCTTCCCTCCTATCATATCTGCGCTTTGTCGTTTCGTCGTCGAGTGACTGTCGAACCCTAATGCATAATAATAATGCATGTGCCTTTTCCCTACAAGGCATGTTTCCACCACTGCCCCCTCCTTCTCCTCCTCGGATGTGGTGGCAGACACGAGTCCGTTGTATGAATTGACCGATCGGCGATCGGCCATTCATTCCAGGGGGCTGTCTGTCTGTGTGTTTTCATTTTGGAATCGTTGTGTTGTGCTGCTGCTCCCTCAAGCCAAGCGATCTCCTCCTCCTCCTCGATCATCGACATGACCTCTCTCTACTGCTGCTGCGCTTCCGAAATCCAACCAAATGTGTGATCGTGATTATTACTAGTAGTCTCTGGACTGGTTCCTCCTCCGTTAAGAGCTGGATGGATCGGATGGATGGACGCTTCAATTACTTCTAAATGAGGACGGCGACGAGAATTTGATTTGATTCCTTCGGTTGGCTTTGGCTGGCTGGAGCGTCTTCTTCTGCAGATTTTTTTTTTATTTGGATAAATCTCAAGACGCGTGATTTAGAGGTGAGTGTTGTTGTTGTATGAGGGGAAACCAGCATGATCGCGGCCTTTGTTGGTGTTTGACTGTACGTGTGCTTCTACGAATTGATTGTATCGCGACGCGATCTGATGATCTCTCTTTGAAGTGGGTTACATTGTTGTTTCGCTATCGAACACACACACACACACGCACACACACACACACACACACACACACACACACACACACACACACACACACACACACACACACACACACACACACACACACACACACACCACACACACACACACACACACACACACACACACACACACACACACACACCGTTCAACGTTTCATTTGACCAGCAGACAGTGCCACTAGTGCTACGATCGGTGGTGCTGCTGCTACAGCTGGCTGGCAAGCCTAGGCTATACGTTGTTGACGATTTTCATAAGATGCGTATATATAGCAGGATTCCTTCGCAACGCACGGACGATATTCGCAAGCGGGGAAAACGGGCACGTATGCTACGGTTTGACAAAATAAAGCACAGTCGCACGTACTGGTTGAACTGGCCATCGAAATTCAAAATGGAGCTGTACGAGGAGTAGTCACTAACACACACAGCACCTGTTTTGATTCATCAGGCCCGTCGCATATGCGCTGCAGACAGACAGACAGACAGACAGACGGGGCCGGATCCAGAGGGGGGTAGGGGTGGGCAGAGCCCACCCAAACGTGCATCCTGCCCACCCAATGAAAGCAATAGTGGCAATGGTGCATAGTTGGTTAACCAGATGTAACTCTTTGAGAGCATAAACATGAAACCAACCAAATCCATTTGGTTTCATGTTTACACTCAAGAGTAAAATATTCATAATCTGAATTAGTCTAGCCCAAGTCCACACAACTAGAGAATTAGAAGATTAAACTGAAAGATTTTGATCTGTATGTTTGACTGTCCAGCCTGGAATTGTGGACAAAAGCAAAACAAAATCTTTAGTGTTGGGTCTGTGTGGCTAAAATGTCCTTAAATGGCGGTCCGTGGCTCAAATGCTGAATAAGTGCTGGGCCCTGGTGTTAAAAAAGACACCAGGGCCCAATGCTTCATATGAAAAACTTGCCCACCCTGCCATTCTTCCAGCCCACCCTAGTAAGACTTGCTAAATCCGGCCCTGACAGTCAGTCAGTGTGTGGGCTGCAGACAGACACGATCACACAAACATAGACCATGCACGACCATGCAATTCTCACATGGCTATGATGTTAACCTTACTGTCCAATATGAAAGGAAGGGCCACGGTTTGGTGGTATGGGTGGTCACATTATATTCACTATTAAAGCTCTCCGACGTTATAAAATACCATGTTTTGACAGCTTAATGTCCACTATACCCCACCCACCCACCCCTCGTTCCACAAAACAGCCGGCTAGGGGGGCTATCGGTCCCATGCAAAAATATGAATGTAATTCCATGGTTAATTAATAGGCAACAATGTGTAGGCTACTCTTTGGCTATAGCCATAGTTTCAAAAGAGATCCCCATCAATACTGTAGGTCCTACTGCACTAGGCTACATGAGCTCCTCTTTGAATGGCTGGATGTACTGTAGGTAAACAATGGGCTTTGATATCACATGGGGGCACATGCAAGAAATGAGATGGCATATCGGGCATTGGAATAGCTCAGTGGTTCCCAAAGATATAGGCTATGATAGGGCCATGTATATTCAGTGATTTTCACTTGATTCAAATATTATTATTATTTTCTTCCTTTTTTTTTTTTTTTTTTTTTTTTTTTTACAATCCTCCTTACTATAGATTAGACTAGTGTGTGGTGACTACAGGCCTGCTCATTCTGCTTCTATCTTGATGCTGCAGCTGTTTCCCTGCACAAAGACGCTTGCTTCGTCCTGCAGACGGTCCAGAACTTTGTTGTTATAATACATTACTATTACTAATAATTCAATTGCCTCCCTCGACTTGGTGCTGCAGCGAGATGTCCGGCATCTGACCTGCACTTCAGCATTTAACTCTTGAGAGCGTAAAATGAAACCAAATGGACCCGTACGGGTCCATTTGGTTTCATTTTACGCTCTCAAGAGTTAAATTGTGAATCTAGTCTGAGAGACGAAACTCAAGATCAAATGGCGATGGCTAAAATGCAGAATAAACAGCGAGCCCTGGTATGAAAATGGTTGAAAACCCACTGCTCTAGCATATTCTAGTGCATTTTGGAAGTGCCGCTATAGTGCATTTTGGATTTTGGTGGTTGGCAACACTGCTCTCAGCTCGTACTACTTCACTAGTGGAAGAGAAGGACCTAATCAGTCCCACAGTCCTTCCTCGTTGTCTAGAGAACTCAAATTGGCAGCTGGAACTGCTCACAGCCCTGCCTGCTACTGCTTATAGAGGATGGAGCAGGGGCGGAAGGAAGTTTATCAGCTGTGAGAGCCCGCACACATTGTGCTGGCCCTGTCTCATCCTCGCGGCCGCACCGGCTTTGGCTGTAATTCTAATGTGCGGCTGGGCTGGCTGGCTGGCTGGGCTAGATGGGCTGGATGGCAGGGGCGGATCTAGGCATGGGCATGGGGGGGCAATGCCCCCCTAAATGCCCAGTCTGCCCCCACCCCAAACATGATGGCATGCAAAACATCCCAAGATATTTCAAATTAAAGCTTATATTTAAAATGATTTGAAACACTACTACTGCTACTAACTAACTACAGTTGTGTCACCACTAAACCAACAGCATTTCATCATTGAAAACAGAAAACTCTCTGAGTCAGACCTTTAGCTTTATGCATGCTGCGTGTCTGTTGCAACTTCAACAACAACTGATGTTATTATTGATGATTTACTTGACTAATATACTGTAAGTCCTATAACTGAAAATGGTATCATTTTCTCCTGCCCTCCCAATTGGGAAAGGTTACATCCGCCCCTGCTGGATGGGCTGGCTGTGGCACTGGGACAATTGGATGGGACAGCCAGATACGGAGAGATGAGGCTTTTCTTTTTCTTCCCAAGATCATTAGCTGTAATGATCGGGGAGAATGCGAGCGGCCACTGCTGCTCCATGTGTTCAGATCGTTAACTGTATCGTAAACTGCTGGATGTGTGCTTGATTGAATGATTGATTGGTTGAGATTTCTATGAACAGCTTGGAGATTTACGGCACATTTCAAGCACAACTCAATACGAGACTGATCAGTGCTGTGTGACACCCCTGTGTGGACATCCCTATAAAGCTGTGGTTTTCAACCAGTGGTCTGGGCCTGGGACCAGCTAAATGATGGTGGAAAGTTGGTTAACCAGATGTAACTCTTTGAGAGCTTAAAATGAAACCAAATGGACCCGCAAGGGTCCATTTGGTTTCATGTTTACACTCCCAAGAGTTAAAATATTCATCATCTCAGTTAGCAAGTTCCACTTAATTAAGTCGTCTACACAATTAGAGAATGTAGAAGAAGGATCATTTTGATAAGTATGCAGGAATTGTGGATAAAAAAGAACGCTTTATTTTTTATGTCTGGGTGAAAATGTCATCAAATGGTGGTCCGTGGCTCAAATTCTGAATAAATAGCGTGCCCTGGGACCAAAATGTTTGAAAACCACTGCTATGAACTGAAGCATTATTTATAGGGGCCACGCCATGTTCATTTCATCAAGACATTTAGACATGTACAAATATTCACTTCTGCATTTTTGAGATCACAGTGGAAAATATAATACAAAGAGGGAGAGTAGGGTGGGCGGGGGAATCCTATTTTTAGAGAGGCGAGTTTTGAGTTGCAGCCGTCCATAGGTTGCCCTTTTGAGAGTGGTTTTGAAGGAGTCAAGGAATTTGCATGTCTTAATGACTGTTCGCAGGGCCTTTTACACATTTTGGTAGTATGCATTTCAGAAGTATTTCAACAGCTTTAAAATATTAGGCAGGAACAAATTCGGACCGGTATGGGCATTTTGGTGATGTGTTGCATGTTGTGGACCAGACCTAGTGCAAGATGCTGTTGTCAACCCAACACAGTCTGTCAAAGTGGGCAGGGGTGAGGTGGGTTCGTAAGTATGTATGCTCTGCCTGCAGAATGAACTCTTAAGTGTTCAATTCAAGAATACAACCCTTAGTGGGTAACACTTGTGGCCCTTTAGGGACCCTTATGGCGTTTCCATTGGTTTCATTTTGGGGCGGGAACAGCTTTTGGTGTTCTTAGCATTATGTTGCACATCTACAAGCTCATAGTGTGGCATGCTATGACCAGGTAGGTCTGCTATTTTTTGAAAAATTGTGGAAATGTAGGGCAAATCTTGGAATATTCTGTCACAGCGAATATGTTTAACTCCAATAAGTTGGTTCTGTGGGTGTCCCGGAACATAATATGCATATTTCCAGATGGCAGTCGGTGGCCATGTACCAGGGCTGCCCAAAAGGTAGATTGTGATCTACCAGTAGATCACACAGACCGTGCAGGTAGATCACATGACTGTCCCCCAGCACTTGGACCCTTATAGACCTTACAGGTCCATTTGGTTTCATTTTACACTCTCAAGAGTTAAATTATATTTAAACATCGAATTATGTAATTTTCAAGAGTCCACACAATTAGAAAATGGAGAATAATTGTTATTTTGACCAACATTTTGCCAGCTCTCTTTCCCAATTGTGGACAAAAACGTGAAAGTTCTTAGTTCACGAACTGTCAACTCAAACCTCACATACGTCAGTAATAGCATATACAGGAAAACCTTCCAATTCTCCCCCTCCATTGTTCTTAAACACTATAACATTAAGTAACATCATCACCAACTATTCCAAAGCTCAAACCTTCTAGGGGACCTTGAAATGGATTGGCAGAAATGGAACAATCACATTTTTTGCTGAGTAGATCTTGTTGAGCCGCTCATTTTGAAAGTAGCTCTCAAGTAAAAAAAGTTTGGCATATACATTTTGGCGGTCCTTGACATGAGATATTGAGTACATACAGTAGAAACACAAGTTTTTCATCAGGAAACCGTCAGGCTTTTAGAGAGGCATTGTAGAATCCCTTCTCTGTTGAAAAAACGTTAATAAGAACACTGGGGATGTTTACTGTAGCAGGCCTATACTCTTTCGTGACCCCTCCGAGTTATATTTAGCTGAATTGTGTGCGCACGTGACGGTTCTTGAGGATTTAAAAAATCAATGTAAGCCATATAGCCGTTCGCGTGACTCACGATTTCATGCTCAGACATAAAACGCTTTTTATGTGCGCATGTTTATCTCCTCTTGTAGCTCTGATGGCAGAGAACGAGAAGGAAAGAACACCAAGGACTGGTATTATTATGGTCGTCTTATCGGGTGGAAAAAAAGAGATGTTGGCTGAAGCTTTTTTTTATTTTTATTTTGCCGCAGCACAGTTTGAACAGACACAATCTGTTATGACTCAGTGGAGTTTGTCACGGCCAAATGTGACGAGGACAGAGAAGTTTCTATTTAAAATTCTGATAAATGGAGAAGTGGGGGAGGTTGGGTGGTGGTGGTGGTGTATTTTAGGTTGTATGGTTTCAATGGTGAGAAAGTGAGAAAACCAGAACTTTGAATGTTCACTGAGTGTTCTGTCGTCTGGAGTTTTCTGTGGGGGTTGGAAGCACTCTGAGCTGCAATGAAAACAGGGGAAAAAAACAGCGGAAACGGTGACCTCTATCGCCTGAGTCAGGGGCGTTTTTTGCCATTAGGCAGACTAGGCAGTTGCCTAGGGCGCCATGGGGGGAGGGGTCGACCACCAGACATGCTTTAAAAGGCTACCAGGCTAATAATCCTCATATGGATAAATAAATACATTATACTTGTCCTCTAGAACTAGAATTGAACATATAATATAAGTAAGTTTAAAAATAGTTTATAATTTTATCCCTTGGAGGGTGCCATTTTACAGGAGATTTTCCCTGGAGCCCCCCCTTACCAAATGGGTCCATTTGGTAAGAGGGGCTCCAGTGAAAATCTTGCCTAGGGCTCCAAATTGCTTAGAAACGCCACTGGCCTGGGAAATCCCTTTGACATATTATGGATATGGGATTTGCAGAATGTGACATCACAGTCCACAGGGAAATCAGAGCGCTTGTTTGAACCAGAAAACCTCTAGTCCAGACCATAGACAACCTGATGAATGTGAAAGGTTCAGGTTTTCGGGGTACAATTGATCTCAGAAAACCTAATAAAGTAAGAATAAAATACAAAACCTTTTCCCCCCTGTTCAAATAGCGCTATACAATAAGTTTTGGTTGTATGTTAAATGGTAAACTGAAAGCTGCGTCACACGCTAAACCCCTTATCCCTCACTTCCTTGCCCTTTTTACTGTTTTGAAAAAGGCTTTGGAATACTTCAATGTGCCAGTGTTTTGGCAGAGTGATATCATTACACTGCTTTTGCTGGAAAAGGGAATAATAATACTGTAATATGCAACGCGCTCTCTCTCTCTCTCTCTCTCTCTCTCTCTCTCTCTCTCTCTCTCTCTCTCTCTCTCATCCACATACCAAGGTGGTTGTACAGATTATCTCTTAAGTCTAAGGCATGTGCACACAGTCAATAAACACACACACACACACACACACACACACCCTTACACACACACTTTCACGGCAAGAAACACAGCACATGTTACAGCATAGCATTTCTCCTTGAAATCAGAATAAGGTTCTATATGTGGGTAGGGGGGTTAGAAGGTAAGCCGCCCCGAGAAACAGCCTTTGATTGAAGTCTTTATTCCCCCAGGTTTTCGGCACATCCGTCCATCTATCTATCCATCCATCTCGACGCAATGCAGCCTTAATCACATTGTGTCCTCCTGATCAGACTCTAGTTCCTCATGCTAGATTCTAGTCCCCCACGGTAGATTCTAGTTCCTCTCAGTAGATTGTAGTTTCTGAAGTTAAATTCCAGTTTTTGACACTAGATTCTAGTTCCCGACACTAGATTCTAGTCCATGACACTAAATTCTAGTTTGACACTAAATTCTAGTCCCTGGCGCGAGGTTCTAGTTTTTCTGGAAAAATCTCTTTCTGTGTCAGTGATGCTTGACATATTTCATGCCCCCCAGAAATATCTGTTAATTAGCTGCAGAACCTCATCTAAAAATATGTTGTTCTAGGGGAACCCCCCAGAAGCAAAGATTTGAGTTAAAAATGTTTGCTTCCGAAATAATGCATTCAAAGATTTGCACCACATTTTCACCATTTTTCAAAAAAAGCAGAACTACAAGCTCATATCGCGCCACTCGGTGGCGCGATATGAGCTTGTAGATCTGCTATTTTTCAACAGCTAAAACACCAAAACGCGTTCAGTACACAATGGATTAATCACATTGACAGCCCCTCCCACCCCCATTTCTGATGCGATTCACAACTTTGATGCTCTTCAAGTCAAGCAGAATCATCATCATCCACATTCCACACTGAGATCAATGTGATGAGATCAAAAAAGGCGCCCACCCCCTATCTCCCTCTCTCCCTTCTACACAGTAACATTTTGTATCAGTTTAGTTTCATGCACTTGTAAAAAAGGGCGAGTGAACAAACGTAAAATTCCGTTTGGATCGCGTCCAAAGTTGATTAAATGTGTAGAGCGTGTATGTGAGCGTGGCTCGCGTTTGTTGGCACTCAGAGGAGTGCATTCTGGTCCTTCCACATTCCTAAGCCACTTGGCTCCTGGTGAACTGTGGCGACAAGTGGACACATGGCACTAGAAAGAGCGCTGTTTCCCAAACATTGGGTCGGGACCCGCTTGTGGGTCGCGGACATATGGGTCTCTTAAAGGGGAACTCCACCCATTTTCAACATTTTAATATGTCATTAATATACCTCAGAGATGTTGCAGACCTACAAACTCCACTCCACTCAGTGGCGCGCTATGCACTTGTAGATCTGCTAGTTTCAATAGCTAATGTATAAGAACACCAAAACGCGATAACAGCCCAGGAAGGGTTGAATTACTTCATGTTGTTTGTAATTATTGGAACTATTATGAAATAATGACATACTTAAGCTTATTTCGCAGAGCTACAAGCTTACTACGTGCTGCAAAGCGTCACATTGTGAGCCTGTAGGGACCATAGACTATACACTATAGAGACGCGTGCTTACATTTTTGAAAGAATCCATGGACAAAACAAACAAGAGGGACATAATTGACACGTTGTGAGCTTATAGATCTGTAATTTGCACTGTTTAAAAATGTCCGAAATGTTCTGGAAGTACTGAAATGATCCGATCCGAGTTACAAGCCCGCAAGGGTGTACTTGGTTCTAAGCACACTGAGTCCTCGCTTGTTGTGGTGAAATGCGTGGTATAAATAAACTTGACTTGACTGAACTGTCAATCATTCAGGACCCCCAGCTTCTAAGAACCACCGATGTGACTGTTGAGGAAATGTTGTTTTTGTTTGGGTTGTTTTTTTTGCCTTTGCCCTCATCCCTATAGATATAGGACTTTTCAACTTTTTTGATACCAGGGCCCACTATTTATTCTGCATTTCAGCCACGGACCACCATTTGATGCTGATTTTAGTCTCTCAAACGCAAACCTATAAGGATTTTCAAGTTTGGGTCCACAATTTTTCTACATTTTCTAATTGTGTAAATTCTTGAAAATTCAGTAATCCCTTTTAGCTTTGTCAAATACTCCCGGCGGGACTATTTCTTAGCCAATCAGGAAGAGCCTCGCTGTGCTGCCTCTGATTTAAGGAAAAAGGGAGGACTGGTGGCGTCAAATGTGGAGGTGGTGGAGGACTGTGATTTTCCTGTGGTTGATACTAGATATTTTCAGGAAGTGATCTAATTATGAAACGCTCTAAGATAAAGAATGCCATTAAAATTCTGAGGTTTATTGCTTATCAAGCCCACATCAAACCAAACTGACTGTGTGTGTGTGTGAGGGGAGGTAGGGGGAGAGGTCTGTTTAGGCCTGTCACAATGATGTAAAATGACTTTATACTATATTATACTGTATATCTGATTGACCTTTACTCCACTCGGATGGTATAAAAGATCGCTTTCTCCAGATCGGGGTAGATTGCAGATCGACCGGAAGCTTGTTTACATTCTGTCGTTACTACTACTACTACTACTACTACTACTATTACTATGTTTTTTGGCCTTTAAATTGATTTCTATAGTTCTGCACTCGTCTCGCTGCTATAGGTCACTGAGCAATCCCGGCCGCAGTGACTGGTGAGGCAGGCAAGCAGGGGCGGATCTAGGCATGGGCATGGGGGGGCAATGCCCCCCTAAATGCCCAGACAGCCCCACCAAACACAATGGCATGCAAAACAACACACATTTCAAAGATATTTCAAATTGAAGTGATTCTGATTAAAATGATTTGAAACACCACTACTGCTGCTACTAACTAACTACAGCTGTGTCACCACTAAACCAACAGCATTTCATCATTGAAAACAGAAAACTCTCTGAGTCAGACCTTTAGCTTTATGCATGCTGCGTGTCTGTTGAAACTTCAACAACAACTGATGTTATTATTGATGCTTTACTTGCCTAATAAAAGTCCTGTAACCGAAAATGGTACGGGTGCAACTTCATCGCCGATGAAGCTGCACCCATCCCATTTTCTTCTGCCCCCCCCCCCCCCCCCCCCCCAATTGGGAAATGTTACATCCGCCCCTGCAGGCAAGGTCAGTGCTAACAGGCCATGCTTAAGTCCTCGGGGAGTGTTGGGGGGTGGGAGAGAGGACCTTGTAGAAAATCCTGCGTGCTCCTTCCACCGTCAAACATGCCACCGGGGACCAACAGGTCAAACGGACAAGCACTTTGAAGAGAGGTCGGGGTCGTCGGGGATGGAATAACTGACATAGCAGACCACGAACCCTGGCTAATGACAAATATGCCTTAGAAACATATATGTCAAACGCACAGCTCCAGTGGGCCAAATCAGGCCCCTGAATGGATTATATATTTGGCCCACAGGATGACATAATTATTAGATTAGAACTGGCCCTCTGGTATGTTGATAATCATAATAATTTTGCTATTAAAGCAGTGCTTATTGCGGAGCATAGAACAGGAAAATGAGTTTTAAAGAGATGGTTCAGATTTTTTTTTTTTTTCAAGTTAAGCTGTATGAAATGCCATCCATTAATATAGTGGTGTCAGGATCAAAATTAAGATGATAAGCACCTGTAACCATTAGCGCCCATAAATCGGTGTAAATCGGTGTGCGCGACTGATCGTTTACATCCAGACCGAGTTTCAGACACACGTCACGTCGCCGGGACTTCATCGTAGAGGTGGCGTAAGATGAGCCAAAACAAAGAGCCAATAATGGGGAACAAAGGGAGGTTCTGCTCTGGTTTGGGTCAATATTATGTAGTTCTGGTCATTTTGTGGAGGTCACGCTTAAAAAAAATACTAAGAACTACATATTTCACCAAAACCAGACCCGAACTAATTAATACTGTTAATACAATTAATACAGGTGACACCACTATATTAATGGCAAGTATTTCACATCTAAAATACACCCGAAAAAACTGAGTTCACTGGAGTTCACTCAACCAACCGAACTGATGACATCTCACTCGCACTCGCACAGCATAAAGCTAAAGGTCTGACTAAGAGAGTTTTCTGTTTTCAATGATGAAATGCTGTTGGTTTAGTGGTGACACAGCTGTAGTTACTGTAGTTAGTAGCAGCAGTAGTGTTTCAAATCATTTTAATCATAAGCACTTTAATTTGAAATATCTTTGAAATGTGGGTTGTTTTGCATGCCATCGTGTTTGGTGGGAAGAGCCAATAATGGGGAACGAAGGGGAGGTCATACACTTCCTACTGCGACTAACGATGGTGTCAAAAACAAGCGCTTTGATTAGAATTGTATAGCTTTTGATTTAGATCAGGAGTAGCGCTAAAAGATTTTTCTAACCATCAGTTATAATGGGACCGGAGGACGATTTTGGATGACGGACGTGTCGATGTACGGTGAGACAGTCGCAAAGCAGGCGAGATCATACAGTAGCCTACGGAGCTCCGACTGGGTTTGTCTCCATCTTTTTGATTAAACTCCGTCTCTGGTGTGCTGCGGTGCTCTTTATTGGGACTTAACCCATTGTTGTCCTGTCTAGATTTCTAGTTTCTGAATAACATAATATTCAAAGATTTGCACCACGTTTTCACGATTTTTCAAAAATAGCAGAGATACAAGCTCATAGCGCGCCACTCGGTGGCGCGCTATGAGCTTGTAGATCTGCTATTTTTCAATAGTTAAAACATAATGCTTAGAACACCAAAACGCGTTCAGTACACTACAGAGCTTTCCGTTTATGCAGGTTATAGTGTTAACCTCGGGCATGAAACGATGCGCAACATAAATACTGTTACATGATCATTTCCTGTCAATGAATCAAAATGGATATTCCTCATTTTGGAACACATTGACGCAAACTCTTCAATTGTTTCCGCGTCTTTTATGCGACCGGTGCGATAAATACAAGTGTGGAAGTATTTTAATTATCTGCGCGGCGGTCGGTCTCCTTGCTTTGGGCACCATGATGTATTGGTCACAGAGCCTCCAGACCAAACTACATTTGAGTCATACTGGCGGCTGGCAGCCCCCTCCCCCTCCTCCTCCTCCTCCTCCCCCTCCCACCCTCAACCATTGTCCTTAAATAACAGGGTGTTTGCATTTCAGACAGTAGCTGTGGGGAGAAAATACCAACCAGTCCATTACCGATGATGATGCAACCATATCCCGGCTGACTGACTGGCCTTTTAATGTGTGCGCTTTGCCCTATACGCGCATTGAGCCGTCTTCCCCTGGAATACTCTCTTACTGCAATTCCCGATTTTTTTCTTTCTCCCCAATGGTTTAGCCCAGGGGTTTTCAACCATTTCCATAACAGGGCCCACTATTTGTTCTGTATTTTAGCCACGGACCATCATTGATTGTCTCATGATGTTGAGTATAGTTTCTCTGACCCAAAAGGTATTTTGTTTCCACGACTTAGGAGAGAGATTTATCCAAATGTTCAAAATGACAAATCTTCTACATTTTCTAATTGTGTAGATTCTAGAAAATTAAGTAATTCAGATGTTTAAATGTATTTTAACTCTTGAGAGCGTAAACTGAAACCAAATGGGCCTGTAAGGGTCCATTTGGTTTCATTTTACGATCTCAGGAGTTACAAGAGTTACAGATGCAATTGGTTATCAACTGTCCATCATTTAGCTGGGGACCACCTGGAATGCTCTCAGGGACACCACTGGTTGAAAACCACTGCCTGCTAGACCGGCAATTTTTTTCCATTAAGAAAAAACAATCCAGGGCAGTCTGGGTTGGATTTGTTTCAAAGCGTTAGAAAATGGTACCAAGAGACCAACCCGGACGACAATCTTTGCATCCGAAATTTTGTTAACCAAACACAAAGTTCCGATTTTGAAACTGAAGTTTATGAAATACTAGCCACGAATATAGTGGTGTCAACTGTATTAATTAATTCATGTTCCTTGGTGGGAACTCTGCTCTGGTTCGGGTCAAGATTAAGTAGTTCTTGTGATTTTGTGGAGGTCAAACTAAATGAATCCACCAAACGTCATTTGCGTAGTCGAAATATTTCTAACATATTAGCCATCCTTTTTGACCCCTCTATCACATGGAACTACTTGTTAGGCGCAGTGATAATATGCACACACAAAATCATGGTTCTCTGTGATAGAGGGGCGAAACATGACCGGAATTACTTCAAATGACCACCCCAAATGACCGGAACTACTTCATATTTCACCAAAACTTGAGCAGAACCAGACTCTGGACATCAATTAATACAGTTGACACCACAAGTATTTCGCACAACTTGACTATAAAAAATCTGAACTATCCCTTTAAGGCACGATTGGACAGCGAACAAGCAAACAAGTCAATCTAAAATACATCCGAAAAAACTGAGTTCACTTGAGTTCACTCAACCAACCGAACTGACGACATCTCACTCGCACTCGTGTAAGATCTCTCTTTGAAAATCGCTCCGTGTGAACCGAGTGGCGCTGGAGGTGTGCAGGTGTACGTGGGGACAAAGCATCGCATTGCAAGCGGTCGCACCACTCAAAAATGTTAAAAAGTCGCATGTGTTGCCGGAATCTAATCCAAAATCAAGCAAGGGGAACGATATACCAGTTTGCCTGATATACAGTATAGCGGCCTTTATTTGACTTATTTGACGTAGGCCAATATCTTGTACAAGGCGGACATATCAAACAGGCTCTACTACTCTCTAGGCTCAGTGTGAGTCAGAGTT
>CM076971.1:49048482-49053482 GCA_039105355.1 Benthosema pterotum
ACGACAGCTCAACCCCGCCCCTATCCACAAGGAGGTGCAGTACACCAACGCATCATGGGAATTATGGTCCAGGAAGTGGTATCCATGAGATCATCGCTACACTGCTGAAATCTTAAAATATCTAAAAACCACATGTTCTAAAAAAACACACGTTCTTCGCTATTTATAAATACCAAAGCGTTGCCCAATAACAGCAGTGATATAATGTCGTGGCCATAATGGTAGAAATGAGAAGTGGCTTCGTTCTTCTGTGTGACTAATGGTGGGGGAAAAAAATAAAACGTCTTTCAGACGAGAAACGTGTGAAATTAGACCGCCAGACATTAGCCTGTAAATGCGTCTAGACGTGGCAGATGGTTAGGTTAATTTAGCGGCGGCGCGGAGGAGCGATCAGGCTCATCGCCGGCTCTCTCTCCCTCCCCCTGTGGGGTCTAACAGCGAGTGGATCGATGTATGTATGGTTGGAGAGTTTGCATCGCTTTTTTTCTCAGCTCGCCATTAGGCTCATTAGAAGGTCGAAAGACGGGAAGCCGCGCGCTGCTCCTAGCTTAACCGCGAACCGTTAAGCCACAAGACACGACGACTTCGCCCCTTCGCGGTTGATGAGATGCCATCTGTGTGGGGGAAAAAAAAACGCCAATATGTCTCATTAGACTCTTGCCAATGGTGTTGTATAGAAGAGGAGGACATTTAACACTAGAAAGACTGAAAAAAGTGTCCAGAATTAGCATTTGCTTAAATTCATATTTAGATTTTTTTTTTCAGACGACCAAAATTTCTGAGATGATAGAATGATGATGGATGATGATGGTCAAGGAAGGAGAACCTTCTGAAAGCTTCATGGGCAAAGATAAACAACTTTAATATATCCCAAAAAACGGTCAAAATGACCTCTCAGTCTTTCTACTGTATAGAAGTGTCTGTTCAATTCATCAGTGCTGCTGCCACCATGAATAAAGGAAGCTATTATAAGAAGATGTAGATATGGTGGAAGTTTGTCCTGTGAATGATCTACACCAGGGGTTTTCAACAGGTGGTCTGGGGACCACCAGTTGCCCTGAGAGGATTCAAGGATTCAGGATTCAAAATGTATATGACTGCCGTTTGTGATTTTTGGGGGTTTTGAGGTCAATCAATCAATTAATTAACGCATATAAATGTTACTCTAGAACAGGGGTTTTCAACAGGTGGTCCAGGGACCACCAGTGGTCCATGAGAGGGTTCCAGGTGGCCCCCAGCTAAGTTGGTAAACCAAGGTAACTCTTGAGAACGTAAAAACGAAACCAAATGGACCCTTGTGGGTCCAATTTGGTTTTGTTTTTACGCTCTCAAGAGTTAAAATATTCATCATCTGAATTGGCCCAAAGTCTACACAACTAGAAGAAATCTTTAGTTTTGGGGGTCTGTGCGGGGCTAAAATGCCCTCAAATGGTGGTCTGTAGCTCACATGCTGAATAAATATGGTGGACCCTGGTATCAAAAAGGTTGAAAACCCCTGCTCTAGACAAAAAGAGGGGCCCTAAAGCCTGGCAAAATGCTACCTAAGGGATTACAAACAGGAAAAGACGACAGCCGCACTCCCAGGCGATAACTACTCTCACATAAGGACAATTTACATTCATAACATCAATGAATTGCCTGCCGTTGTTGTGGCAGTTGAACTACTATACGGAGGGGAAGTACAGATTACAGTAGTTCCCTATGAGCAGGGGCGGATTGGCACAATTTTGCCTTTGCCAGGCCACCCTGGGGGGGGATGTAACTCTTTGAGTGCGTAAAAATGAAACCAAATGGACCCTTGCGGGTCCATTTGGTTTCATTTTTACACCCTCAAGAGTTAAAATATTCATCATGTGAATTAGCCCAACTTAGTCTAACACAACTAGAGAATGTAGAAGATTAATGGTCATTTTGATCTGTATGTTCCAGGCGAGCATCTAGCGCATTCTAGTGCATTTTGGAAGTGCCACTAGTGCATTTTGGATCTTGGCAGTTGGCAACACTGCCTTCAGCAGCGGCGAGCACACTAGTTTGCCTGGCTTGGGCCTGGCACCCTGGCACCCTGGCCTGCCCTGGACTTGGGGAAAAAAAAGAAAAAAAAAAGAAAAAAAAAAAAAAAAACTGTCCAGGCCACTAGGTGGCACAGGCCACTGGGAAAACTCCCTGTACTCCAGATGGCCAATCCGCCCCTGCCTATGAGCCAGTGTTTGAGCATTTGTTTCTCTGTTTGTTTGTTTAGTTTTTCCTTGACAGGAGGTGTCACTACGTTCGTAGCTCTGTATGACTATGAGTCACGGACGGCGTCGGACTTGACCTTCAAGAAAGGCGACCGCTTGCAAATTGTCAACAACACGTAAGAAATTTTCCTCTCAGACGTTGAGCCTGCGTTCGCACAAGCACACACGCATACACACACACCAGGGGCGGATGTAACATTTCCCAATTTGGGGGGGGGGGGGGGGGGGGGGGGGCAGGAGAAAATGGTATGGGTGACAGGACTTTTATTAGGCAAGTATAAGCATCAATAATAACATCAGTTGTTGTTGAAGTTGCAACAGACACACAGCATGCATATAGCTAAAGGTCTGAGTTAGCAGTAGTAGTGTTTTCAAATAATTTTAAATATAAGCAATTTGAAATATTTTGGGTTGTTTTGCATGCCATCATGCTGGGGTGGGGCAGACTGGGCATTTAGAGGGGCATTGCCCCCCCCCCCCCCCCCCCCCCCCCCCCCCCATGCCCATGCCTAGATCCGCCCTTGACACACACACACACACACACACACACACACACACACACACACACACACAGACGCAGATGGAGTCATCATCTCGTTCTCGCTGGCACATGAATCTAAATGAGCAATTTCATAGTTCCATGCGCAAACGCATGTTCACTTCGCTGCAGCGGCTCACGCGAGCTCACTCTGCTGAATGAGTTTACGCGCGCACACATACGCGTGCGTGCCCGCCCGTGCACGCCATTCAGTGTCTCACAAGCACTGTGACACATTACGAGCTTGTACACGTGCTATATTTAGCGTGCGACACACAGACACGCGACCGAGTTTTAAATGAGGCGTCAGGCCTAACTCCCGTCACTAACTTACACCTTGTGCCCACTCATTTTTAACATTCTTAAAGGGGAAGTCCACCTATTTTCAACATTCTAATATGTCATTAGTATACCCTAGAGGTGCTGGGTGGACATGATAAAAAAAAAGTTCCCCCATTCTGTGTTCCCAAGAAATGGAGGTCTGAAGAAAACCACTAACATGGTGAAACATCTTGATGACATCATCAAGATGTATTTTCACCATGTTAATGGATTTCTTTAGACGCTTCTTTTTTCTGAGAGCGTACACATGGAACCAAATGAACCCGTTAGGGTTCATTTGGTTGCATTTGTACGCTCTCAGAAAAAATGTTGAAAATGGGTGGAATTCCACTCTAATGCTAAACTTACCTGCCATTTTTAACTATTGCGTAATGTCTTTTAAAATTATTAAATGCCGCTCCTACAAGGTACAAGCTCACAACGTGTCGATGTAGTCGATGCTAGTTGACGATTTTAACATGGCAAATGGGTTAAAGGTAGGGGAAGTGATTTCACTTTTGTCAGATATCACCCAAAAAATATTTTTTTCTGTTAAAATGCTCTATTATAAGGTGTGGAAACCATATATGGAGTTTACCCCTCCCCCAAGTTAGCAGAGGAGCTAATAAAAGTTCCCCAGGTGGAGGGTGAATTCTCCTCCAATCAGGATCGAGCAGCAGGTTCACATAGTGTAGCTACTCTTGGGGGCCCCTAGTGCACCAGGCTGGTACTACACCATGAATTTCAAATCACTTACCCTACCTTTTACCCGTTGCCCCCTTTTTTGACTGCATTGAAAATACATGCTTTGAACTACTCAACCAGCCAAACTCCACTGACACTAGTGAGCATGTAGATTGGCTCTTTCAACTACTCAATAATGATTTTCAAAATGGTAAAGAAAAAAAAAGTGGGGGGTAAGGAGTTTTGTCTTTTGGTTTTTAGTCTGTTTAGATTTAGATCATTTTAATAGCTGATCTACAAGCTTTTAAATAGTTAAAAATTAAGGCAGGGATGAGGGGTGGCAAAAATCTGTCTCTAATCCAACCCTAAACCATAACCTGAATCTTTCCCTAACGGTTAGTCAAACATCTTGCTTATTTTCTTTCTTTCTTTTTCTCTGTCACGACTTCTGTTTCTGTAATCGTGGTACCATACATACTTTTTGGGGAGCATTCGGTCCTCACAAGTAGTAGTGAATCTAAAGAAAAGCGCACCCTTTTTGATGAATACTGCAACAAACACAAGCTGCCAGCGATGTTGGTGTTGATATGCACCATGCTGCACTAATACTGCAGGGAAAACTGTGTCCCTTTGCTGATCCTCTACTGTCTGTCTGTGCCAGGGGTTCTCAAACACGCGGCCCTGGGACTGATTCAACTTTGTTTGTTTACATCAGGGGTGGCCAAAAGGTAGATGGTGATCTACCAGTAGATCACACAGACCATGCAGGTAGATCACATGACAGTCCCCCCCAGCACTTGGACCCTTATAGATCTGTAACTCTTGAGAGCGTTAAAATGAAACCAAATGGACCCGTAAGGGTCCATTTGGTTTCATTTTAACGCTCTCAAGAGTTAAATTATTTAAACATCTGAATTATGTAATTTTCCACACACTTAGAAAATGGAGAATAATTGTTATTTTTGACCAACCTTTTGACAGTTCTCTTTCCTGACAAAAACGTGAAGGTTCTTGTCAATTCAAACCTCAAATACTGTTTTCAAATGTCTTTCATAGTATACACAGGAAAACCTTCCAATTCTCCCCCTGTATTTTTCATTATAAGCGCAATATTCTTAAACACTATAACAGTAAGTAACACCATCACCAACTATTTCAAAGCTCAAACTTTCTAGGTGCCTTGAAATGGATTTTCAGTAATGAAACAATCACATTTTTGA
>CM076971.1:49058482-49118482 GCA_039105355.1 Benthosema pterotum
GTGGGACGATTCACTTACCTCACGATACGATCAAATATTGATATTTAGGGTTCTGAATCGTTTTGTTTTTTTTTTTTAATGCGATTCTTAGTTATGCTGCGATTCGATTTGATATCGTTATATCGCATTTTTTTCAAATTCACCTGTTTCCATCACTCAAAAAATGCATTTCTTCCTGTATGTGAGTGGTATTCAACCAGCAGTCCGGGGACCACCACCAGTGGTCCTTGAGATAGCTCCAGGTGGTCCCAAGCTAAGTTGGTTAACGAGATGAAAAGCTGGTTAACCAGATGTAACTCCGGAGAGTGTAAAAAATGAAACCAAATGGACCACCTTACACTCAACAGTTAAAATATTCATAATCTGAATTAGCCCCAAGTCTACAAAACTTGTGAATGCAGAAGATGTGTCAACACACTACTGACATGGTGGAGAGACAATAAGATTTTTCCCCCCACAAAATAACAACTGGACCACTTTTTTGGGGAAATAAATCTGCCGCAAATAAGGGTAAGAATTCCACCCCCTTCCGGGGGTGGAATTCTCCTTTTAAGAAGACCAGTCTAAAATAAGGATTACTAGAGGAGGTCTTCTGCTGTGTGTGTTTTGCCTCACAGGGGCGTACTGCCTGTCCGTGTTGGACTACGACGTCACCAAAGGTCTCAACGTCAAGCACTACAAGATCCGGAAGCTGGACAGTGGCGGTTTCTACATCACGTCCCGCACGCAGTTCACCAGCCTACAGCAGCTAGTCTTCCACTACCGCAGTGAGTACACTCAGTTCACCAGCCTACAGCAGCTAGTCTTCCACTACCGCAGTGAGTACACTCAGTTCACCAGCCTACAGCAGCTAGTCTTCCACTACCGCAGTGAGTACACTCAGTTCACCAGCCTACAGCAGCTAGTCTTCCACTACCGCAGTGAGTACACTCAGTTCACCAGCCTACAGCAGCTAGTCTTCCACTACCGCAGTGAGTACACACACATCCAGTGCCAATTCCTAATGTGACCCTGGGCTCTACACACCCTCCGCCAACCTGGGGAGGCAGCGGACTGGCCCCATGCTTCCTTCACTGCATGAGGAGTCCAAGCTGCCTTCTTTTCACCTGACAGGTGGGAGTTTCCCTGGCTGGACGTAGCGCATGGAAGGAACACGTTATTCCAACCAGTTCCTGTCCCCTCCATCAGGCGCCCAGGCTGACCAGGGGAGGTAGTTTAGAGTCCAGGATTACTGCATGTTTTTGTGAGGGTATCTACCCTAGGGGACACGGGGAGAACATGCAAACTCCACACACGCCGCCAGCACCCACAGCAGCGCCCCTAGCGGGAATCGAACCCAGGACCTTCTAGCTGTAAGGCGACAGCACTAACCACTGTGCCACCATGCCCCCCTCCCTCATATCTCTCTCTCTCTCTCTGTCTCTCTCTATGTCCCTCCACCTGTGGACCGGTCCATTCCAGAGCACTCTGACGGCCTGTGCCACGCGCTGACAGACGTGTGTCCCGTCACCAGGCCTCAGACTCAGGGTTTGGCCCGCGACGCCTGGGAGATCCCCCGGGAGTCCCTCCGCCTCGACGTCAAACTGGGCCAGGGCTGCTTCGGAGAGGTCTGGATGGGTAAGCACTGAGCACCGCTTTTTCTTAGCCACCAGCCCTGTTTAAAAATAGCTGCACTGCCAAAGTTTCCCGCTGTCGTAGCCCTTATTTTGAAGAGCCGAATCCTGGATGTTATGACGACGTAATTTCGTGTGTGTGTTCTCTTGATCGATTGTCGTTCTTCCCCTCTGTGCAAAAACACCACGAGTCTTGCAGTGCCTGCTCTCGGCCAGGGAAAACCAGAAAAGCGACATTGAAGGGGCAGAGATACTGTAGTGGTGATTGAAGGCAAACCATAGAATGGATATGGATGCGGGCGCAGATGAGAATGGCCCAGTTGTCCCGTTACGAACCATACACTAACAGCTATCGGCTACCCAGTCGATGGGATCAGAAAATTGATTAAAGAATGTAACCACTAGTCCACCCATAAGAGAAGACTTCTATGGCCCAGGGGGCACATTTTATGACCGTTTTAATAATCCATATGATGCCCAAAACTAGGTGTGTTAATGATTAATCGATCCTCGATTAATTGTTGGTAAGAAATTGCTCGAGTAAACTTATCAATCATCAATTACTTGATTTCTCCGTTATGCACCGTTGTACGGTGTAGTGCAGCTGCTACACTACCCACACACATCACGCATGTACAGAAGAGAGGAGGAGTGACTTTTAAAGTGATCCGGGCACGGGGACCACTATTATTTGGACTATAGAACCAAATGGACCCGATGCCAAATGGAACCAAATGGACCCTGACAAGTCCATTTGGTTCCATTTGTACACCCTCAGAAAAAAAAAAAGATCCTAAAAGAAACATCATTAACAAACACAACACAAACACAACTTGATGATGTCATCAAGTACAGTAAGATGTCCTGTACTTGATGTCCTGATTGTCTGCCTACATGCTCTGCTGTCATGAATTGGTTACTCAGGTCACGTGACCAGGAAAAAAATGGGTGCAATTCTGAACAATATGGGCCACGAAAAGTTCGATCAACTAGAACATTTTAAAGCAATTTTAAACAATATAAATAACAAAAAGTTCAATCACACACGTCAATACAGCCTGATACCATCAGTCAGTCTTTCTGGCATGAACACATTAATGAATAGACCCTAAACAAATATCAAAAAAAATGATTTTGAACCTGGCGATTCAATATTGATATTATGGCATTAGGAATTGCGATATATTGGCATATCGATTTTTTTTTTTTTGCCCAGCCCTAAAAATAATGGGTGTGCCGTGTTCTCTCCTTGTTCCACACAGGCACGTGGAACGGCGCCACGCGGGTGGCCATCAAGACCCTGAAGCCCGGCACCATGTCCCCGGAGGCATTCCTCCAGGAGGCTCAGGTCATGAAGAAGCTGAGGCACGAGAAGCTGGTGCAGCTCTACGCCGTGGTGTCTGAGGAGCCCATCTATATCGTTACAGAGTACATGAGCCAAGGTGAGGAGCGTCGTGTTTGAAAAATGCATGCACAACGGTCGGTTCCGATGCATTGATTGGAGGGTTACCGTTGTAAATCTCCCAATAACCTACTCCTTCATGCAAGGACCCACTATTTATGCTGCATTTTAGCCACAGACCACCATTTGATGTTGAGTTCAGTCTGTCTGACCCGAAACTAAGAATTTTCAAGTTTTGTTCCACCATTTAGGAGAGATAACTGGCATGTTGGTCAAAATAACAACTTTCTAAATGTGTACATTCTTCAAAATGAATTAATTCAGATGATTAAATATATTTTAACTCTTGAAAGCGTAAAATGAAACCAAATGGACCCTTACAGGTCCATTTTGTTTAATTTTACAATCTCCCGGACCACCTGTTGAAAACCTTCACCTAAAACATGAACCTTGGCTGAAAGACAACTTTTAAGTATTCAATACTATACTAAAACACCAATTTACTGTGCTCTGTTTTTTTTTTTTCTTCTTTGTAATGCTGAGTAAAGTGATTTTTGTGCTGGAATGTTGTGTTTCTAAATCCTCTTGTGATCTCCTCTGCCTCCACAGGTAGTTTACTGGACTTCCTAAAGGGAGACTCAGGGAAGATGCTGCGTCTGCCTCAGCTGGTAGACATGGCCTCACAGGTAAACCTTAAGACTCCCCATCCACCATCGGTAGCATTCACTGTGCAATGGAGCATCCAGGTCTGAGCTTGTGGGTTGCAGTTTTCTCCCACCGTTCCGAATTACCATAGACACTTTTTAACAGGTTCGACGAGGGTATATGAATGAATGAATGAATGAATGACTTTATTTCAGACTCGGGGGCCATAGAGAACACACACAAGAGACAGAATACAAAACACAAAACAATTAAAATACAGTCCAAATGTACAGGTTAAAAACATTTGAGACAATTTTATACATGCAGACTGTTAAGCCTAGTGCAACTTTTAACAGCTTGAAAAGTATGGACTCTTGCAGCTACAAGCATCTCACCCGCACTACACCATTTACCGGTAGGTCTTTTGAGTAAAATTCTCATGGCATCATGTGCTACCTGAAGTTTCTGGCCTTTTTGTAGTTTGACCACAAGTGGGCAGTGTAAAGTGGTGCTAACTGATTCTGAACACTTACTAAACTTAGTTGCCAGGGTGTTTGCCTGCGCATACAACTTATGGCACTGTCCGTGTATATCATCGCCATCTGTCAACTGTTCTGTAATAAAATGACCAATATATTTGACCTTACTACAGACACCAAGAGTATTAAAGGATAACGTAAAATCAGGAAGGTTTTGACTTTTGTCCTCTTTCGTTCTACAAATAAAAACAACACTCTTACTCTTATACTACAGCTCTCGCTCTGACAGACACTCATCCGGCTGACCCGGGGGAAAAAAACAGGGTGAATAATGTTTCGAAGCCTTTTTTAGTCCAAACGTATTGTTGTTGTCAGCTCAACTAGGAGAGATTACATGCTGATGGTGCTGCTAGACAGGGAATTGAGCGGCATCATCATCATGCACCATCACCCAGCGATGTACAACTAGCTGCCCTACTCATACTAGGGCTTTAACCAAAAAATCGATACATCGATGCATCGATTTGCATAACACGTGTCGACTCCAAAAAGCACGAGTCGATAAGTTGTTTTTTTCCCCTTCCTCCGAGGGAAAGGAGTAAAGAGGAGGAATTAAACATTTACCTTTGTTTTCCCCTTTTTTCTTTCTCTATGTGTGCGACGCGTGTGTATATAATTCAACTGTAATATTGGTTACTGTCACTCACGGACAGAAGTTTCCTTTGCAACTCTATCGGAGTTCAGCCTTAAGGCTTACCAATCTTACGCAGCGCGATCTTGCGCTCTGGGCGCGCGGTGTTCCACTGATCATTGCGTACACACGGATAAGGTAGAACAGCAAACAGTGTCAAAGGAATACAGGACTTCATCAACCACCACCCGTGCGTAGTACGCACGGGACGCATGCTTCTGTCCGCGTCATTCTCATTAATTTACTGAATAGAACAGAAAAGAAACGCGGCGCGATATGGTGGTGGTGGAGGAGGAGGCTTCTTGTAAATGGATCGTATTCTGATGTGGCTGCTGTTAGAACGATCATGTCTTCTGTTGCGTTCTAATGTGTGGGCTGCTCAGTGCTGTGTATTGATAATGTTAGCCTATGTGTTTTTATGGCTGGCCTGGGAGTGGACGCTGCGCTGTGTGCCAATATTGTTTTCATATTGTATTAAGCTTGCCACATGCGCCATGCGTAGCCTCGCGATGTGTTTTGTATAAGGCACTGCGCGGCATATAGCGGCACCATTTGATCCCCACCCTTCCTCGGGGAACCACCACGGGTCCCCCCCCCCCCCCCCCCCCCCCCCCCCCCCCGCGCCATACAACGATAAATCGATAATTATCGACTTGACTGTCTGACAAGTCGACTTGAAAAAAATTCAAGTCGTTAATGCCCTAAGTCTCATACTCACTCAAGATATTTGGGCCCCCCCCCCCCCCACCTCGAAGAGGAGGCTGTATTTCCTCATGAAGATCTTCTATTTTCACCGGTTGTGAGGATGCACAGAACACACGGCCACTTATTATTATGTGGCAGAGCCGCAGAGAAAATTGGCACCTTTTATTATGTGGCAGAGCCGCAGAGAAAATTGGCACCTTTTTGGCACATTTTGTCTTCACCATGCCATGTAATCACCATGCCACCATGCCATTCTGCCATCACCACTGAAGGACAGGCGAACAGCAGTGAAAGGGGGCGGGGGGATTTTCAAACATTGAAAGTGTAGTGATTGTTTGGAAATAAATGGAATGGAAATGGATTAAATGGAAGACATGTCCACACGTCCTTTACATATCGAATGGATGTATTTGATAAGATGTCTGGTCACGTCTTGCGTTAGGAAATGCTTAAAGATGAAGTGATGGGGGAAGAGGGGGTAATAGTTTGTACTACCATGATCTATTAAAAAAGCAAAACAAAATGGTAAAATGTTTTATTTATGCAAATTAATTAATAATAAATTCAACAAAAAAAGGGATATCTTAATATAATGAATGTACCTGTTCTAGACATTCTCACAAAACTTATTGCTGGCATTTTTCTTACTTTTATTAGGGTCAGAGGCTAAAAATCATGAAAAAATTAAGGTTAATTGCAGCCTCTGTGGGGGGTATTTTTATTCAAATATCATGACCAATTGCAATGAAATACTAAACAATGAACATCAACCATGATATTTACGTAAAAAAAAAAAAAAAAAAAAAAAAAAACATTTTTTTTATATAATTAAAGGGTTAATGCTGCCAAAAACCCTTCTAGGGTTACTAAATTTCTGAAAGAATGCAAAATCTAAGAAGTGTTCTCCTCCTGTGTGTCCAGATCGCGGCGGGCATGGCGTACGTAGAGAGGATGAACTACGTCCATAGAGACCTGCGTGCCGCCAACATCCTGGTGGGAGACAGCCTGGTGTGTAAGGTGGCTGACTTCGGCCTGGCGCGCCTCATCGAGGACAACGAGTACACCGCCAGACAGGGTAAACCCTGCAGCCGCCGCCGTTTCTGGCAACCATGTCTTTTTTTTCCCCATTGTACTGGAAAAAAAGGGTACTGTAACAACAGAGATGTGCACTAGATTGTAGATCCAGTCCACACGCTGCATCCTGCGCACAGTTATCTACACTACAAATCACTTGCTGCTTTATTTTGTATTTTATTTTTAAATACAAGACCTCAACTGTCTTTGAAAACAATTGTGAAAAAGTTTAAAAAGTCAAAGAGACAAATTTTGAAATCTGGTTTTGTTAGTTGCAAGTCTGTTTTGTGATTCAAGGTTAAAATGTTCCCATTGCTTCTCTCTGCTTCTTTTATTTATTTATTTATTTTTATCTAAGAAAGACATTTACAATGTCGGATTTTGTTGGCTTTGTTTTCAGGTGCAGTTTATGGGATTGGAGTATTCCAATAAATTGTATTCAGTTCTAAAAAAGAGCTTGCTAAACAGATTATGTTGTACATCTCTATTTTTTCAAAGGTAGGATTTGAGAACTTGGGAAAGTAATAACATAATATGTAATATATTATTCTTTGATTCCAGTAATAAGTAAAGTAATGATATTACTTTGTCTAAGGGGTAGGAGTAAAGTACTTTCCTAAGTAATATTGACCAACACTGCCAATCACATCACAGCGAGTCTAAATCACGCCTTGCATAATGTTGATTCATTTTCATTCTGTCTCGATGCGACAGGAGCCAAGTTTCCCATCAAGTGGACGGCGCCGGAGGCGGCGCTGTACGGACGGTTCACCATCAAGTCTGACGTCTGGTCGTTTGGCGTTCTGTTGACGGAACTGGCCACCAAAGGACGGGTCCCTTATCCAGGTATCTACTAGTAGACTGTATCGCCACCATTTATACTGCTATGCCTAGTACTCCTAAGCCCGCAGCCTCGCTGTGGGCTTGTCCGTTCTCTCTCCATGTGCGCAAAACTCGTATTTTCAAACAATTATAGCTCGGTCAATTCTCATTTCTTACCATTCAACATGCTATATGATCACCAAACCTCAATGTTTTTTTTTGCTGGGCATGCATTTATCCCAAGTCTATGAAACCTTATAAAGGAAATTGCCCAAAAAATCGTGAAATTCTCGTCGTCAACAGTCGTCTTTTTGATCAATCATATCTCGGTCAATTCTGGACCATTTTTTTTACATTTCAAAGTGTTGTGTGATCGGCAAATATCAATCTCTCATTTGCTGTAGGCCTATAGAATATGCGGGTAGGTCTTCTCTACGAAACGGGATCAAGTGAAATCAAGTATCTTTCTGGAATTCGGTGAAACATGGTGAAACGAGAAACCGAATCAGCAGCAGCAATGCATCACAAGTTAATTAATGTCTTTAACTATATTATACCTATTATACCTCAAAACAGAAGGAAGTGACCGACAGCAGGCAATCTACAGCTGTTTATAGGACAATCAATAAATAAGGAGATGAACTGAACTGATGCAGCAGCTGTTCCACGTGAACATCTCCAAGGCGCACAGACCCACGTATGCGCTGCCTTCTCGTATAGCTTAGCGGGTGCTTTGAAATCCTGTTATACATTTCCAAAATCTATTTGACCAAATGAACACCTTTGGTTACTGCGTGACAAACACGCCTATGACCACACCTCTTAGTCGCTAATAACGGTGTCAACATGAGGAATAGTGGCTTAGGGACAGGAGAGGTGACGAAAATAGCAATGAGGGAATTTGTTCACGCACAAGGCATGTTGCGAAAATCGGGCCCCTAGTGCCAGTCTGATTGGTCCATGTCCTCCCTCTCTCTCCAGGCATGGTGAACCGTGAGGTGCTGGACCAGGTGGAGCGCGGCTACCGGATGCCGTGTCCGGCCGAGTGCCCCGGCTCCATGCACGAGCTGATGCTGTCCTGCTGGCGCAAGGAGGCCGAGGAGAGGCCCACCTTCGAGTACCTGCAGGGCTTCCTGGAGGACTACTTCACCTCCACCGAGCCTCAGTACCAGCCGGGGGAGAACCTATAAGGAACCGATCCCTCCACCCAGAGAGGGTGGAGTTTAGAAACAAACCAACCAACCAACGAAGGAACGAACAGAACTTATACCAACGGTACACACACAGCCACGCAGAGGAAGAAGCATCTCTGTGTTGGGGGAGAACCTCTAATCGAGATCCTTTCGGATCTTATCTGGAGGAAGGAGGAACTTGGAAAGGGATGTCTTGGTTACGTATGTAACTACGGTTCTATAAATCCATTATAGAACTGTGGTTACATGCGTAACCTTTGCTGCTTTAAGCACCGAGTGCTCTAGCGCTCGGCAGGGACGATGTAGAACGAAGGTTATGTATGTAACTACGGTGCGGTAAATCCCGGATATAGAACCGTAGTTACATACGTAACTTCCGTGGCTATTAAGCAACGGGTGCTCTAGCGGAGTCGGCGGGAATGAAATGCAACAGAAGTTCCGTACGTGACGACGGTTCTATGAGTCCCAAACGGCTGCCCGCCAGAGCACGTAAGTGCTTAAAGCACCGCCCCTCTGGCTGTCAGCGGGGACGAGCAGAAAAAAAAACCAAGCAAACTATTCCTCTTTTTCTTTTTTAAGCCGTAAAGCGCATTTCTACAAAAGTAGCAGCCAGGAGACTCTTAACGGAGTAAAAAAAAATCCTAAATTAATTTAATCCTGGTTTACTTTAATGCTGAACGCTTGAAAAAAAGTAAAAAAAAATAATAACACTACTACTACTACCCCCAGGAAGAGGAAATGAAGATTTCAAACCTGTATTAAACAAAGACGCCCAAGAAGCGACTTTTAACTTAAGAAAAACAAAACGTCCTTTCTGGAGGGAGGGTTTGAGGGAACACTGTTTTTTTTTTTTTTTTTTTTGGTGGGGTAGGGGATAAAAAAAGAACCTTTTTTGAGAGGTTCCTTCCAACAGGAGCTGTATCTGCAGGCCTCAGGATTCGAGAGAGAGGAGGGAGCGGGAGCGATGGAGATGTGGAGGAAGAGAAGAAAAGAGAGTGTGTGTCGGGGGGTGAAAACATTGGCGTTCATGTCTTTTTTTGTTTTAAATGCCCTCCTCCTCCTCCTTCTTCTTCTTCTTCTTCTTTGCCCATGTCTGGGTTTACCCTCCTCTCCCAGCCTCTCCTCCTCAACTTTGGAAAAGAACACTGCCAAGGTTTGGCGCGGGTGCCAAAGTCTGTCTGTCTGTCTATCTGCCCGTCTGCCTGTCTGTCTGCCTGTTTGTCTGTCTGTCTGTCTGTCTTTAGGCTCAAGCATATTACAGGGCGAAGCCTTAGGATACGTCCACACTAATACGATCCGCTGTGAAAACGCAAAACTTTTTTTTAACGGTTCGCCCTTTCATTCCCACGAAACCTCCCGAATCCGTATACCAATCCGCCAAAGTTTGAAACCCGGTCCCAGAGTGGATATAAACGAAACCGCTCACTCTGCGTCTCTGTGTAGACAGGTGTATCCGACTACTTTTTTTTTTTTTTTAACACGCATGCTCACCCCTGAACAACAATAAACAAACATGGCGGTACCCAGCGTTTGCATTCATTGCACTAATGCTATAGAAAATAGTTCACAGTTAGTGTGTTACTTTACAAGTGTCCGTTCGGTCTGTTCATGTTTACGTTCGTTAGCAACAGTTGCCAGAATGTGAGGGAGAAATAAGCGCCCGGGCCTATACTAGCCGAAACGCGACCAGGTTATTTGAGAACAGCAGATCAACAAGTTTGTGGCTCATGACATGATGTTGCATTTTGGGAGCTTGTTGATCTTCTCTCTAAAATAAACTTATATACCCTATTGGCCTGAATATAACAACATATTCCCAAAGGAAATATCCTAAAAACAGGCTAAGTGAGGACTAGACCATTTGACATCCAATGCCTGACATCCACCATTTTTGTATGTTTTGCCTTCCATAGGTTGTGACTAGTACCCCGACTTTGTCCTGTTTTCATGAGGTTTCCCACGGGAGCTGAATTTCATTGTAGACATGAAGACATTTCTGATTTAGTACCCAGGTTTTCATAACTTTCCCTAACTATTGAAAAGAAAAATACTTAAACTCTTCACCCTGTACTATGTTTGAGTCTGTCTGTCTGTCTCTTGTCTTGTTGTTTGTCTGTCTTTCTCCGTCTCCCTCTCTGCGCTCTTTCTCATTTTTTATTCATCCGTCTTTATCAGCCTTTTAAGGCTCTTCTCGCTCTGTCTCTCTCTCTCTCTCTCTCTCTTCTTTTCTCTTCTTTCACAGTCGTCTTTCTTCCAAGTGCTGCTTCTGTTATTCTTCTTCAAAGTGTCCCCTAACTCTGACTCCGCTCCGGAAATCTCTCTCTCTCTCTCGCAACGTTATTTATGTTTACTCTGGACGACGTGTCACATTGTTTTTCTTACTTTTAAGTGACATACAAAAAAGATTTCTGCTGTACATTGTTGTCTTTTTCTTCCTCTTGTGGGTAAGAGCCGGTCGTTGCGAAAAACCATATCATGGTTGTGTCAGGGTAAAATGTGCTTGACGGGCTGGTGGGAAGATTCTGTAACACACTGAAAAAGGGGCGGCCTTTTGTTTTTTATTATTATTATTATTATTTTACAATATAGGGCTTTGTGTTCTTTGTATACATTCTAGGAAGAGATGTCCCGATATTGTATTGTGTCGGAAAAGTATCAGTATTGGCCCTCATTTGTCTTATCGGTGCCAGCGAGTATGCCAGTCTAACCAGAGATCAGACACAGGGGTAAGGGGTTGACACTATGGTGAATATGCCAGTCTAACCAGTGATCAGACACAGGGGTAAGGGGTTGACACTATGGTGAATATGCCAGTCTACCCAGTAATTAGACACAGGGTTAAGGGGTTGACACTATGGTGAATATGCCAGTGTAACCAGTGATCAGACACGGGGGTAAGGGGTTGACACTATGGTGAATATACCAGTCTAACCAGTGATCAGACACAGGGGTAAGGGGTTGACACTATGGTGAATATGCCAGTCTAACCAGTGATCAGACACAGGGGTAAGGGGTTGACACTATGGTGAATATACCAGTCTAACCAGTGATCAGACACAGGGGTAAGGGGTTGACACTATGGTGAATATGCCAGTCTAACCAGTGATCAGACACAGGGGTAAGGGGTTGACACTATGGTGAATATGCCAGTCTAACCAGTGATCAGACACAGGGGTAAGGGGTTGACACCATGACAGGTAAATACAATGTTGGGGCATGTGTGGAATTTGCATTGGAGTTGCCCTGCTACACAAGGCATATAGCTATATGTATAAACATGACATCACAGCATTAGTGTCGGGATGACATCGGAATGGAAAAAAGTGTTTTGGGACATCCCTAATTCTAGGCCTTATTTCATGTTTTTTTCTCCCCCCAGCAAATTCACCCTCACCCTACGCAGAAAAACAATGATTTGGTCGTGGGTCATATGTGAATGTCTTGCATTTTTAATTCACATTTTAATTGAAATTGCCAAGCTTTGATAGAAACTGCCTGAGCACTACTGTCCTGGAAGGCATTTAAGGCGGAGCGCGGTACAGACATCATGGGGTGGATTCTCTTTTTTACAGATGGACTAAACCCACTCAACGCGTCAAGAAAACAACGCTAATTCGCTACCGTTGTGTCACTGTATTAAATCCTGCTTAACCCAAGGTTGGGAGAAAAGCCCTGGGTACGTGACGGCCTACTGTGTTCTGTGCCAATAATGTTTTTTTTTGTCTGTTTTCTTATTTTTTTTTACTGCTGTCCACCATGTAAAGTATTGTTTTTACTGCAGATTGTCAATCCAGTCGACAATCGAGAAGAAAGCGCTGACCTAATATGCAACGAGGCAGCATTGTCGCAGGTGAACCAACGTGGGGCGACTATTAAAGCGCAAATAACATGGATTCCTAAAATTGTTTTTAATAATTGAGATCATATTGTATACTGTATGTCCCTCAAGCTCATTTCTAATGGTTTGAGCCTCAATCACCACTGATATAACCAGTCCTTGTCATTTCTTTATGAACAGTTTAGCTGCAGTACCACAATGTCCTGAGGTGGTGGGGGCGCTGATATGGAGGATATTTTATGGTAGAGTCATTATAATACTAATGCTGGATAAACCTGGCTTGTTTAAATTCCATGTGAACTTGGAAAATCAACAATGCAAATTTGTAACTAAAGTACAGTACAGTAAAGTAAAGAGCTGGAATTATACAGAGCAGGGTGCATTGATGACATCATTATGAGGCCAAAGTCAAACTAGCTGTTCTTGAGAGCAATTTACATCAGAGCTCCTATATGATGTGAAAGACTAAATAATTTGTGGCAAATCCCCTTCCGTCACGCTGTACATATACCGTAACACGTTTTTTTTTTTTTTCGCTCGAGCGAGTGCGATCAGTTTTGCCTTCCCTTTTGAAAAGCGAACAGGTGATCTGCTATATGGAACACTTCTATCATCACGAGACATGACCATACAGCAATAACAAAGGGTGATGGTTAGTATAGAGTGTTTTTGTATTGGCTCTCTGACAGTGAAATTTGACAAAATGACGCCGATATCTTAATCCACGATGCGGGTGACTATTTAAAAAAAAAGAGAGAGAGAAAGCGAACATTCGACCTCCTGAGGAAGGAGCAGTTCGCAATCAAGGTTGTGAAGATGAGAGAAATCGGATGAAGTTGTAAATAGTATGATCTGAAACAAAATGACTGTGACTATCATGTGATTTTTTTTTTTAATTTGTTATTTTATTTTTCATTCTGTTTTCCTTCGGTTAAACTGTACTTTTTGGGTGGGAGGGTCAGTAACGCACGCCTGCTGCCCGACATCTTAAGAAAATGCTACTCTAAAAGGGGGCCTTTTCAACGTATTGTGTTTTTTACATTGGTCTCTGTGCGGCGGCATGTCACGATGTTTGGGGGAGAATTTATTGACATTCGTGATCTGTGCATTATTAGACCTTGCTGTAAGCTCTCCTCCCCAAACTGCTATGGTCCAATCGCAACTAAGCATACCATGTGATAGACAAACCCCTCCACCAATAGTTTTTTTTCTATATGATAAAACATACAGTACGTGTATCCACTGCATACAGCAGGCCTTGTCAATGCACTTGGAAGAGATTTTGAAGGTCTGGATCACACAATGAACCAGTATTTTAATGTGTAATGTCCATTATATTTACATTGGAAGGAATGAATCCCAGCTAGAAAGTGTCCCACCCATCGTTGGAAACGGGGGAGAGGGGGCGGGTCTCCCGGAAAGGTCTGTTAGGCTTTGGACTTCACAACATGGCGTTGTGCGTACGTCGACCCCCCCCCCCCCCCCCCCCCCCCCCCCCTCCTTTTCAGCCACAAATTGTGCATTCGTTTGGATTTCTCGTGAAGCCATAAATCCTGCAGTTTTAACACCGCATAAAACAGTGTTTTCAGACGTATTTCCATCAATGGTTTGGCCCGCCAAAATTCACTAAACTTGACTTTGTTTTCTTTTCTTTGTCTTTTTTTTTGTTTTGGAGAAAAACAATCCCTGGCAGTCTGGGGTAGGATGTGAGATTTGATTCAACGCAGTCAAAGTGTTAATGGGAGACGCATCTTTTGGTTCTAAACTAAGCATACATTTGGGATTCTCTGTGCCATAGGCGAAGGCAGCGTCCGTTTTTTTAATTTATTTTTTGTTTGTTTTTATAAATCTATGCAGTTTCCGTCCGGCATTCCTGCAACCTTTTCATTTCTTCTGTCGTTTTTTTATTTTTTATTTTTGTGTGTGTGTGCGTGTGTGTATGTGTGTGCGCGTGTGTGTGTGATTTAACAGGACAATAATCAGAATGGAAGATACGTGAGCGTTTTGTAAAGGACTACTTTTTTTTTGTTTTGTTTTTTTTCAATGTAACGGGATTGGGAAAAAAATGGGTATCGTGCCACTTTATGTTTTGATCTTTAAATGTGCAATAAATTATATTTGAAAAACGTGTTTTGATAATTGCGTGTCCTGGTGTGTGTATTTTTTGTGTAGATCCTATTAATTCAGCCATAATAGTCCATGCACGCACCCCACACACACACACACACACACACACACACACACACACACACACACTCACAATCACCCCGGAATATGGATGTTATTAATAGAGGAGCAGGTGTGTGAACAGAAGGGATCGGCTAGCATCTCAAATCCCTGGATTGGCCGTTTCCCCAGCTCTCCCAGGTTAATTCCTGACCCCAGTTTTGGGAAGAAAAAAAAAACATGTCAAAATACTTTTAGTCGCTGTAAGCCTACATCCATCCGTCTTCGACCACTTATCCGTGGTCAGGTTGCGGGGGCAACAGCTCCACCAGAGAGCTTCCCCTCTCCAGTGCAAACATTAGTGAGTTCCTCCTGAGATGTTCCAAGGCGATGTAGTCCACCCAGTTGCTGAGTGTACAAATGGACCCGTTTATGTCCATTTGGTTCTATTTGTACACTACTATGCAGTCTTATACAGACCCACAAACTGGGTCTGTGTAGTGTGAATTTATCATTTCAGCTGGAACTCTCAAGGATCCCTGGGGGTTTATGATGTTGTCCAAGACCATGTACTGTACTGTAGCCTGTCGTTTTTCTTCGATTTCGTCTTTTTTCAATTTAGACAAAATAAATCCTCAATTTTTTAGATCCTTCATTTTTTTTAAACATTCCTGAAAACTATCGTTTTCCTCAATTGCATTTTTTGGGGAAAATCCTCAAACGTCAATTTTCAACATATGTAGTTTTTTCTCGATTTTGGCATTTTTTGAAAATCCTCAAAAATGATGAAAAAAGCCATACTAACACAAGTTTAGAATGATTTCTTTCTTTGTGATTTTTATTAAAAAAATCAATCCTCCAAAATGATGAGAAACTACTCACTATAGCAGGCTATGTCATTCAGAATGATACTCATCATTCTCAGTCAGTAATTCATTCTGTTTCTTTAAATCAGCAGTCTCTCTCCATGTTAACTCCCCTCAGTCTCATTGGCTGCCAGCAAGTCACTCACGCTCACATTCAATCAAGTGTCTTTATAAGCAGTCAGTACTCTGTCCCTACTTTTTCTGCTAGCTGGCTCCATGTCCCTGTTCAGATGTAAGCGTTCAAATTTCCTCCACCTCCCCGGCCTCCTCCCTGTACGTGGCACTAGTTCTGAATGGCTAATTATGAGATGATCATGATTTGTGGATTGTAGCATATTGTGGTGTCTAGTTCTATTATGGGTATCTGTGATCATTATGCGTTCTATGGTCTGTGATATGTTTGGTGTGTGTTTGGAATGATTGATTATGTTATATGTGTTTATGCTAGGCTCTGCTGGGGGGGGGGGGGGGGGGTGTTGACATCAGAGCTGATATCAGACACAGAAATCTGAGATATCAAATGTGATATCAGACCTATGTCTCGTTACATAGATTTGATCTCACACAAGCAGAGCCACACAGCCATACTAACATGCAAAAGCTTTGCAATAAATGGTTTATGGTCATTCTGAGCCGAAGTGTGTCAATGAACTATAGTATGGCTTTCATTCATTTCATCAATGTTTTACTTTGAAATGTTTTGTAGTTTCTGATTTATTTAACCTAAACGTCCAATGCATTCTCAATGGAAATAGCACAAACCTAATTATGCTATTAGTAGGCCTACATACTTACACCTAGAAACTCCATTTAAGGCTATTTATTGTAGCATTGTAGCTTTGAAATGAACTGCTGTATACACTGCTCGTCTACTTTGTGATCCAACTTTGGGTTTGCCTCACTGAACTTTATATTATCCACAGTGCTCATCACAGTACCTGTGAGCTATGATGTGACTGTGAAATTCAAGCACTTAGCACCCCTGAGGTACAGCAGTGGTGACTTTGAGTTATTTGGTTTGTGTTGGGCCTACTTGAAGTGTGACACAAGTTCCAGTTCCACTCCCCTTGAGAACACACCAGCCACAACTCGGTCTACATTTGTCAGGGTTTGAACTCTTGGGAGTATGATATGCGTGCTGTGTTCTTTTACTTTGCAGTGTTGCCCTTGTATTTCCTGTTTGTCCCTAGTATTGTTTGCCTGTCTTGTCTCACCTCCCTGTGATTCCTAGTTTCTCCACCTGTGTCCTGTTTGTATCCCAGCCATTCCCAGTGTTGATTGTTAGTTATGTTCACCTGTGTTTGGTGACCCCTGTGTCTCTTATCCTTTTGTTCAGTGCTGAGTATAGTTTTTGCCATGGTGTTCCTGTTGTGTTCTTTGTTTAATAAATACTTATATTGGACTTCTTGTTCCTGCCTGTTCTGCAACTGGGTTCCACACACACCTTGAGTTCCACCGTGACAACATTTGTCTTTGACTAACAACATTAATACAACCAAAAGGATATTGTGCTTTTTTCCCCTCCATGGAATGTCATTTTTTCCCTCTATCTTGACATTTTTCAAAAATCCTCAAACTATGAAAAACTGCATACTTGTTGTCCGAGACCATGTACTGTAGCCTGTCGTTTTTCTTCAAATTTTTTTGAACATCCTTGAAAACAAAACTGCATATGTTTAGCATAAGAATAGCATTGGTTTCACTATTTGTGTATTTGAAATGTCAGTTTGATTCTCCCAGAAAGACCTGTAGGAATAGTGCCAGTATGAATGCAACATTGGTTTCACTTATTCTCCCTTTCTTATGCACGTTTGTCTCCTTCTCCCAGAGGGACTTGTAAGAACAGTATTAAAAGTGAAATCAATGTTTGACTACATAAATATAAAAGTGTGTGTGTGTGCTCCTAGCAGACTACTGAGAGTTGCTTTTGTTCTACTGGTAAGCAGATAGATATACGCCCACACACCAGTATCCATCTGCTCGGTACAAGAGTTTTAGTTTTTAATAATAGCCCGAGAGCCTTATTAATAGTAAAACTCATGTGGTGTGTGGGTGTATCTTTCTTGATCAACACTACTACTGCTACTAACTAACTACAGTTGTGTCACCACTAAACCAACAGCATTTCATCATTGAAAACAGAAAACTCTCTCTCAGTCAGACCTTTATGTATGCTGTGTGTCTGTTGCAACTTCAACAACAACTGATGATGTTATTGATGTTTTACTTGCTTAATAAAAGTCCTGTCACTGAAAATGGTATTATGGTGCGACTTCATCGCACCATAATATAATCATAATACCACCATGAAGTCGCACCCTTACCGTTTTCTCCTGCCACCCCCCCAATCGGGAAATGTTACATCCGCCCCTGCCTGGACCCCACTTTGGGAACCACTTGTGGATTTAGAACATTGGTATCCAAATATCAGATTGGTTTATATGGGTTTGAGTTGACAGTTCGTGATGTTTCGTTTAGTCTCCTGCACCCAAAGCTAATAACTTTCATGGTTTTTTTGCCCACAATTGGGAAAGAGAACTCGCAAAACATTGGTCAAAATAACAATTATTTTCCATTTTCTAATTATGTAATTCAGATGTTTAAATATAATTTAACTCTTGAGAGTGTAAAATGAAACCAAATGGACCCGTAAGCGTCCATTTGGTTTCATTTTAAGTTATTTTAAGTTATTTTAACGCTCTCAAGAGTTACAGATCTATACAATTTAGGGGACTGTCATGTGATCTGCCTGTGTGATCTACTGGTAGATCATGATCTACCTTTTGGGCAGCCCTGGCCTACAGTTTTTGGTTAGACAATCTCTGGCCCTAATGATCAAAATGAAACATGATAGTTTAGGATAAGCCTCTTTAGGCCTGATTTACACTGTTGAGTTGAGCCAAATCCTAGCCTGAATCCAACTTAAATCCAAACTTGAATGTGTAGATTGGATTTGTCAAGATGGAGATCTGTTTTGTTTAAATATGTAGGCAGGCAGGTCACATACAAGTCACATGGAATCACTGTTTTTTTCAATCATAATCAGAGGTGATCCTTCGCAGTCTGAAATGCAACAACCTGATCTGGCAGATTCCACGTGACCTGTAGTATGTGATCTGTCTGATCCGCATCGTATTTAAACAAATCAGATTCCACAAACAGTATGTGTGAACCGTGAGGCCAAAATATTAGATTATAAGCCTCTACTGCAGCGGTGCCCACACTTTATTGACTTGAGAGCTACTTTCAAAATGACCGGCTCAACATGATCTACACATTAAAAAATCCCTTTCAAGGCCTGCAAGAAAGTTTGAGCTTTGAAATAGTGGTGATGGTGTTACTTACTGTTACAGTGTTTAAGAGTAATGCACTCATAATGAAAAATGGAGGGGCAGAAGTGGAAGGTTTTCTTATGCTACTACTGACGTTTTAAAACAGTATTTGGGGTTTGAGTTGACAGTTTGTGATGTTGAATTTAGTTTCTTGCACCCAAAGCTAATAACTTTCACGTTTTGTCCACATTTGGGAAATATAACTGGCAAAATGTTTGTCAAAATAACAATTCTCCATTTTCTAATTGTGTGGACTCTTGAAATTACATAATTCAAATATATATGTTTAAATATAATTTAACTCTTGAGAGTGTAAAATGAAACCAAATGGACCCGTAAGTTACAGACCTATATATTTTATGGGACTGCATGTCATCTACCTGCATGGCCTGTCGCTCACTCACTGCTGCTTCTCAATGCAGCCTGCATTGGGTTGCTTCTATGGAGGTACTGTTACTTTGAAAATGTCGCCCCCAAGCGGTTGTTTCTGGATATGTAAATAATCCTAAAAGTAAGGCTGGTTTCTATTCAGGTGTCCCACATTGTGACTGACAGAGTGAAGTGTTCAAATGCCCTAGTATTTGGCTTTCTGTTGTCTCTTTTCCTTCTACAGATTGGTTTTTAAGTCTGTTAAAATAACCCTGGTATTCCCCTGGTGACACTATTATTTACACACTCACTCCAGAGGGGCCACATTGCTTGTACTGTTGTATCAAATGGCTATATCAAATATAGCAAAAAACATTTTTCGATATATTTGAATTGAATCCTTATTATTATTTTTTGGAATATGACATCAATATCTTGCTAACCGCGTTAGCAACGCTTTTCCTCACTTGTCTCACACATGCAATACTCCTGTGATTCAAATGGGTTTGTTTTATTTATAGTTTTATTACCATAATACATTAGACATGTATTTAACCCAGAGCTCCACTGCTTCTATAAGTCTGCCTTGCATTGGAGCTCTGTAACATACAATGCAATCTGCCATTACTCCACCCGACCAGCCTCTCTTCTGGAGTGGATATATAAAGAATGTTTTACCTACTCACCAAAAAAAACACAGCTTGTGTGATTAGAAAGACTACTTTCCTTAGGGGAAACACTCTGAGCCACAGACCACGGATAAAATCGACTTTTAGGACAGAACATGATTGTTTTTCACCAAAAAAAACAGGATTCGCACCCTATACCGATATTGCCAAGAGAAAACCTTCATAGGGATTTTTTTTCTCCGGTGAGAAAATGCATTCAGGCCAAATGCCAAAAAGTCCGTTTTATCCATGTGGTGGGGGACTCAGAGTGTTTCCACTAAGTTAAGTACCGTAATTTCTGGACTATAAGCCGCACCAGACAATAAGCTTCATGTTACAGCAGTGGTTTTCAATCTTTTTGATACCAGGGCCCACTATTTATTCAGCATTTGACAACATTTTCACCCCACAGAACCCAAAACTAAAGATTCTTTTTCGTGTGGTCCACGATTCCAGGATGGATTTTCGCAAACACAACAGGCAAAACATAGATATCAAAATGATCATGACTTCTTAATGAAGTGGTGCTAGTTTAGACGGTGAATATCATAACTCTTGAGAGTGTAAAGATGAAACCAAATGGACCCGCAAGGGTCCATTTGGTTTCATGTCTACGCTCCCAAAGAGTTACATCCGGTTAACCAACTTTCCATCATTTAGTCTGGGAACCACCAGGAACCCTCTCGGGGACCACCCCTGTGTTAGAGCACCGTTGGTGGCCGTTACCTGTAAAAATCCATAGATTGGCTGCACCGTTGTATAAGCCGCAGGGTCAAAAGCATGTAAAAAAGTAGCGTCTTATAGTCCGGAAATTACGGTAGTCTTTCTAATCACACAAGCTGTGTTTGTTTTGGTGAGTAGGTAAAACATTCTTCATATATCCACTCCAGAAGAGAGGCTGGTCGGGTGGAGGAAGATTGGAAGATTGCATTGTATGTTACAGAGCTCCAATGCAAGGCAGACTCATAGAAGCAGTGGAGCTCTGGACCAGAGCAATTCAATACACACCCAGACTCCAAAATGCAAACATGAGCGAACCAAGAAAAATGAAATGGATTGTAAAATATGCTCAGAGGATAAGGCACCTGCTGCACGCAATCTGCATTCTGAAAGCTGCAACGACACATCGTCGTGGCAGATATCATGTCCAGCATTGATTGATTGTAGCGTGACTGTCAACACAATCCACAGTGCCAAAACAAACTGGCCAGACTGGCTTGCTCTCCTCCGGTGTGTTCTTGGGTTTGTATCTATTGGTATGCAGAGATTGGCTGGTATTCTTGAACGCTATGTTGTAGCCAGGTATTGGCTCATTGGCTGCATGGCAGCTAATCAGGTCTGGGGCCTTGTGTGCAGGCCAAAAGCCTACACACAAGGTAAGCCTGGGACTGGGCTTGCCAAATAACTACCCAGAATAATTAAAACCTGCAATTCAAAAAGTCCAGAAATCACCTGAAAAATGTTACTGTACTCCCCTGCTTTGTTAATCGTGAGTTGAAGCTCTTGATGGCTGCTTTTAATTATTATGAGTAATTATTTGGTAAGCCCAGGTCTGGCGGTACAGGCTTTTGGCCTACACACAAGGCCCCAGATCTGATTTGCTGCCATGCAGCCAATGAGAAGACTTACACCATACCTTGGCTACACCACAGCGAGTGAGAATACCAGCCATTGTCGTTTAACCATCGATCAGGCTGCCGGTTGTCCGACTCCACTTCTCTACGACCGCTCTCCACCGCGAACCTTCAGGTCTCTCCTTATGATGTCATTCACTGGAAAACACATCAAAAGGGAGGGGACAGATTAATGCTATCATATAGGCAACTTTTTAGCTAAAAATCTAAATGCGTATATACCTACAGTATACATATACACTGGTTTTCAACCTTTTCGATACCAGGGCCCGCTATTTATTCAGAATTCGAGCCACAGACCACAAAACTAAAGCTTTCTTTTGGTAGTTTAGAGCCCAGGATTACTGCATGTTTTTGTGAGGGTATCTACCCTAGGGGGACACGGTGGAAAACATGCAAACTCCACACAGAAAGGCGCTTTTGCCAACCCCGCCTCGGGTATGGGCACTAATGACACGGAGGCGGAAACATGCCGCCAGCACCCATAGTGGCGTCGAACGCAGGATCTTCTAGAATGTGAAGCGACAGCACTAACCACTTTGCTAAAACGTAATTTCATCTACTCACCATCTTCCAGATAGGCGTGGTTGAAGTTCTCCTGCTTGACCGTGACCTTGTCCGGAAGCAGACCGTCGTGTCCGTCGGCGACTGCGGCTTTCGAAGTCAGCGACGCGGACGGCAGCTGCCCGCCGCCCCCCGTGCCTTGATACTGGACGGCGTATCTCGAAGGCGGCGACTTTCCAAGAGCGTAGCCGCTGGCGGGGACGACGGGAGTGGTGGTGGAGAGCTGGGAGACGAGGGACGGGTAGTGGCATGTCTCCGTGTCGAACTGCCGCGACGTTGGGGAGGACCCGCTGCCTACAATGTTGCCGTAATGTGTGTTTACGACGTGGTAGAAGACCGGGCTGTTGTTGTTAGACGAGCGGTAGACGAATGGGTCCTCTGGGAATGGCGGGACAAGCCCGTACAGGGTCCCTGTGGCGTGCAGGGACCCGCCTGCCAGATGGTTCGGTGTTGTTGTTGGAGAAACGTTCGCGACGTGAGGGTGGGTTTCGTCCCCTTCCGGGTGGCGGTAGTAAGTCCTGGGCATCAGGGCGTCGTGGGACCGGAACGCTAAGGAGCTGAACTGGTAGTCGTCGACAGGCTCTGATTTAACGGCTGAAAGTGTGGGGGGAAAAATAAGACGGAGAGAATATGTGGAGGTGAGAGTTTGGAAGATTGAATGCGGCTGAACAGTGAGCGTCTAAAACGTTGGGTTTCTCGCTTGACGTGGCAAACAGATTTTTTTTGTTCACCTTCTAAGGAAGAGTGACAACAACTCCCTCAACTTTACCTGCGATTATCATTGGTACAGAGAAATCAGAAGTTGAGAATAGAAATAAATAAACGAGCAAATACACAAGTAAGTACAGCAAGATTGAAAATGAAGTCTCACAGAACTTTTAATAATAAAAAAAAAACGATGAAAAAATAGAAATGACTGTCAGTATTGCTGCTATGTTTTAAAACATAATAATTAACATTTGCCAAACGGCAGACATGAGGCCCAGAGCTTTAATAAAAGGACCACTACGGCTCTGTAACTCTAGCAGTGACCCTTAAACAGGTCCATTTTGTCCCCATATTGAGAACGTGGTGCCGTTGCAGACAGAGTAGACTCATTCTATTACCTATCAGAGGTGTGTAAGTGAAGTGCTGAGGCTGACTGCGTCTCTTCTTCCCGTTGATGACGTAGAAGTTGACCTTGGCTGGGCGGTCAATGGCAGGATCTCTGTACGAAGGCACCTCTACAAACAGCATGCTCTGTGGAGGGCACACACACAGAGCGCAATCAAAGACAGTGGTTTTCAACCTTTTTCATACCAGGGCCCACTAATTTATTCAGCATTTGAGCCACGGTCGGACCACCATTTGGTCCCAAAACTAAAGATTTATTTTGTTTTTTCTCTTAATTGTGTAGACTGTAGGCTAAGTCACATGATGAATATTTGAACTCTTGAGAGCGTAAAAATAAAACCAAATCCATTTGGGTCCATCTTAATATTAGATTTATGGGGTCCATCTAAATATTAGATTTATGGGGTCCATCTTAATATTAGATTCATCATGACAACGATATTTACTCACAGATTGGCTTTTGCCTCGATCCACAGTAGCTTCTACCTCCCAGATTTGCTGTCCATCTGAAAAATGAATAAACATACAGAAGGCTTGCTTTATACATAGTATTCACCGTAAGAAATACTATACCTGCATATTACCGTACATTGGATATTATATCCAATATCCAATTATATTGGATATATCAGATATTTTGTAGTGTTTTATTCACGATTAATCTCATGATTGCCAATAGTTAATCTTTGATTAATCACAATTGAATCGCTTTATCAGTTTTAAATGTACCTTAAATAAGTGTTTTTCAAGATTCAGGTCCATTTTTTATTCTGCATTTGAGCCACAGACCACCATTTGATGACATTTACTTAGACTTCTAGACCTAAATTAAAGCATTTGTCCACAATTCCAAGCTGTATAGAAGTTGGTAGCATTAGGAACGGACATGCAAGTTTTGTAGAATGTTTTCTACATTCTCTAATTGTGTAGACTTATTTTAAATTAACTTAAGTAATGCAGATGTTTAACAATTATTCACCTGCATTTGGCAAAATTGAACCCAATGGACCTTTTGTTTTTACTGGGAGTTAATCGCACACATTAACTCAAGCTGAGTTAACACGCAATTAACTAGTAGTTAATGCTGACTGCCTTAGTGTTAATTCATGACCCATATATGAAATTGGCTCTCTGCATACAATATATGAACCTGACTGTGGCATTTACCTGGTTATATATACGACACATACATGTGTATATATCCACATATGTGTTATATGTTCCTGATTATTGCATATATGCAACATATATGATGCATATATGTACATATATTTTCTTTCCATGTGTGGCGGGTGAAGGGCCTTTGCGTCCTTTCGGTACGAATTGCATTTTTGGATGCAGGATTCAGGCAACCAACATCACTGCCGTGCAAAAACATATGTTTCCACCCTCCTATTTGTGGTGATGTTTTTTTGTTCCAATACACACGGTTTGCATCCGGCACTCGTTTGTTTATAATAAACTGTGCATTATGCAAAAGTTGACGCACTGCTTTTACAGTCCGTGTTTATACAGTTAGTTGTGCAGCGTTATGAAACTGCTTTCGCTTTCTGCGATGTCGCGTTTCGTTCCCACGCAAAACCTCTTGGTGCCTCCAAAAGAGGACAGGGCTCCTTGCTACTGGCGGTGAGTGTTTATCCGTCAATCAAAAACCACATCCTGTTGCACCGAACCCTGACTGACTGACTGACTGCATCAAGAGGCAGTGTTGCCAACTGCCAAAAATCCAAGATGCACTAGCAGGGGCGGATCTAGGCATGGGCATGTGGGGCAATGCCCCCCTAAATGTCCTGACTGCCCCTCCAAACACGATGGCGTGCAAAACAACCCAGGATATTTCAAAGTGCTTATATTTAAAATGATTTGAAACACTAATACTGCTACTAACTAACTACAGTTGTGTCATCACTAAACCAACAGCATTTCATCATTGAAAACAGAAGACTCTCTGAGTCAGACCTTTAGCTTTATGCATGCATAAATTTTTATCTCTGTCGACTCTCTGGTTTTATCTCTGACACCTGTCAACCAATTTCACCCCAACTCCCCAGTAAAAAAGCACTAGATTTTCCGCCAGGAGCTTTTCACTAATTTTGGCACTAGGGGGGGGGGGGGGGGGGGGGGGGGGTGGAAAAAAAGCCAAATATAGCGAAGTTGGCATCACTGAGTGCACCGAGAGGCTTTTATGCATACCTGTGTGTGTGTGTGTGTGTGTGTGTGTGTGTGTGTTTGTGTTTGTGTTTGTGTGTGTGTGTGTGTGTGTGTGTGTGTGTGTGTGTGTGTGTGTGTGTGTGTGTGTGTGTGTGTGTGTGTGTGTGTGTGTGTGTGTGTGTGTGTCGAGAAAGAACTTCTATAACTATATCCTGTTACCAAAGTAAAACACAAACATCTGGCTGTGTGGGCTGCAGACTAGTCATAAAGAGGTGTGACATTTCCACGCAGAAGAAGAAGTCACCGTCATCTTACAGTCGTGTTGCTATCAAGGCGGGCTGCTTATTTTTGCATGTTTTTCTGTACAGGATTTCAACATTTAAAAATAATCTGTGAAAAAAGATATCATTTTTCTTTAAAATATGTATCAAAATAGGTGATCTACAAGCCCTCAATGCTTGTAGATCCTCCAGCTATACTCTATGGCTCTGGTTACAGGGAGACACACAGATATATGTCCCCGTAAAAACGTGCTCTACCCATTTCTTTCAATGAGAAAATGCTCAGTGGGTTGAGTTGAATTTGTGTGCACATGAGTTAATTGCATTAAAATCAGATTAATCAACAGAATTAATTTAATCCTATTAATTAACCATTTTCATTAGTTAGTATTAGGGTTTATTTATTATTTATTAAAGTTCTAGTGAATGGAAAAATACATTTTCACGCTTTTTTTATACCACATCTGTGGTCGTGCCCCAAAAAAATGCATGCCAAAAAATGCGAACGATTTAACTTTTGTGCATTTTTATATCAAAACTCCATAAATAAAATGATTTTAATAACTTCCTGTTCATCCCATTTCTAAACAGTCCATGTGTCGCTCGTATAGCTCAGCGCAAGCCGTCCCTCGTGCTACGCCATCCTGTCGCCTGAAGCAGGGGTTTTCAACCAAATGGACCCGCAAGGGTCCATTTGGTTTCATGTTTACACTCTCAAGAGTTAAAATATTCATCATCTGAATCAGTCCAAGTCTACACAACTACAATGATTTTTGATCTATATATTTGCCTGTTTTGTTTCTGAAATCTGGACAAAAGCAAAAGAAATCTTTAGTTTTGGGGGTCTGTGGGGCTAAAATGTCCTCAAATGTTGGTCCGTGGCTCAAATGCTGCTCAATAAACAGTGGGCCTTGGTATGAAAACGGTTGAAAACCACTGGCCTGAAGGGATGGCATGGTCTGATGGTTCAGAAACCCAGAGAAGCGCGTACCATTGGCTGTTTCCTTACCTTGTGTTTTTTCACAGAACATGACCTTGGAGTCTGCGGTGAAGTGCTGCCCCGTCAGGACCATTTGCTGCCCACCCAGCACAGAGCAGCACTCCACATCCTGCCTCTCCACCGCTGGCAGTTCCTGGGATGTGCGCTGGGCTGGTGGAGATGAAACACCACAACAGTCTATTAGGATTAGTAGGGTGTCAGTGCGGGCAGACTACAGGATGGACGCCGGACTTTTTACGCTCTAAAGTGAGGCTCTTTGAAATACTTCCGAGGCTTTGGGCGGTTCCGAGAGGAGACGCACAGCAGAGCCAAAGTGGGACAGAGTTACGACACTCCCGTCCAAAAGTGTATTGAGCTACTGCTCCACATAGACCTCTATTGAACTGTGGCAACTAGGCAGAAATGCATTCAACTCAGGCAACAGCCCAGCTTTAATGATCTTAAATCCCTTGATTTTAGATCGTTTTGTAGCTATAGCCTATAGTACACCCTATTTAGTTGTTACTCTAGGCTACAGTAGCCTACTTTAAAACAGCTGCCATGTTTCACACATGCCTAAAATAGCTCTTATTTGCGCCGCCCTTGTTGAAAACAAATTGTATTTCAACTCCACGTTGTCCCTATTCAGGCTGCATGAACAGTGCGCTCCGTTTCCAACCCCTCAGTCGCAACTCTTCCACTAGATGGCTGTGGACGTACGGTGGAGAAGCTGCTTGCTGCTTCTGTTCCATTGGCTGGTGTCTATCATTGCCGGGTGAGGCGCATTTGTAGGCAGCGTCTTTTTTTGCCAGGCCGAGCGCACCAAAGAAGCTGGTCTTTGCGGCACTTTTCCGCAACGGCCATTTTTATTTCCCATCCACATCCACATTTTGATCTGTATGTTTGACTGTTTTGTTTCCCAAATCCAGCCTGGAATTGTGGACAAAAACAAAAGAAATCTTTAGTTTTGGGTCTGTGGGGCTAAAATGTCCTCAAATGGGGTCCGTGGCTCAAGGGCTGAATAAATAGTGGGCAATCAGTGGGATCAAAAAGTTTGAAATGAGCATTGATAGAGCAGAGGAAAGATAAATATCGGATCAGGAACAATCCGAACAAAAAAACGCGATCACGTCCCTTTAAACTACTTACAGCACTCGATTGGATCAGACATCACTTGGAGCGAGACGATCTGTCCCCCCGGCTCTGGGACGTGGACGCGGAACACCATGCGCACCCGGGTGTTCTTCCTGCCCAGATCTGTCTCGCCGTTCCTGAGTTCGATGTCGGCGTTCCTCAGCTTCAGGATGCCGGCGCAGTCGATCCTGTCGAGTGGAGAATAAGCATGTGTATACTTAGATTACCGTGAACCTCAGGTCTGACAAAAAAATGACACCCCGCCGTGATCGTTCGTCCAACTGTAACACCGGATCCTTTTAACTCTTTCTAAGCTGCTGATGAGCCGTAACCAATTCGTGCTCAAAGTGAGACAAAATGGATGCACTTGCAGGAACATGGAAAACAATTCGCAAGTGCACAAAATATGTATTGTCAAGGATGAAAACGGCTGAAATGGTCCTGAGCAATTGCCAACTGTTTTGTGAACACAATTGAAAAAGAACTAATCATGGTCGTTGGTCGCAAAAAATAGCTCATTAACTCCAATGCCAATATTTTTTTTTACAAACTGCTCTAAAATGGGCTCCAGAGTGTCTAGACCAGTGGTTTTCAACATTTTTCATACCAGGGCCCACTATTTATTCTGCATTTTAGACACAGACCACCATTTGATGTTGAGTTTAGTCTCTCAGACCCAAAACTAAGGATTTTCATTCAGGTTTGTGTCCACAATTTGGGAGAGATAAAGTGGCAAAATGTGTAGATTCTTGAAAATTAAGACATTCAGATGTTTAGACATATTTATATTTAACTCTTGAGCATAAAAACATGGTTTCATTTAACGCTCTCAAGAGTTACATATCTATAATTGTCCATTTGGTTACCATCATTTGGCTGGGGACCACCTGGAATCTTCTGGACCACTGGTTGAAAACCACTGGTCTAGACCTTTTTTTTCATTTATGGGGGAAAAAGAAAGAAAAAAGGACGAAAAAACACTGCCATTTTGTTTTGGGGCGGAGCCAATCTCGTCCGATCTCGTTCTTCTTGGCTAGGAAAGGGTTTTAAGCCCATTTGAGGTCCTGTTTGTCTCTTACACGGCCCGCATGCCGTCTCTGGGCTGCAGTGGGACCTCCAGCACCTTGACCCCTCCGTTCAGCGTCCTCTCTGCGCTGGGCGTGGTGACGCTCTTCCCCAGGATGCGGTGGACCCGGTAGAAGGGGTGGGGCCTGAGGACCCTCTCGTCAGCCGTCCCGATGAACACCTGCAGGGCCAGCGGGGCGCTGCCGCCGTAGCCGCGAAGCTGGAGATGATATCGGGGAGACAGGAAGGGGAATTAAAGGGACATTGATGTACCTTCGAGGTGTTGGGTTCCCCCATTCTGTGTTCCCAAGAAATTGAGGTCTGAAGAAAACCACTAACTATACATGGTGAAACATCTTGATGACATCACCAAGATGTATTTTCACCATGTTGATGGATTTCTTTAGACGCTTCTTTTTTCTGAGAGCGTACAAATGGAACCAAATTAACCTGTTAGGGTTCATTTGGTTGCATTTGTACACTCTCAGAAAAAATGTTGAAAATAGGTGGAATTCCCTTTAAAGATTTTCTCTGAGAGAGTACAAATGGAAACAAATGGAACCGTTAGGGTCCATTTGTTTCCATTTGTACGCTCTCAGGAAAAAATAGGTCCTGAAAGAAAAATCACTAACATGGTGAAACACAACTTGATGATCACCACGTTAATGACTTTTTTCAGACCTTTTCTAGGTGTGGGAAGTTTTTTTATCATGTCCACCCAACATCTTTCAGGTATATTGATGACAGTAAAATGTTGAAAATGGGTGGAACTCCCCTTTAATAGGGGGTATCCACTAGTGTTGAGATTTTCTGCTATTTTTGTTTTAGTTAGTTTTATTGAATAGTTTTAGTTGTAGCCACAGTTCATTATACATTCCAACCCTTGATTCTGCTGAGTGCCAAGCAGGAAGGCACTGGGTCCCGTCTTTAATATGACTGAGCCTTGATGAAGATCAAACACACAAATACCTACAAAGTCTATTTGACAGAGTGATGATTTAGAAAGAAAGTAACTGGTGGCTGCATGTGGGCTGGGGAGATTAAAATCTAGTCTTTAGTGATTTTGTGTGGTGAAGTGATCTGGATTTGTTGGCTGATTCATTTGCATCGCTTTGGGCTTTGCAGAAAGGTAGCCAGGAAATCCCATCACATTCTCCATGGCAAAAACGGCCCTGCACACACTACCTGAACCTCGGGGTGTCCTCCGTCGGGGGTCTTGACGGCCCCCCGGCTGCCCTCCGTCTCGTAGTGGGCTCTGTGGTGAGACCTGGGTCTCCGTAGGAGATGGAGCTGGTACTGTCCACTCTGACTGGGCAGGGACCAGTCCATCTGGTACTGTCCACTATGACAGTCCAGGAGCCCCGGAAGAGGAGGAGGAGGAGGAGGAGGAGGGAGGGGCACCCCACTGGGTGGGAGAGGAAAGTGACATTGAACAAATCGGAAAAAAAGAGCAATAAGGATAACAGAAAAAGGTCCTGCGATATCACCAAACAAGGGGCTTAAAATTAGCCTAGATCAGGACCACCTGTTAAAAACCCCTGGCCTAGATCTCCAGGCTTTCATACGCGCTGCGAGATGAGAGGCTGGAATCATGGTGCCCCAAAACGACTGAAAAAGTCGGGACTTCCGGTTAGTTAACTTCCACCAGAAGTTGCCATTAGTCACAATGCGGTGCTCCTGAAAATGAATACCTCGTGGAAACATATTATTTCTCCCTTTGTGCTCGCAAAGCTGTTGTAAATGTTTAAAAGATGAAATTGTGTGCACTTTGCACACTTCTATAACTGCTTTGTTCGTTGGAGTCATTTTTTTCTGAAAATAATAGTAAAGTCATGTAAAGTCACTATAGTGAGGACTGAACAGGGTTGTTTCTCTGGGGGCTGTAAATACATAACTTCCGCAACTAACGTTCACAGTCTCAAAAGCGCACCGTTTAACCAGGGTGGCTTAAAATAGACTGGAAATAGAATAGCAATTAAAAAACAAAATCCCTCTTGTTTGTCCGGCATCATGTTGGATTTTTATTTTACTTTAGTTTTAGTTAGTTTCAACATTTTGTTTTCTATTTTTCGCGTTATCAGTGCAATGGTGCCAGTTGGTTCCCAGACTACATGCATGGTCGAGAAGGTCGGCTTGATAAGCAACCTGCTGGGAATTATCGCTGATAAGGCGCAAATCTTTGATTTTTTTTCAGATCAGAACGGGTCAATCAGCAACTACAAGAACGTTTCAAACCCACCTGAGTGCTCTGTCATGGTGCTGATGCTGGGCTAGAAGCCCATGTGGAGGCCACAGCGTGGCGGTGGGGAGAACGTAGAGGGGCTCAACGTGCCAAGCTCCTGATCCAGACCCGTCTAGTAGTACCTCGTTCTGCCCAGCAGGGCGCCACGACGTGCACCCCATTCCCACTCCGTGTGCGTCGTAGTTCTGACCCTCGTGGACCCGCTGGTACAAGCACGGGACGTCCTCGCCGGATTGCGCCACCTTAAAGGGAATGTGACATTGCGAAAAACAATGTTCTTGTCATTTTTCTTTATTTTATTAGGTTTTATGAGCTCATTAGCACCCACAAAAACCTGCCATTTTAACATTCAAGATCTCCTGTGCTCTGGAGGTTTTCTGTCTCAAACAGGCGCTTTGGTTTTTCCGGCCGTTTGTGATGTCACAGCCTGCAAATCCTGTATACATGAAATGGGATTTTCCAGCAGATCTTACTACCGATCTGCATCTTACTTCCACCGTTTTTTGCCTGCCTTCATCGCAGCTCAAAAAGCCTGCCAAGCCACACAGAAAACCCCAGGCCACAAAAAAATCCACAGAATATTCAAAGATGCAGGTTTTCTGGTTACTGGTACTCGAGAACAGTGTTGGGCAGTAACTAATTTTAGATTACATATTACTGTAATATTATTACTTTTGCTCCAAAAAGTAAAGTAACGAGATTACTCTGCAAAAATGGGTAATAAGTAACGCATTACTTTGCAAGTAACGCCAAGTTACTTTTTAAAATGAGCTTGTTGTTGCATGCAAAAATAGAACAGATGTACAAGCTATTGACAGGTACTGTAACAACAGAGATGTGCAGTAGATTGTAGATCCAGTCCACACGCTGCATCCTGCGCAGTTATGTACACTACAAATCGCATTGCTGCTTTATTTTGTAATAAACGGATTATGTTGTACTTCTCTATTTTTTCAAAAGCGGTGTTGAGAACGTGGGAAAGTAATAACGTAATGTGTAATATATTACTCTTCAAATCCAGTAATAAGTAAAGTAATGATATTACTTTGTCTAAGGGGTAACGAGTAAAGTAAAGAAGTTACTTTCCTAAGTAATATAGACCAACACTGCTCGAGAACATAAAACCTCAAAGAAAAAAATAATAATAATTTAAAATGAACGTCACAAAACCTTGAATACTTACCGTCTGGACTCCTACTAGGTTGGATGGAAGGACACAACTCCTCGGTATCTCCTCCACGTAGGGGGAAAAGTCTTGTGAGAGCTGCAGCTGGGGCTCCGTCGGGGCCTGATCGCGGGGGAGTTGGCAGCAGGAGGAGGACGACCCGTGCAGAAGGTCGCGATGCGGCACAGTCGCCGGCGACGACGAGCCATGATGGGGAACGGGGCTGGGGCTCCGCGAGCGCTGCTTAGCGGGGCTGCCGCTCTCACTGCCGCAGGGACTAATACTACAGTCTCGATCGTAGGCGCGCTTTCCCTGGGGCGAGAGCGAGCGAGATCGCTCCTGGTGGTGGCTGGGGTGGTGGGTGTGCGGGGAAAAGCAGGAAGAGGAGGAGGTGGCTCGCTGGAGGCACCGCGGCTGCAGGAAGGTCTCCTCGGTGATGCTGGTGCGAGGGGACGCTCCGGGGGACGAGCGGGGCGAGGTTGTCGTCGTGTGCAGGATCTCCTGCAGGCCCGGGCAGAGGCCGTCCAGGGCGGACCATCCCTGGACGACGCTGGCAGCATCGTCGCCACTGACGCCAGGGGAGACGCAAGGAGATGACGCCAGCCAGCCCCCCCCTACGGACGAGTTGCTGCTCGCGGGGCTCACCGCACACTCCCTGTAGTCCCCGCTGCCCCCATGCAGGGACGCAATGGTGGTGGTGGTTGAACTCAGGGGATGCGAGCAGCCGAAAGACTCGCCGGACGGAGTGATTTCGATCCTGGGACTGGGGGCTGGCGGGACGGTGCCCCCCAGTCTGGGGGTGGAGGCGGCTTGTGTCGTCATCGGGAGGTCGAACAGCCCGAAGCCATGGTGGTGAGGAGGCCCCTCCGAGAGGATCTGGTGGTGGTGGTGGTGGTGGTGGTCCGGGGATCTACTAGAGGGGAAAGGCTGGCTGGAGCTGGGCGGAGGAGGGTCTGCTGCTGTGCAGCCGGAGACGTCGTCATCATCGGCCACGGCAGGGTCATCTGATAGCAGAGGTGATTCGTTAAAGGGGAATTCCAACCATCATCTCTAATCATGTCATTAGAGATCCCATTTTATGGTCAAAATAGTAATTACACCATTAGGGTTAGTATATTGTTTTTTATGTTTTTAATGAAGTCTTCCTTTACTTAGATCATCATTGACAGGGCAGCAGGAGGCCTCCAAAGAAATCCCATTGGCTATAAAAATAATTCTGGTGGGAGTATTTCTTAGCCAATCAGGAAGAGCCTCGCTGAGTGGCCTCTGATTAAGGAAAAAGGGAGGACTATAAGTGCCCCCTCACCCCCCTTTGCTGGGAGAGCCTCAAATTGTATATGGCCACCTTACAACTGCAAGTGGTATGCACGTACGCAGTCGCACACACTGACTCACAGAGCAGGCTTTAGATAAACACTGTTCTAAAATAGCCCAAAGTGCTTCCAAACGCTGCTAAGCTAAGTGGTGTCCCCCCACTTCACCGTGATGAATGGGATTAGCCAGGCAGCAGCAGTGTCTGACAGGTACGTATAGAACTGTAGACCTGCGCTACACTCATGGAAGGTGATCCCTATTTGCACCACACCACAACACAGCTTACATGGGCACGACCATTTCCTTCCTTCTTTTTTTAAAATGTATTTTTTATTTTTAAATAATCATTATTTTATGGTTTCACCTCAAATGTTTTAGTAGGCCTAGTATTAGTAGTAGTAGTGGTGGTACTCGTAGTAGTAATGGTAGTGGTAGTAGTAGTAGTAGTAGTAGTAGTAGTAGTAGTAGTAGTAGTACAGAGCTTGACACTAACACTTGCCCGCTTGCCCGGGGCAAGTAAAAAAATGGTGGGGCAAGTGAAGACTGCTACCTGGTTGCCCGATCAGGCAAGTGTGCAACTTAGTGCACTATAACACAACACAAGATAAATTTGTCTTGAAGGCAGTCATTGCACTCTGCCTCTGTGTCTTTCCCTGCTTTCTAGCTATCCACAATTCCAGGCTGGATTTGGAAAACAAAACAAAACAGGCAAATTAACATACACATCAAAATGACCTAATTGTCTACATTCTCTAGTTGTGTAGACCTGGGCTAATTAAGATGATGAATTTTAACTCTTGAGAGTGTAAAAATGAAACCAAATGCACCCGCAAGGGTCCATTTGGTTTCATTTTTACGTTCTCAAGAGTTACATCTACAAAATTTACAATATATTTTTGGGGGGCAAGTGACCATGAGCTGAGGGCAAGTAGAACCTGACTTGCACTTGCCCGATGGACAAGTGCCTCCGAGACCTTAGTGTCAACCCCTGTAGTAGTAGTAGTAGTAGTTATAGTAGTGTAGTACTAGTAGGCTAGTAGTAGTAGTAGTAGGAGTAGTAGTACTACTCCTACCTAGATGAGTTGGCTCAGAATTATAACACAATTAATAATTGTGTTATAATTCTGAGCCAACTCGTCTTTAAACTGATGAAGGGGGTATCATAACATAATTTCAAGAATATCAAAAGACTAATACAGTAGTATGTGGAACCACCTCCTATTGTTTCATAAATGAATAAGGGTAATAATCATAATATATGCACTGTTATTCATCCACTTCATTTTGATTTCAAAATATAATTCTGATAGTGATAGAGCTCACACAGACTAAATTAAAATGACGCATCACATTACAGGCAAGTTTAGGATTAGTCCCACTCAGAGCCATCTAGGAAGGCTCTGGTCCCACTGCCAAAGATAAAAAATCAAATTGAGTCCTGTAACAGGAAAAGAGATGAGATAAGACATGATAATCATGAGTGTGCAGAGAGACTCATACAAGCAGTGGAGCTCTGGACCAGAGCTAGGCATACCATGTCTCGTCTAAAAAGGTGGAGATGTCATAATAATTATTGTGACACATCATGATTAGGCTACGAGCAACATAATTCGAATTTGAAAAATCAGCAGTCTTGCCCTTAAATAGCTCATACTTTACCTTTAGCATCATCCGCGGGAAAATCATTGTCAGCGTACAAAAATAAGTCGGAAAAGTCCAGCTCCTCCTGACTGATGTCTGGACCCACCAGTCCTACAGTCCCTGCACAGCTCATACTGTACCTTTCCTCCTAAATGATCCTATTCTGTGTGTCGATTTGATTTACTTGTAGTTAGTTGAGAGATCCTCCAGACGGAGTTCGATGTCAGCAATTTCCCATGCAGCCAGGTAAATTAAAGATAGGGTATAGAAACTAGGCTGCAATAGACTTTTTTACACAATGCTTGTTGGCGCAACTTATGCACAAACACCCGCGACAACATCCTATGTATGTGGCGACAACAACATGCTGTAGTGTACAGTGCATTTCCTGTCTGTGTGCTGATGCTGCGACGACCACGACTGGGTGCACTGCCAGCGCGTGCACACACACGCACACACGCGCACACAGCGATGCAACCAGAGCCTTGGAAATACAGAGTTACGCCAACTCCGTTCACTTCACGGGGCCAGTCCAATGGCGGCTCCTCTACATAGACTTCTATGGGATAGTGACAACGAATAGTGACAGCCGGAAGTTGCCGAATGCATTGGCGTCTATGGGCTCGCGCGAGTACTAGAACCACGTGACCAGGCTATTTTCTGTCCCCTCAATGTCGCAACTCTGTCTATTTCTAAGGCTCTGGATGCAACAGGTGGGTAGCCTAGTATACCAGGGGCAGATCTAGGCATGGAGATGGGGGGGGGGGGGCAAAATGCTAAATCAGTGGTTGGCAAATGATTAGATGCACTTTACCAACTTAAGCACTTTAAGGGGCTTGTGCAATATTGCTCTATCTTTCTTTCTCTGTGTAATGTTGTTGTTTTTTGTACTGTGTTATGTTATGTGTTAGGGGTGTGGAGATTAATCGATATAAATCGATACATCGGTACCCACGTGCGCGATGCGAGTGCATCGGTTCCGTCACTCTGTATCACATCACATCACATCACATCACATCACATCACATCACATCACAGCTACTCAATTGGAGGAACTACGAGTGGCAGTTTTCTGATCATCACACAATATCTACATGCTCACATGCCACCAAACTTCACATGATAGTTGCTTACTACTACTGCAATGTTCTTAGCCACTCATTGCGCTCCTAATGTATCCACATCGGCTAATATAAAAGAAATTAAAACATACACGTTTGGTCCGCCCTGACTATCGTGACGTCAAATCTATACGGTTCAGACCCTGGCAGAACCGTGCGCAACTTTCCTGTATGGCTCTGCTAAATCAACCACAGAGTTGCGACATCAAACACAGAGCTACGACATGTCCGTTCACCTCCATGGAAAGATCTAATGGCGCCTTCTCTACATAGACTTTCATGGAGCATGGGGAAGGCATATCTGTGACCTCAGGCAACAGCCCAGCTTTAATGATCTTAAACCGCTTTACTTTAAATCGTTAATTTGTAGTGGGCCTCATAGTATCTGTGTTACAGGAGCACGACCGCTGTAAATCACTCTTTAGATTAAATCGTTTTCATAGGACTATAGTTGGCCGCTGTTTTCTGCCCCCTCAATGTCGCAACTGCGTCTACTACTGCATCAAACACAGAGCTACGACATGTCCGTTCACCTCCATGGAAAGATCTAATGGCGCCTTTTCTACATAGACTTTCATGGAGCATGGGGAAGGCATATCTGTGACCTCAGGCAAAGGACTATAGTTGGCCGCTGTTTTCTGCCCCCTCAATGTCGCAACTGCGTCTACTACTGCATCAAACACAAAGCTACGACATGTCCGTTCACCTCCATGGAAAGATCTAATGGCGCCTTCTCTACATAGACTTTCATGGAGCATGGGGAAGGCATATCTGTGACCTCAGGCAACAGCCCAGCTTTAATGATCTTAAACCGCTTTACTTTAAATCGTTAATTTGTAGTGGGCCATAGTATCTGTGTTACAGGAGCAAAACCGCTGTAAATCACTCTTTAGATTAAATCGTTTTCATAGGACTATAGTTGGCCGCTGTTTTCTGCCCCCTCAATGTCGCAACTGCGTCTACTACTGCCTCTGGCCGTAACACCGACCCCTCCCCTCCCCTCTCCTCTCCTCTCTCATTGTCGCCTGTTTGCTGTTATGATCGCTTGCAAGTTGACCACTCGCGTGCCACTACTTCTCCGAGTTGGATAAGAATGCAACCATCACTTTCAATCGTCCAGGACGCGAGATTTATTTTCCTACGATGGCTACGGAATAGTCCTGCTCCCGTGCATCGCGCGGCGATGTGCCACGGATTTATTGCCGAGCGGCGAAAGTTTGTTTTTGGTTAAGCGTGTGGTTCGGGAAAACGACGTGTTTGCGTGTATCCATGCAGGAATTTGCATGGAAGCTTTGCTGTGTGCTTGCATGGCAGTATAAAAACTACATGCATAGCCTACCCATTTAAGCACGAGGGTCTCCCAGCAGTGGACGGTGGTCCCCACACTGACGTGTCATCGTTTGCCCATATATAAGTTGATATATTGATTAGCTCGACAATACTAATATGACGTTTGTTGTGGACGAATGAACAGAGGAGGGCAGACCAGTACAACTTAATAGCAGCCAAAACAGGGCTTTTCAACGTCCGGTGGTCGGGGGACCACCAGTGCCCCCCTGAGAGGATTCCTGGTGGTCCGCAGGCTAAATGATGGAAAGTTGTTTAACCAGATGTAACTCTTTGAGAGCGTAAACATGAAACCAAATGGACCCGCGGGTCCATTTGGCTTCATCTTTACACTCTCAACAGTTACAGTATTCATCATGAGAATTAGCCCAAGTTTACACAACTACACAATGTAGAATATCAATGGTCATTTGGATATGTATGTTTGACTGATTTCTTCTGAAATCCAGTCTGGAATTGTGGACAAAAGCAAATTAAATCTTTAGTTTTGCAGTCTGTGGGGCTAAAATGGCATCAAATGGTGGTCCATAGCTCCAATTCTGAATAAATAGTGGGCCCTGGTATGAAAAAGGTTGAAAACCCCTGGCCTAAAGGAATTAAATAGTTGTGGAGGGCCAGGCTTGAAGGCTGAACTACATTCTGCACGACATTAATTAAAGATGGAGTGCCATGATTTTTTCTACCCTAAAACATGATCATCAGGTATTAATGTTATAAGGTTGTTACAGTGAGGGCGTAAGGGTCCACTTGGTTTCAAAGTATCATTTCATTGGGGACCCCCTGGAAGCTTGCAGATTGCGGGTACTAATGGGTCCATGTGTTCCATTTGTACATTGCAGACTCAGACCCATAAGGGTTCATTTGATTCCAAACTTGGATTGGATTTTATATTTTGCACAAAACAACAGTCCTACAGCCTGTCAGTTGAACAGCCTCAGTGTTTCCGCTGCGGTCATGTACAAGTCGACGTCTTCCAGAGAGAGAGAGAGAGATTGAGACGCTAGAAACTACTGGAAAAATGTGTTTACATAGGCCTATACTGTGTCCTGCTATGGCAACTGTTGAGAAAAAAACTCCAGAGCAGCTCAAACCCAGGCAAACCAAACAAAATCTATCCTAAACCAGCCGGGCCAGCCTCAACCCATAGTCATCATGCAGAATAAATGACATTCACAAGCTCGCTGGGTACTTTACTTGCAGTTGTGTTGACTTAATTATTAGTAGTAGCCTACTATTGATTGTATTGTACAGGATTGTATTTATGCATTCTATTGGTTTTATTTGGTAGAATAACATCAGGACAAAATGGAGAAGTATGGTAGAAGTGTTTGTGTTGTAGAGCCTCAGTGTGGCTGTTCCAGTCATGTGCATCCTCTTTCAAGTGTTGAGAGAAAAAAGTCCACAGACCAGTGCAAAGAAAATCTGACCTGACCATCCAGCCCAGCCAAAAGTCATACCATATTCAACACAGAAATCAAATAAAATTACATTTAGGGGACTCACTTAGATTACTTCCAGGCATGCTGATGTGGTAATTATTTTAGTAGTAGCCTATTTGGTAATATTGGATTTTTTTCTGGGATTTTGTCAGAGGGGCAAGGCTACAAGTGTTTGTGTTAGAGAGACTCTGAATGGCTGCAACGGTCATGTGCAACCTTGACAGATGGCGACAATAGAAACTACTGGAGAAACATGTTTGCATGCATGTTGATATTTGGCCATGCCTGATGCTGATATTTGCCAATATTTGGTCATGTTCAGCCCACTGGGCGCATGCATTCCACACCCGGCTCTGAGTCGGGAAGCGAGCCGGGAAGCAAAAAGCATTTGCGCTCACCAGTAAAACGCACAGATTAATCTTGGACACCCCAAGTACAACGACCCCTTCCTACACACATTATCTACTATATAGGAGCCCATTGTCCCCTGGCAACTGTGGACAACTGTTGTGTTCTCCCATAAGCTGTAAATATTGATTACAACATGCTACAACTTCACAATTTGTTTCATGGACCACCAAGAAGACAAAGCTGTGTAGGACTTGCTGAACTGTTTATGCCATGCCCCCTCTGTCTTCCTATGCCCCATGCCCTCACTTTTGTTTCCTACATGCTACAGCCTCACAATTTGTTACATAGACGTAGTAGACCAAAATAAATCTATATATAAATGCCATTTGTGAGTGGCGTGGTGCTAGAGTTGGAGCGGGCCGCAGGCCCGCTCCAATTCTAGTCGATGCAATTGACGGGGGAAATCTAGATGCGTCGCGATGCATTTGCTTGAATCGGTAAAAATCGATGTTGAGCGGGGTTTTCACGATTTATTTCGCCCTATTTTATGTTTTCTAATCTGTGTTGAACGCACCATTGTTGGGAAGGGAAAAGGCTCTGCCATTCGGCACCGACAGTTACGACAACTCTGCTTACTTCCTGTACAGTCCAATCGAGACTCTTCTACATAGACATCTATTGAATAGGGACAACGTGACGAGGCCCGTCAATGTCGCAGCTCTGTCTATAGTCCCCTCCCCTCCTACGCTCTGCAACAGCGGGGCAGCAGCAGCAGCAGCAGCAGCCAGTCAGCTCTACTACAGCTGACTGGCTGGGATCAATACATGCTACCGACGTGGAGACTAATACCCGCGACTATAAACCCCACGGATTAAACAAGAGAACTAGTGAACGAAGCACCATATTTAGCTTCATAAAATGTTGTGTCCGTGGTTGAGCTGTGTCGCTCAGTCCGTTGTTCACTGTAGCACCGACAGGTAATGATCCACACAGTGTTCCTCTCGTCTGATTCTCGAACGCAGTTGCAAATCTATGCAATCTGCGCGATCATTGTGTGTTGTTAAATAAATCTTCTGCACACGTTTTTAAAAGTGGTTTTCAACCCCCTTCGTTTTACAACTTTCCACTGTGCAGCTTTTCCATGGAGCCTCATTTACTGTATATTCTGCAACACGATGGTGTTGCACACCGAGTCAGCGACAGTAAAAGTGCACATCCACAGCTCACATCCACAAGCTCTCAGTGACTCAGTCTCAGCGTGGTGTGAATGCAACGTGTTGTGATCTTGTAGAAGAGTGGTTTTCAACCTTTTTCATTTCAGGACCCACTATTTATTCAGCATTTGAGCCACCATTTGATGATATTTTAGCCCCACAGACCCAAAACTAAAGTTTTCTTTTGTTTTTGTCCACAATACCAGACTGGATTTCAGAAACAGTCCAACATACAGATCAAAATGACCATTCATCTTTTACATTTTCTAGTTGTGTAGACTTTAGGCTAATTCACATGGTGAATTACTCTTGAGAGTGTAAACATGAAACCAAATGGACCCACTAGGGCAATTTTGGTTTCATTTTACACCAATAATTGCATAATGATTGATTATATTTTTTATAATTGTAATAATAGGGTCTTTCAGGTTAAGCCAAGGACCCCTTAGGCTTAGCTGAGAGTGAGTGAGAACCAGGGACCCCCATATATACAGTATAGTATTATCTATGTGTTGATTAAGATACACATAGACTTGTTTGACAGTACTCTGTCTGCAGTGATCTGTAAATGCATGTTTTATATTGGTTTATTTTCTATTTGTATGTACATACATACATTACAGTACATGATTAGTATACGCTAATCCAACAATAACACAATAACCAGCAGAGAGCAGAGCAAAGCAGGCCCTTTATTTGTTTTTGTTTTTTGTTTTTTTTTTTAAGTTGGGAAGTTAGAGATACAGTAGGCCTACTAACCTACAGTAAAACAATACATTGTTTTGAATTTAAATGTATTGCATTTTGGCATTTTTTTGGAAAATTAATAAACCTTGAATATAAATCCTTTTTATTATGTTAAATTGCCACCAGATCGCATCATATCGCATTCTTCAGAATAAAATTCAATGGTATTGTTAAAGTATCGGTTAAGTATCGGTATAAGGGGGTGTATCGTATCGTGTCGGGGTGAATCGCATCGCATCGTATCGCCAGGTAATTCCAAATAATCGCTAAAGTATCGAATCGCTGGCAGTGCATCGAGATGCGTATCGAATCGCCCTCAGTGCTGAGATTCACATCCCTATTATGTGTATGCAGAACTGGTCTCTGTCTCCAAGATGAATTTCTCCTGAGGGAGACAAATAAATATGAACTTGAACTTGAACTTGAATGCCCCCCTAAATGCCCAGACTGCCCCACCAAATGATGGCATGCAAAACAACCCAATATATTTCAAATTAAAGTGCCTATAAATAAAATGTGATAGAATCTTTAGAGCCATCTTAAGATATTTTTTTTTCTAAAATCGTTTTTAATCATATTAAAAAGTGGGAATTTTGATCTTACTACTAAAAACGGTTTTTAGCAAAAAAAATAAAAATAAATAAATAAATAAAAAATAAAACTTTAGATCGCCCTAAAATGATTTGAAACACTACAACTGCTATTAACTAACTACAGCTGTGTCACCACTAAACCAACAGCATTTCATCACTGAAAACAGAAAACTCTCTGAGTCAGACGGTAGACCTTTAGCTTTATGCATGCTGTGTGTCTGTTGCAACTTCAACCATAGCCCTACATGTCTATGAATCCTACAGATTCGTAGACATACATCGATCCCATGACTTGCTCTAACATTTAACTGTGGGCGCTCTTTGCGTGCTAATCATTCAATGTGCACTCACCCATTAAATGATTCCAAAGACGTGTGGTCTCATATAGTCCTCTACTTTCATATCCATGTCAAAGTTGTGGCGCAAAACGTCTGCTTAGTCAAATATATCCACTTTTCACGACGTCCACACGCGCGACTGTCTCATCAAGCAAGGGGCCCGGAATGATCGATGGACAGATTCACGTAAACTTCCTGTCGATTGCCGCAAACATCATCACCACCTGCCAATTGTGTTCCCCAAACCTTTTGTGATGATGACGTTTGCAGCGATCAGGTGCAGCCGGTATTATGATCCCTTTGTCTGAAGGGAGAGATGTCTGTGTGCGTCTCGCGAAAAGTGGATATATTTGACTAAACAGACGTTTTCCGCCACAACTTTGACATGGATATGAAAGTAGAGGACTATATGAGACCACACGTCTTTGGAATCATTTAATGGGTGAGTGCACATTGAATGATTAGCACGCAAAGAGCGCCCACAGTTAAATGTTAGAGCAAGTCATGGGATCGATGTATGTCTACGAATCTGTAGGATTCATAGACATGTAGGGCTACTTCAACAACAACTGATGTTATTATTGATGCTTGACTTGACCAATAAAACTCCTATAACTGAAAATGTTATAGGCTCGAAGCGACACGGGTGATGAAGCCGACCCCATACCATTTTCTCCTGCCCCCCAATTGGAAAAGTTATATCCGCCCCTGACGCTCACACAGCGATGCAACAGTAGCTTATCCTAGTAGGCCTACACACCATACCCGTAGCTACGGGGGGCAGTAGGGGGCGATGCCCCCCCCCCCCCAGTCCAGATTGCCCAGTACCCGTCACCTTAATATGAAAGTTTCCCTTGCAAATCCCGACGACGCGGCCAAAGGGATAATGGTGTCTATTTACTGCTCACTGCTGAGATCCTGTTTAAAGCCCGCCTACTAGTTTTGCCATTTGCACAGAATAGGACAGGAAACGGATCTGCAGCATGGGCCCTCCTCCCTCCATGCAGTTGAGCGAGATCCTGTCATGGCGTCCACCGCACCTTGTTTACAAACACACGTAGGGAAAAGAAAACTTTGCCTTTTTACCAAGGACTGCGTTCGGTTTGATAAATAATGACAGCAGAGCCGTTTTCTATATCCCGATACGGGCGGATGCATGGCTTATAAGGCAGCACGTCGAGCTGTGGTGAGTAGCCTCAAATGAGCTGTTTGTTGTCCCTCTTGGTCCATGAAGTGAACGGTGTTAGCATTGCTCTGTCTGTACTCCAGGCTTACATAGCTACTCTACCCAGGCTGCGCTGGGTAGAATCATGCCATCTAGTAGAGTTGCGACATTGGGGGGTCAGAAACCGAACGTGCTGGATAGTATTTTCTGTTGCGCGACCACTGCAGACTGAATGAATGAATGAATGAATGAATGAATGAATGAATGAATGAATGAATGAATGAATGAATGAATGAATGAATGAATGAATTTTTATTAACAGAGATGAGAGTTACAGTACAAGTCAAGTACACACTGCAACAAAACTGATAACAGCTTGGAGAATTACAGTACAATTCAAGTACAACTGCATCAAATCTGAGAATGCTGATTGGACACACTAGTTAAGCATACACTTGTTTACAATAGTGGCCAACTTGTTCATTTCATTAAGGCATTCAAATAGACAGACAGCATTGCCATCGAGAGATCGCACAACGGGGCTATAGTTTTCAAAGAGGCCAGCGCAAATAAATAAAAGCCCTTTTAGACACGTGTAAAACATGACAACTATTGGGAAATCAATGCTGGTAGTCAAGTGGCCATTCTGATGGTCTACTCTAGTGTCATGTTTGCAAGACTAGTTTTTCAGTGACACTGACAAACTATATTTTTCATTTTATTTATTTTATGGTAGTGCTTTGTCGTGGCTGTATAAGTTCAAAATTGCTGTAGTTAGGAGGAATATACATTGATAAAGTAAACATTTCATTATTGGTTCCTTATAGGTTGTAATTCATGCCATCATAGTCAAATTAGAGCCCCTTTGCTGTTGGGTTGGCTGGTCCAGTTATTTTGTCCAGGTGTATTGTTTGTAGTTTGTATTGTCCAGTAAATAGTTAATATAATAGTGTTCAATTACAGTTATTATCTTTATAGTCCTATGTGCTACTGAATGAAACAGATAGCACAGTGGTATATGAAGAGGAAGGAAGGAATAGAAATGCTATTATACTGTAGAAATGTTTGTTTTATTTTGTGTGACAACACTTCATATGTACACACTCTTTATCCCACATTGGTGAGTTTCAATCTGGTCGCCTACTTGTAACCCTAAATTTAAGTGAAATGGGTGGAAAAAATAGGCTTGAAATGGCAAAAAACGTTGGTCCATGTGGCGAGCTGCGGCTACGGCCTGGCCTCAACCAGGCTCTGCTTCTAGCGGCCCCAAGGCAAATTGAGTTTGAGACCCCTGGCTTAAGGCTATTTGGCAGGCCACAATTGCAATCCGACCTTAAATGAAGTGAATGAAGGCAAAAATGACCGACTAAATGTTATTGTTGTTGGTTGATGCATAGCCTTTTCTCATTTTCCTCCTGCCGTGGAGATATACAGTATATGCTCAACTATTTGTTACTGGTTAGCAGTGTTGGGCAGTAACTAATTTTAGATTACATATTACTGTAATATTATTACTTTTGCTCCAAAAAGTAAAGTAACGAGATTACTCTGCAAAAATGGGTAATAAGTAACGCATTACTTTGCAAGTAACGCCAAGTTACTTTTTTTTAAAATGAGCTTGTTGTTGCATGCAAGAATAGAACAGACTTACAAGCTATCGACAGGTACTGTAACAACAGAGATGTGCAGTAGATTGTAGATCCAGTCCACACGCTGCATCCTGCGCACAGTTATGTACACTACAAATCGCTTGCTGCTTTATTTTGTATTTTATTTTTAAATACAAGACCTCAATTGTCTTTGAAAACAATTGTGAAAAAGTTTAAAAAGTCAAAGAGACAAATTTTGTTGGCTTTGTTTTCAGGTGCAGTTGTGGTATTGGAGACTATTATTATTCCAATAAATTGGATTCAATTCTAAAAAGAGCTATTTTTTCAAAGGTGGTGTTGAGAACTTGGGAAAGTAATAACATAATATGTAATATATTACTCTTCGATTCCAGTAATAAGTAAAGTAATGATATTACTTTGTCTAAGGGGTAACGAGTAAAGTAAAGAAGTTACTTTCCTAAGTAATATGGACCAACACTGCTGGTTAGTGGTTGTATAACAACGTTCTCTCTCTCTATCCCTCCCTCCTTCCCCATGGAGTTGCTCATTGTGTTGTTGCGGGATGCAATCGTGTTTCATGACTGTATGTTTATTTGTTCTGTTGAGTATAATATAGTCTTTATTTGCTGTATAATTGGAGCACATACATGTAGCCATTTTCTCCAATTAGTGTGTTTTTTGAGCATGTGAGTGTGTGCTTAATATGCAACTTTGGTGGGGAACTTTGAAAAATATTGCCCCCCCTGAAAACATGAATGCCCCACCACTGATAATTTTCTGGCTACGGCCCTGCTACACACTCACTTTACTATTTTTACTTTTACTTTTTTAAAAGAAGAGGAATAAACAGAGCAAATGCTTTCAGATTTCGTTGCATAGATTAACATGTGTTACAGTGTAGATTATAATTAAACAGAGCCTCGATCAACCGTTAGTAAAGCAGCATAGGCTATTATGCAGAACTACTACCTGTAAATGGTAATCTAATAATTCCCTGCCTTAGCCGTTGCTCGCTGACAAACACTAGAGGGCGCGGTTTACCTTGTTAAGTACAGACCTAAAGTTGACACATTGATGAGAGAGGAGAGTGGAGCGGTTTAGCTCTCTTATTAGGGCAGATTGTTCACTTTTTGATAAAAGCGTGAAAATTGGTACACACATAGCCAAAGACATTTAAAAAATATTTGGATGTGGAGGCATCTTGAATTCCAAGATGGCGGCCCCAAAATCCAAGATGTCTGCCCAGAAATGTGGTTTTTCCTTCATAACTTGAAATGCATTGATTTTACGCCCATAGATGTATTGAACGTTAATACAAAGTTGGCCATTACGGACGATTTGGTACCAAGTACATGTCTGTATCTCCTACGGTTCTTGAGATACAGCATATAGGTACTTTCACAGATCGAGGAGAGCAAGACATTTGTAACATTGATTCTTAAGTCAATCCAATGGTCATACAGACATGAAAATTGGTACACACACTCTGCAAACCCCACTATTTCTAAAAGTACTGCATGCCCTGCAAAATTCCAAGATGGCAGCCCCCAAAATCCAAGATGTCTGTCCAAAAAAGTGTTTTTTCCTTCATAACTCGAAATACGAAGATCTTAAGCCCCATAGATGTATTGAACGTTAATATAAAGTTGGGCATTACGGACATTTTGATACCAAGGACATGTCTCTATGTACTACGGTTCTTGAGTTACAACATATCCATATTCATGAGGCACCAAAAGTGTAACATTTTGGCACATTTCACTATTTAACTCAAAGATCCCTTAATCACTTTCAGGAATCATTTTCAGGAAATGGACCTACATGTATCTGCTATCATAAACCACTTCAAGTTTCTCAATTGATGAAACGGGTCAGGAGTTATTAAACCGATCGTAAAGGCTGTTTCAGTGCTGAATTTGCTGCGTATAGTTAGCGAACATAAGCCACCCAGAAATGTCTGTCTGTGCATCTGCCCTTCACAATAAGTGTATATCTGAAGCGGACGCACCAAGTGCAGCATGTGTCGTAGTATAATGGTATAATATGCTAATAGGCGTAATAGTGTAATAGGGCTAATAGTGTAATATATGCAATAGCGGTATACTGTAATAGGGTAATATATGTAATAGTGTCATAGTGTAACATGTGTAATAGTGCATTAGGGTAATATGTGTAATAGTGTAATAGGGCAATATGTGTAATAGTGTCATAGTGTAACATGTGTAATAGTGTAATAGGGTAATAGTGTCATAGTGTAACATGTGTAATAGTGTAATAGGGTAATATATGTAATAGTGTCATAGTGTAACATGTGTAATAGTGTAATAGGATAATATGTGTAATAGTGTCATAGTGTAATATGTGTAATAGGGTAATAGGATAATATGTGTAATAGTGTCATAGGGTAATATGTGTAATAGTGTCATAGTGTAACACGTGTAATAGTGTAATAGGGCAAGTGTAATAGTGTCATGGTGTAACATGTGTGATAGTGTAATAGGGTAATATGTGAAATAGTGTCATAGTGCAACATGTGTAATAGCGTAATAGGGTAATATGTGTAATAGTGTCATAGTATAACATGTGTAATGGTGTAATAGTGCAACATGTGTAATAGTGCAATATGTGTAATAGTGTAATATGTGTAATAGGCTAATACGTGTAATAGTGTAATATATGTGCAATAGTGTAATAGGGCAATTACACTATACAGCTATTTCATATACCACACTCTTACCTTAATGCACATATATTACACTATTACACATATTAACCTATTACCCTATTACACATGTTACACTATGACACTATTACACATATTGCCCTATTACACATGTTGCACTATGACGCTATTACACATTACCCTATTACGCTCTTACACATGTTACACTATGACACTATTACATATATTACCCTATTGCACTATTACACATGTTACATTAAGACACTATTACACATATTACCCTATTACACTATTACACATGTTACACCATTACACTATTACACATATTGCCCTATTACACTATGACACTATTACACATATTACCCTATGACACTATTACACATATTATCCTATTACACTATTACACATGTTACACTATGACACTATTACACATATTACACTATTACACTATTACACATGTTACACTATGACACTATTACACATATTGCCCTATTATACTATTACACATATTACCCTAATACACTATTACACATGTTACACTATGCCACTATTACATATATTCCCTATTACAGTATACCGCTATTGCATAGATTACACTATTAGCCCTATTACACTATTGCATATATTACACTATTACGCCTATTAGCATATTATACCATTATACTAGGACACATGCTGCACTTGGTGCGTCCGCTTCAGATATACACTTATTGTGAAGGAGGGATGCACAGACAGACATTTCTGGGTGGCTTATGTTCGCTAACTATACGCAGCAAATTTAGCACTGAAACAGCCCTTTACGATCGGTTTAATAACTCCCGACCCGTTTCATCAATTGAGAAACTTGAAGTGGTTTATGATAGCAGATACATGTAGGTCCATTTCCTGAAAATGATTCCTGAAAGTGATGAAGGGATCTTAAGTTAAATAGTGAAATGTGCCAAAATGTTACACTTTTGGTGCCTCATGAATACGGATATGTTGTAACTCAAGAACCGTAGTACATAGAGACATGTACTTGGTATCAAAATGTCCGTAATGCCCAACTTTATATTAACGTTCAATACATCTATGGGGCTTAAGATCTTCGTATTTCGAGTTATGAAGGAAAAACCACATTTTTGGACAGACATCTTGGATTTTGGGGCTGCCATCTTGGAATTTTGCAGGGCATGCAGTACTTTTAGAAATAGTGGGGTTTGCAGAGTATGTGTACCAATTTTCATGTCTGTATGACCATTTGATTGACTTAAGAATCAATGTTACAAATGTCTTGCTCTCCTCAATCTGTGAAAGTGCCTATATGCTGTATCTCAAGAACCGTAGGAGATACAGACACGTACTTGGTACCAAATCGTCCGTAATGGCCAACTTTGTATTAACGTTCAATACATCTATGGGCGTAAAATCAATGCATTTCAAGTTATGACAGAAAAAACACATTTCTGGGCAGACATCTTGGATTTTGGGGGCCGCCATCTTGGAATTCAAGATGCCTCCACATCCAAATATTTTTAGAATGTCTTTGGCTATGCGTGTACCAATTTTCACGCTTTTCTCAAAAAGTGAACAATAGTTTTGCTAACCCGCTCCACTAGAGAGAGTTGGCTGCTAGATGTTGCACTTGAAAAGGTTATGTAATGTGGAAGGACACATGCTGACATCAAACAATGTTGTAGTGCTTATATGTAAATTGTATATTGTAAATTCTGCCTAAACTGTAATTTGTAATCTCAACTGATGCATATGATGTAGTTACTATTGCCATGTTCTTACTTAACTTTCCACCTCACCACTTTTCACCACTTTTATACGTATCTTCATGTACAGTAATATACTAATGTAGGCTATAATATGATACAATGATGAAGCCGCACCCATACCATTTTCAGTTACAGGACTTTTATTAGTCAAGTAAAGCATCAATAATAACATCAGCTGTTGCTGAAGTTGCAACAGACAGACAGAATGCATTTTTGCATCGTGTTGGGGGGGACAGACTGAGTATTTAGGGGACCATTGCCCCCGCATGCCCATGCCTAGATCCGCCCCTGTAACTACTTGTTGTAACTGGTTGTTGTTACCACGCCCCCATAAATTGGAATGATCCAAGAAATGGACAAAAAATATGAGCAAGAAAGGTCAGAACTATTACAACATATGCCATGATGAAACATTTATCCAAGTACCACACATGTCATAGCATCTGGATTTAGCTAGGTTGTCCAAGTTGGTGACCTTTGGGGTCGCCATAGCTGCTGCCATATTGTTTCTATGTCATATTTCTTTTTTTATGTTTAGAAACTGGAATGCTTATCATAATCATTGGGTGTGTCAGGTACCGCTGATCCAAACTACCTACAGTAGGCTCATTCGTACACCCATATAGAGATATTCACAGATCATAGTATAACTTAAATATAGTTTCAACATATTCTCATTGCCAATGCGTCAATACCAGACGCCATGGCAAATACCATGGCGTCTGATCTGGATGCAGTGGTTGCCATGAACTGAACTTACATTCCATATATTGATCCTTACCTCTCCATCCTTCCTGCGTGATGTCTCCCTTTGACTGATACCTGTATGTAAACTGTAGAAGGGCCTGCGTTAAAGTTATTAATGCTGCTATGTAAAACAGTCCGGCTCAAAACCCTGCCTGAGCCCTCATCAAACCCGGTAGACTCAAGCCACACTGCCTCTATTTCCTTTAGAAGCCAGCATTTTCCAACGGTATAAGCTGTGACCTTTAGTGGGCAACAGCTGATAGTATAGACTCCGTAAGCAAAGATTATGGAAAGATAATGGCATGTGGCATGGAAAGATAATGGTATGACAGAACGGTACTACATCCTTACATTGCAGCAAGCAAAAGAAGCATTTCTGTTTTCTGAAACTAAAACCTCATGTATACTCAACATGCCTGGGTTCATCACTTCATAATGGGGATCTGTGGGCTGCATGGCAAAGTAGGCTATTGGTTGAAAAACAACAAAAAAAAAAGTTGTCCTTTAAAACCCCTTTTCGCTTGACACATTCCTCCTTGGAAGATTTGTTATGAGGGCCTATATTCTACTTCCCATGAAGGTGTACATTACTGTATACATTTCGTTTCAAGCCCACACGGGAGTCCTGGTCTCCACCGTTCAATAAAGAGAACTGTCAGGTGTCACCCGAGACGCTTCAGCCTTTGAAGTCGACCTCCATTATTTTCTCTCCCCTTCCAATAAGTGATTCCTTCGCGTGATTATCCTTCCCTCTGATATATTACTTTCCCCTCTCGCTCTCTAGCCCCCAACAACGGTCGTACCCACCCCCCCACCCCCCATCAGTGTTGCCAACTGCCACAATCCAAAATGTGCTAGTGGCACTACCAAAATGGACTAGAATTTCATACCAGGGCTCACTATTTTCATACCAGGGCCCACTATTTATTTTGATGGAGAACCACCATTTGATGTTGAGCTTAGTCTCTCGGACTAATTTAGGGGAGATAACTGGTAAAATGTTGGTCAATATAGCAATTCTTCTAAATGTGTAGATTTTTGAAAATTAGGTATCCCAATTCAGATGTTTAAATGTAATTTAACTCTTGCGAGCGTGAAATGAAACCAAATGGAGACGTAAGGGTCCATTTGGTTTCATTTCACGATCTCAAAAGTTACAGATCTATAAGGCTCCATTTGGTTACCAATGGTCCTTTCTAGGAAGAAACGAGGACTCTATCATAGGAGGAAAAATGGTGAAAAACAAGGGTTTTATCTCTGACGCCTGTCAGCCAATTTCACCCCAACTCACCAGCAAAAAAGCACTAGATTTTCCGCCAGGAGTTTTGTCACTAATTTTTGCGCTAGGGGGGTCTGGAAAAAAGCTAAATATAGTGACAAATCCGCCAAGTTGGCAACACTGACCCCCCTCCCACACACACACACACACACACGCACACACACACGCGCACACGACACTTGTTTTGAGTTCGTCTCCACACACATTTCAGGTGAATGACACCTTGGCAGCGTGCCAAAGCAAAGAGCGCTGGTTGGGAAACCGAGGGCTAAAGTTACCTCCTGCCTTGTGTTATAACACTTGGCAATGTTTTTGTGTGCTCCCCTCACCCTCCCTCTCTCTCTCTCCCCCTCTCTCTCCCTAGGAGAGAGCCAAACGTGGTGGCAATATTGAATCTGTGTCAGCAGTGCTCGAAGGGGTCGAGGGGGACAAACACGTCGGAGGACGTACGTCCCGCTATAACCGTAAAAAAAGGGCTCTATAGATGAATCATGAAGGTCGACGTGAGGCAGGTGTTTTCATGCCGCTGTACTGCATGGCAAACAGCGGCGGTATATCGCAATCCTCAATTTCCAAAGTGCATACGTCACGGTCCAAAACACTGACCACAGGTACAAAGTGTCACGACCCTGTACAAAAAGTGCATCTCGACGTATAGGCCAACTTCACACACATGCCAACCTGGCCTGAGCCATACTTGTATTTTCTGGTGGAAATAGAGGCAACCTTTTTGCAAAAAAAAAAATAAATAAATAAGATGCTGCAGCTGTTTCCCTGCAGACAGACACTTGCTTCATCCTGCAGACCGTCCAGAACTTTTTGTTGTTTCTGTCAACAAATCATGGAAACAAAACATTCGTCGGACTCAGGGATGGCGGTGCTAATTTGCGAGGGGAATAAGAGGGTGAGGTAGCGTTTTAGTCTCCAGCAGATTCGAGATGAGCCAATAGGCTGGAGGTGAGGTGGAGTTAGATTCTGTTTTTTTGCCTCGATTACCTTTAAAATAAGCTCTGGTTGCAAAATGGGGTGAAGTGGCCCTTTCATTCACTGGTAGTGCAAAAAGCAGCAGCCACAACAACTATTAGCAGTGGAGCAGCTGCATTTGGAAGCCTATAAATGGGAAAGGGTGGTAACAGATTTAACACCAGGGATTACCACATGTAATTGGGGCTGGGGATAATGCAAACCCATTTAAAACAAGTCCTGTAAATCAACCTCGCTCCTCGGATGCTTTTAGAAAAGAATGGATCAGGGGCGGATCTAGGTATGGGTATGGGGGGGCAATGCCCCCCTAAATGCCCTAAATGACGGCCCCACCAAACATGATGGCATGCTTTCAAATTAAAGTGCTTGATTTGAAACACTACTACTGCTACTAACTAACTACAGTTGTGTCACCACTAAACCAACAGCATTTCATCATTGAAAACAGAAAACTCTCTGAGTCAGACCTTTAGCTTTATGCATGCTGCGTGTCTGTTGCAACTTCAACAACAACTGATGTTATTATTGATGCTTTACTTGACTAATAAAAGTCCTCTAACTGAAAATGGTATGGGTGCGACTTCATCGCCCGTGGCGCAAAGCGACACGGGCGATGAAGCCGCCCCCATACCATTTTCTCCTGCCCCCCAAATGGGAAATGTTATATCTGCCCCTGGAATGGATAGGTGGATATAGTGTCGAAAACTATCGCGGTTACGGCAGCCAGAATCGGATGTCAATTTGTGCGGTCCCACCGTGTGGATACAATCTGAAACCAGACCGGAATCGATCAGGGATCTGGCAAAAAATAATGACATTTAAGTCAGAGGAGACCTGGTAGAAGACAACTTTTTTTCTCTAATGTCTTTGATGAATGCCAGCTGGTGTAGATTGTAAATCGTATCTCATTGGGTAGTCTGTGTTTCTTCAGGAGCCTATAAGGGGTTGCACAGGGGACAACTTTTGTTTCTCACATGGACAAAGGACTCTGATGATGGAGTTCCCCTCCTGAAGACCTATACTTTAAGTCCTGGTCCAAATACTGAATAGATTGAATCTAGCTTGTATATATTAATATATATATGTATATATTGTCATGTTTATTGTGACCATGTGATTCGGACAATTGGTGTGAGCTCAGGTGGCAGTAGTCCCAGCTCGTTTTGTTAAGCCAATCAGCTGTACCCTCCCTTCTCTAAAGGTGCTTCCCATTTCATGTCACAGTATTCCTGAAGAAGATCTTCAGCGATAGAAGCAAAGGAGCTGAGTCTCTAAACCAGTGTTGCAGACTTTATTTCTTTTCTATGAACTTTTTTCTTGTCCAGCACCTGGGCCAGAGATTGGATGTGCATGCTTAATTTCTTTTTGGACTGCAACTAAACTGTCCAGGCTTTGAGGCTCAAACCATTAGAAATAAGCTTGAGGGACATATACAATATGATATTACACCTTAAAAACTTTAGGATGTTATTTGCACTTTAGGGGTTACTGCTTCATAATTGCGATGAGACACTCAAGTGGGTGGTTTATCGTTATTTGCCTGCAAAGCTATATCTTCGTAATGTTAGTTTTATAGAGTAAATCGCAGAATATAAATACTTTATTGCACCCATACCGGCCGACACACTTACGCTACGTGCGTGCGTGCGTGCGTGCGTGCGTGCGTGCGTGCGTGTGTGTGTGTGTGTGTGTGTGTGTGTGTGTGTGTGTGTGTGTGTGTGTACTCATGCGGATGCAAGCACATGCACGCTCATGCCAGGGCCGGATCTAGAGGGGGGCATGGGTGGTCCAAACGTGCATCCTGCCCACCCAATGAAAGTTGTTTTCAACCAGTGGTCCAGGGACAACCAGTGGTCCTAAATGGTGGAAACTTGGTTAACCAGATGTAACTCTTTCAGAGCGTAAACATGAAAATCAATTGGACCATGTGAATCATGTGAATTAGTCTACACAACTAGAGAATGTAGAAGATTAATGGTCAATTAATGGTTAATGGTTTTGTCTCCTAAATCCAGTCTTGGTAGTTTGGACAAAAACAAAAGAAATCTTTAGTTTTTGGGGCTAAAGTGTCATCAAATGGTGGTCCGTGGCTCAAATGCCGAATAGATAGTGGGCCCTGGTTGTATGAAGGTTTCCCACCCTGCCATTCTTCCAGCCCACCCTAGTAATGTTGGCTAAATCCGGCCCTGGCTCATGCACGCGCCACCCGGCACACAGATCCAACAAGCGGAACAACAGCTAGCGGTCGGTTTCACAACAAGCTACTAAAGTGTGACGCCCGGCCAAGAATGGTCCAGTGGCACCGAGACAGAGACACACGTGCGTGCGTCGTGCGCGCACAGACACACGCGCACGTCTGTGTGTAGCCTAGTAGAAATGTGACGCGCACTCCGTCGCCGCAGCCAGAGTGTGTAAAGAGCTGTTTGATCGGGTCATGTTGACAGATTGAGCCTTTTAATGATAAACATTTGTACAGAAGGGCATATCTCCTGCCCCCCCCTCCCGCCAGAGACCCCTGCCACACCGCAACAAGGCCGTACACATGGCTCCACCGCGTGCCACGGAACACATGTCACAAACCAATAACAAAATGTCAGACATAACGTTCCTGTTATGATGAAAACGCCATGATCCTTTTTTTCTAATTGTGATTTAACCTTTGATGTGGGACATTGCTGGGGACAACATTGACATTCGGCGTTAGCCAAGGGACGAGATCGACAACTATGATTTTTTTTTTTTTTTACATGGGTGATTTTTATCTGGACGATTATATTCAAGGTTCAAGGTTTTTATTTGTCACTCCAGTGTATTTCATGACATATAGAGGGGTGAAATCGCATTTCCATTTTCCACGGTGCACTAAGACAAAAGTCAAGACAATAGACAGTGCAATAAGACAAAGTCGAGACAAAATATATAGCCCAGGATTACTGCATGTTTTTTTGTTTTTTTGTGAGGGTATCTACTGTTGTTCATTTTCATTAATAGTTCACATTGGGTAAAATATACAATATATGGAGTAACAAAAATTAAGTTTGTGTTCTAGGGTTAAAAAAAAACAACTTCTTACTGGAATATTTATTGTATTGGCTGTAAATATTTCACCGGCCGTCAGATTATGCATTGCTGCGTTATTGATCAGCTGATCCATATGTGTCACTGTGCACACACAGTGAGTGATACTGTACATACTGTGTGAGTCACATATCCACTCACTGTACCAAAAGATAACACAGTTCTAGTCATGGACAATATGTGTTTTTGTTTTCACATTACAGTTCTCTTCTTCAATCTTTACTCTTCGTCAGTGTTGTATTACTTCTTAGGAGAGTAATATCTTTACGCTGACTTTTAACTTGGAACATACAAGCGATCTACAGATAATAACAGAGATGTGTTGATGGATTGTAGATTGTTATATCTTCGAATTCCACAACTTGTAGTGTATGTCATGTGCACAGAATGCACTACAAACTACTATGTCTCTGTTGTCTGTTGGCAGGGGCAGATCTAGGCATGGGCATGGGGGGGCAATGCCCCCCTAAATGCCCCACCAAACATGATGGCATGCAAAACAACCCAAGATATTTCAAATTAAAGTGCCTATATTTAATTTATTTATTTATGTGAAACAACACTACTACTGCTACTAACTAACTACAGCTGTGTCACCACTAAACCAACAGCATTTCATCATTGAAAACAGAAAAGTCTCTGACTCTCTGAGTCAGACCTTTAGCTTCATGCATGCTGCGTGTCTGTTGCAACTTCAACAACAACTGATGCTTTACTTGACTAATAAAAGTCCTGTAACTGAAAATGGTATGGGTGCGACTTCAGGGTGATGAAGCCGCACCCATACTATTTCTCTTGCCTCTCCAACATGTTCTCTTGCCCCCCCCCCCCCCCCCCCCCCCCCCCCGATGGGACATGTTACATCCGACCCTGTCTGTTAGTATAGCTTGTGAAAATGTTCTATTTTTGCATCATGCAACAACTACTATAGTACACTATACGCAGTACTAAAAGTACTACACTATACAGACAGAATCCACTGCGACTGAACACAAAGCATGCCATTTATTCCAAACCCCACCAAGGAAGTCCATGCGGAAAGAGAGATAATTATGTTTTTACAAGGCTCTTTAGGAGAAATTAATTTCCGTTCGCAGCATAATGAATTTTTACCACCTAATAAATTATCGTCATTACATACGACAAGCGGGAGTCACTTCACTCAACAGGTTTTACAAGAGCTTTTTTACAGTGTGCCAGACTCTTCAGCAGCAGTTAAAGTGCCTCCATTCGCTCATTTTACACATGTATTAATCATAGATGTTGGACAATATATACAGTGTAGGATATTTCACAAAAAATCACACTATCATTTATTGTGATTTATGTGAAGTTTTTCAAGTTGCTTATTCAGTATTTAGATATTTGTTATTCTTTTTAGTTGCTCGACCTCTTCCTATACAAATCGTTGTTTAATTTAAAGGGCTACTTTTCAACTTGCCTTTATATAATTGGTCCTCACTACTGATCTACTCAGTCTGTGTCTCACAGGAGGGCTGTGGCAGGGGTGGATCTAGGCATGGGCATGGGGGGGGCAATGCCCCCCTAAATGCCCAGTCTGCCCCACCAATGTATAGAGGAAATATCCGCACCCGCATATAGTTCATGAGTTTTCTTTTATTTCATTTCACAGCAGCATAGTCTACCTGGAGAAATGAACGCGTTTCGGCGCTCACGCCTTCGTCAGCGTTTCAAACTAGGGTTTGTCTCGCAGAGACTCCATATATAGCCTATATAGCCATATATAGCGGTAATCACAGCTGCGGCTTGTTATAGAAAATATTCTAACAATTTGTTCCATATACAATTCATATTCAGTATAAACATTTTTCACATTATACAAGTTTTAGTTCCACAAGTACATCATACCAAAATGTTCAATTACAAAAAAAAAGTGCAATAAGAGCTCTTCATTCATCCCTTTAAGAAACTCTGTATTTAAAAAATGAATCCACAGGGCCTCTTTTTGCCCCACCAAACACGATGGCATGCAACACAACCCAAGATATTTCAAATGATTTGAAACACTACTACTGCTACTAACTAACTACAGCTTTGGCACCACTAAACCAACAGCATTTCATCATTGAAAACAGAAAACTCTCTGAGTCAGACCTTTAGCTTTATGCATTGCTGCGTGTCTGTTGCAACTTCAACAACAACTGATGTTATTATTGATGCTTTACTTGCTTAATAAAAGTCCTGTAACTGAAAATGGTATGTGTGCGACTTCGATGAAGCCCATACCATTTTCTCCTGCCCCCCCATAATTGGGAAATGTTACATCCGCTCCTGGGCTATCCAAGCTAAAAGAAACTGTGGGCTATATTCCTGAAAAGTTGCAATGTTATAATGATAATAGTTCTTATGACTCTATCTCTGACTAACGTTGATGTGCATTGTGAACAGGTTTCTGAACTGCCCACGGTAGAAAGAATGGTGGTTACTTTATGGGAGTGTAGTGGTACATTGTAACAGCATTTCGATACGTATCACAATACGTGGTTGACGATGCGATACATGGACCATATCTGGCGATACGATCTGATACGATTCAATGATTTGACGATAGTCACTATTTATAATGCATTGACATTGTCTTAATGCATTGACATTGTCTTAAACTAGGTAATTAAACCACTTGCTAAATTAGTGTTAATGTTACATCAAATTAAGTAAACTAAGCAAACTAAGTAATTAAAACACATCTAAATACTGAATGGAGTAACTTATAATCTGTCTGGTGTGTTCACATGAGACTGAATAGAGCATAAAATGACCAAAAGTTTTTTTTTTTTTTTTTTAAAGTGGAATATCCCTTTAAGTATAAAAAACAATTTTAGGAATCCATGTTATCTGTGTTTTAATTTAAATAATATATAGGCCGTGTAAGACCCAGTGCTGGAGGGTCTTGCCCCGGTATAAACACCACATTGAGAGCCACGAGTGACCAAGATGTTGAAATTAACCCACACATGGCATGGCCTGTTTTTGCGAAACAGGTTTGTTGTCCATGGTCAAAAAAATAAAGTGGCATAACAAGTTTTTGCAGCGTCAGTGCCCCCCTCTCCAAGTCAAAGTCCGCTGCCCCTGCCGGAAAGGACCTTGAGGAGGCAGTTCAGAGAGAAATCAATCGATGATGTCGAAAGAACGGACACAAGAACACCGGGGTGGAGGGCAGGGGCGGATGTAGCATGTCCCATTTGGGGGGGGGCAAGAGAACATGTTGGAGGGGCAAGAAAAAAAATCAGTTATTATGCAATTAAGCATCAATAATAACATCAGTTGTTGTTGAAGTTGCAACAGACACGCAGCAATGCATAAAGCTAAAGGTCTGACTCAGTGAGTTTTCTGTTTTCAATGATGAAATGCTGTTGGTTTAGTGGTGACACAACTGTACTTAGTTCGTAGCAGTAGTAATGTTTCACATCATTTTAAATATAAGCACTTTTTATTTCTTGGGTATCTTGGGTTGTTTTGGATGCCATCATGTTTGGTCTTTGGTGGGGCAGTCAGGGCATTTAGGGGGGCATTGTCCCCCCCCATGGCTATGCCTAGATCTGCCCCTGGTGGAGAGGGCATGAACCCGAAAAAGAGAGGAGAAAAATAGATGGCTTGCACGGCGGTGGTGCGATCGCGCCCCTGCGCAGGGGGTTAACGATCAGGTGCAGTCCCAGGGGCGGATGTAACATGTCCCATTTGGGGGGGCAAGAGAACATGTTGGAGGGGCAAGAGAAAATGGTATGGGGGCGGCTTCATCGCCCGCGCCGCTTCGCGCCACAGGACTTTTATTAGTCAAGTAAAGCATCAATAATAACATCAGTTGTTGTTGAAGTTGCAACAGACACGCAGCATGCATAAAGCTAAAGGTCTGACTCAGAGAGTTTTCTGTTTTCAATGATGAAATGCTGTTGGTTTAGTGGTGCCAAAATTGTAGCTAGTAGCAGTAGTAGTTTCAAACCATTTCATATATAAGCACTTTAATTTGAAATATCTTGGGTTGTTTTGCATGGCATCGTGTTTGGTGGGGCAGACTGGGTATTTAGGGGGGCATTGCCCCCCATGCCCATGCCTAGATCCGCCCCTGTGCAGTCCATCGTTGTGTAGTAACATGAGGTCAGTCACTCCGTGTGATGGCCCCGCTGGCCCCCCGCTGGCCCCCCGCTGCCGCCCCCCCTGGCCCCCCCCCTGGCCCTGCCAGAGGAACCTGTCGACACAGGAAAGGCTACTGTATGCATGTCCCTCTGCGTACACAAAACATCGCATATATACTGTACATACATACTGTACACGCACACACGCGCAAGAACCTACTGACACCATGTGGAATGAAACAGCAGTCATTGCCCAGGGGGGAGGGGTGCTATGCTGTGACCCAATCCCCCCCCCCCCCCC